>JAGFPH010001576.1:111144-131900 GCA_018207615.1 Philaenus spumarius
AAAAAAAAAACCTGTGCTACGGCCGCCATCTTGGAAAATGGTGTCCATAAATGAGCCCCCCCATAACTCAAAAACTATTCATCCTATAAAAAAAGTTGTAAATAAAAAATGTTTGTCACAAAAAGAGCAACAACTTATTAACCGTTTAGCCATAAAGTGCAATATTTTGAAAACAACACTGACTATAACGGCCACATTTTAAGTCCGATTTGGTACACACGTTGGTTGTCTTAAGTGGATCGGACGAGTTCGTCAGCCAACAAAAATCCAACAACCGGAAGCACTTTGTTTACCAGGAAATAAAATCTTTAGAGGTTTTTCGTACTATAATGTAACTTTTTTTAGTGGTTTCTCCAAACAATAAATGTAGGATATTATTATGGACATTTTGTTTTTTACATGACCTTTTAGCTCGCTTGGTAAAATCGATAACATAAAATACCGGGTTCAAATACACGTGGGGGATTTTTCCGTGGGCCATATTCTGATGGACAGGCCGACAGCGGAGTTTGTACGGCGCGAGCGAAACGAAGCAGGCCATAACCCGAGGTATCAAGATCGAGGTTCAAACTCGCAAATCGAGTTTTTTCTCTGCGAATGGATCGAAGCTCGCGGCTTAGGTGCAAACCAATTCTACTAACATATTTCGTATTCATAGGCAGCTATTCAGCGCCTTCGTGACTATACCAGTTTCCCAAATTGTTGGTTGAAATCTTAAAACGTATAGTAAATTTAATTTTGGAAATTCGCTAAAATTACACCAGCGGTTCAGGTGCTTAATCGAATTATTTTGAGCTTTTCGAAGACAAAATAATGTCAGTTACAAGATACATTAACCTTCTTGTAGGCATCATCAAAATGTGAGGTAGTTGTGTGTGGTGTGTAGTGCAAATACTATTAGATCAATTTTTATAAAAACTTCCTTCTAGGCTAATATTTTTTAAAAGTTTTATATCCTATAAAGGATGTTTTTATTAATATTACGCCTTAAAATAAGATTCTTATATTTTTAAAGTATACCTAGGCCTACAGTTATTAAATTTAATCAGACAATTTTATTTTATTTTATTTCGTTTCATTAAGTTTTATTTCATTTTTTTATTGTTTGAAGAACAAACATAAACTTATTATTATTATTAACAGAAGTATATAAGCCCGAAATATTTTTAGTTTTTTATCAAAATTTTGTATTCAACAATTACAGGAAAGTAACACCGATGAAAAATAAACGTTTTAAACAAAACACTTTTCCCCGTGACATTTTGTCAGGAAAGTTTTGCTTGTAATCATTAGTGTAAGGGATATACATTGCACTACTTAACTGCCAAGCTTGTTGACATTTCCTGGAAATTGTACAGATAACAGTGCTGACTCTGATAACATTGTTGTTTGCTACAATTATAATTTGTTCAGTTGTAAAGAAATGAATATAATGTTCAGATGATCGTGCCGAATGGGAAAGGCAGACAGTGTAATTTAGAATTGCCCTAAAAACCATAGTAAACCATTAAAAGATGTCAATTACTTCGTAAACCAAAGCTGAATTGAATAATAGATAAAAGCACTGTTTTACATTTAGTTTACATCACTTGTTTAACATGAATCGTTTTTATTTTTCAGGTAAGACCAGATCAATATTCATAAAGGGTGTAAGAACAAGTTCTTATATAAGGTAGGCCTTTTTTGTTTTAATCTACTTATACTAAAGTTAATTAATCTGATGAATAGAATGCATAAAGTCTTGTGCATATTGTCTTAGGCGCCAATGTTCATGAGATCTAGAATATATTATTCTTTCGTTAGTGTTCTAAAAATCGCCCCGGCTTCTCACATTTCTAGTTCGTACCCTAATACTTTTGAGCACAAGATATACGTTTAGAGCCCATGAAATGTTTGTTGTATACAGGGTGGCAATACAGTTTTTACCTCAAATTAATTTTTGTATGAACTTAGAAGTCTCTTTTATGATGTTTGGATAGTGCCTCGCACCAAAATGGGGAAATTTGGTGGTGCTAAAATTTTCAAATGGAGCCCGTATCTTGTGACTTGTAAAATTAAAGTGCCTTAGTAATTAAAAAATGGTGATGAATGGTGATTTAAAATGTGTTTAAAATTTTGTAATTATAGACAAAAAGAAAAATCACAATCGAATATGTGCTTTATCACTTCCAATGAGAACGTATTCTTGCTTGATGTTTTTACTTTTCAAAATACCCTATCTATTTTACACCGTATTAATAAAAGCAGCAAATACAAAATTTCAAACTATTATAAAAGAACCTTCAGGTATGTTTTGGTTCATACAAAAGGCGGAAGAGTTAGTTTATTAATACACTGTGCGTGCATCTGCTGAAGTGTACAAATAAAACCTAACCTAAGGTGCTCAGTGCATCACCTGAACGAAACATTAGTGTTTTGTACCGCGTATCTCTAACACGACAGTTTCTCCCGAAAGTTTAGAATAGTAATTTTTTGAATTATGAGTTTTAATGCAACTTTTTCTTAAATGTCACAAAAGCTGCAGTTAAAAATCCTACAATTTTAAAAAAAAGTACGCTAATACCATTTATTAGCCTATTAGTATCTACTACTAGTATCTCTATTACGTATACAAATTCCTTACATTCATGCAAAAACTGTGGCCCTACTGCGCATGCGTCATGATCCAGGTCACAGAAACTCCCCCCCACCTTTTATATATATTTTTATACAAACTAAGAAAGCAAAAATATATGATTTATAAATAAAACTAGCAAATAAAAAAATATATACGTGCTACAAATTTGTGATATAAAAGTAGATTATGTGTGTATGTTCAGAGTGTTCATAAAGTCCCTTTAACTTTGTTATTTTTGTTACTGAAAAATATATATAGTATATTTATATTGTGACGTCACGTAACATACTGTGACCGCGGTGTGAAAAGGCGTTTAGCAGACGTAGGATCGGTGACGACTTTTGATACCTTTACCAATATTCAGCTCTATGCAAATTTTTTGGGTATTTTGATTGGACTAATTGTGTGAAAACTAAATTGACTGAAATTACACTAAATTAATTTAACAGAACAAAAAGTAATGTTGAGAAGAAAATAAAAACTAACGTTGTAAGCTACCAAATAAACCAAATGGTCTTGATATTGGATCGGTCTTTTTAGTCAGGTTTTCGATCAAACGTAACGTTGAATGGCCAAACAAAACTTTCAGTTTTAAATTAAATTTAAATCGTTTTTTAGTTGTGTTACTTAATCTCTGACGTGTGAGCTAAGTGTGTCTTGACCGGAACAGCCAAGACCAGTTATGATAATTACGATATTTTGGCCAAAATCCCTGGCCGGCTGTCAGTCTGTTTGGTTAAGACAAATGATCTGTCCAAACAACTTCCACTAATCTTACATTGACATGTGTTCAAAGTTTAAATCTAACTTTAGCGATCGTCAAGGTAACTTAAAGACTCGGAGTACTAAAGAAATTACCTGGATGTCCAATTGTCCAACCAGTGGATGGCGGTGCCAGAATTTTTCTGAGGGTGCGCATATCAAAACTATCAAGTAGGCCTTAGCAGTTTGGGACATTTTTGATAATATAGGGCAAAATGATAGGTTTTAAAGCATTTCGGATACCAATTTCATCTTTTACTGATTAGTAACTTACAGAAAAACTTAAGTATTTAAAAAAAATTTCTTTTAACAATTTGGTTTTACAAACTAATAAACACTGTAAAGTCCTGTACACACTTTAAATTATATTGTTTATATAACTGTGCAATGTTAAATGAATATTAAAGACGCCTCAGCAATAGACAACCTGAGAGGATACTTATCATAGGCTCTTATGGGACTACGTTTTTGTAATGTGTAATAATTGTATGTACATATTGTTGTATGTACATATGCTGTTATTTTCTGTAACTTAGCTATTATGCTTCATCCGATTGTTTTGACAGTTACACCATCCGATAGGGAATCAAAAGGGTTACAGAAAGGGTGCTTTGGTCAAATGTACGTTTTTTTTTAGCAATTAAGGTTTTACATTTTTCAAACAGCCTCCATTTTGAAACGCATGATTGGATATAATCGCCTTTTTTTCTTGACATAGATCATTGTTAGGTTAATCTTCATGCCAGGTTTGAACTCAATCAGTCAAAAATTTCTCTAGATATGAATTATTTTGTACAAAAAAACAAAATGGCAGCTACTCAGAAAACGGAGATTTTTGGACTTATGTTTATTCGAAGGTTTTATCTTATTTTGATCTGGTGAATTACGCCCTGAATTCTTGGAACCCTTTTTCTGAAAACCTGTATACAATGTTTAATGACACCCCAAAACGTATTCCGGGAACCTTGATCAGTGCTCATTTACTACTCCCGACCAATGGTCTCATCATAAGAGTCACTGCAATAGCTTACCTTTTCTATGGAAATTCGTTAACTTTTTTAAAGTTTGTTAATTTGTAAATAATAAAATATAGCATACATTACTTGCTAGCGAAATTGCTGACAACGTGTTGAATATTTACATAAATGGCACTTTACACATAATAAGGAGTTCAGTTAGGCTCTCCTCGCCATTGTAGATCTCGTTGTTATTGTTCTCAATGTCGAGAAACTCCGATCAGCAGTTGCTGCAGATATTGGGGCAATTAGCAAAGTTGTTCACAATGTTTTGAACAAGGGTAACCTTTTGCTATTACAATGTTTGTATGTTTCAATAGCTCTGTAACTACAGTATTCTGTAATTCTGTTTGAATATAATAAACATTGTTTTTACTAGTGGACCACGTCTTAAGATGAAAACTGAGGTCTTAATTAAATAATTGACTAAATAAACTACCAAGTCAAAAAAAAAAAAAAAATTGTATTGTATATCCAAATTTTTATCAAAAATGCATTGTTGTCGGTCTGAGGAGGAGCTCGCTGAAACCTATCCGGATAGAATGAGGAAGACTCCTACCGGATTGGAAAATACATTTTTTTTTGGTAACAACCAAGACAAACAGATTTTCGATACAATAAAATGTAGATCTTATAAATCCAAAATGGAGTAATACACTATAACCGCAGTTTTTCAGGTAAGTTCAGAAAAAGGACGTTAAAAATCGCATACATGTAAATTCTGTAGCGTTATGTTTACGTATTATTTGGTAGACCCAACAATGCAAAATACAACTTTTCTTCCAGATAAATATTCTATAACCTAAGTAGATAGATTCTAATGAAAATTTTAATTATTTTGGAAGCATATTATATAACTTAAACTGTCGGGTTAACGATGTAACGTATGCGATCCAATCGCAACAATTTGACGATTTACAAATTACATAATTACAATTAGTGGGATTCTGTTGGAGGCCCCTAACTAATTAGCGTGTATTCATGTCATACGTGGATAACTGTTTTATAGGACATATTTGTATTATGTAACTCGTATTTCTGATTTCTTATACAGGTCGAGGCAATAGTTTGTAATATTATTTTTAATAACCCTTGACGTAAACAGAGGGGTGTTATAAGTTTAAAGTGTGTATCTGTCTGTGACATCGTAGCTGTTCCAAAACGGATGAACCGATTTTGATTTAGTACCCGCAACAGGCTGACCCATTAGGGTTAACTACATTTTTCATGGAGATTATTATCTTCTTTCTAGTTTAAAATAGAGAGACAAAACAAACGGCGTTGAGTAAGGTTTGTTCTGGGCTTTCTACAAAACTTATCATCAAAATTAGATCTGAAAAAATTACAAAACCTAATTTAAAATCTTTTTAAAATTTCCTAGTTAGAATTTTCTACTGTGCTCTATGAGACGCCTAAATGATTTTTCTCTGTCTAGACGTAAGTTACTAAAAATTAGTTTATAGTAATGGGATTTCTAGGAATGCGAGCGACTTAGTTAATAGTTTTATTTTCTCACTATACTATAAGTTTTGAATAATTTTGAAAAACAACCCCCTTTTTGGCCAAAAAAACCCCAAAAAACAGTTATTATTATTTTTTTTATAAAAAACGACTTTAACATTTTGATAAAATTTGGCTTATTTGTAGCCCTTAATGTACCCTACCATATGCAAAAACCCGCATCTTTCTAAAAATTCTCGTTTAGATAATAATAGTAACTGATTTGTGGGGGGGTTTTTGGCCAAAAAATGGGTTGTTTTCAAAAAATTTCAACACCTTTTTTCGTGAATCTATACAGGCCTAATTGACATGTTTAGTGCAAATTTGTTCGAAATCGACCGAATAAGTTTCTCTCTAGCTAATAATAATAATAATATTTATTAGTTACTCTCCTATTTTAATACAATTATGAAGTCACAGTGAATCTGTTTAATAATTTAAATATGTTTGTGAGAAAGTATGTGCCAGTTTCTGGTACCGTTTATTTAAATAAATTTTGTAAAATTGTATGATGTAATGAATTTTGAAGAAAGAGCGAAAATACAGATTAAAAAACTTGTAGTTTTTAATTCTCATGTTTTACTTTGTACGCAATGACTACCGAGTTGTACACGTGTGTTTAAAGTATAAATCAATATGTTTAATTGTGTAGAATGAATACATCGACTGTTAGCCTGTTTGAACAGAACGGCTCCTTTGATCCAATGCTATCTAAATATTTAGCCAAGCCCACGATCAGCTTTGATGCTGGAAGATTCCTTTCCTCGTGTCTTTCTTTGCGTTTGATGTTTTTATTACTCGTAGCCTGCAAATTCTTTTCACAACTATTAATTCATTACGACACCATTACAATTTGTCCCTTTGAAGGCGGCGTCTATATCTGTTAAGAACCTGTTATTAGCTGTCGTGCGAAATGAGTTATAACAAAAACTTGATCTCGGATCGAGATATGGTTAGTAATAAATGGTCTCGAAAAAAAACACCAGTGATCGTAACTCCTATAAGTTTTGAATGTTGCATTTTGAAAGTAGTTAATAATTGCAGCATCATTTTGTAGCTACGAAATCGATGAAGTTATATAAAGCCACATATTCATTCATGGAATCAATATTCATACTAGATTGTAGTAAAAAATATGTTAAGAAAACCTCGGTTTAAAACACTTTTTAAAATTAATCACGTTATAATATTTTTGTGTATGTATTAAAGTTGATGGACGTAATCAGCTGTCATATGATTGAATCGTGGTATATTTTTTTACAGCTGATTGTATACTTGGTAAAAAGTCATTAAAATAGCTCGGACGAGTTCGTTAGGCTAAAATTCCAACAACTGGAAGCATTTCTCCCCGGAAGTAACATGTTTTAAAGATGTTTCGTACTAGAATGCAACTTTTTGGGTTTTTTCTAAACAAATAAATATAGACTAGCTGACCCGTGCGAATATTTCGCAAGTTCGGAGTAGGCCTACATTTACCTGATTTAACACGTTGATTTAATCCTGTTAATTAAGTTTATTTATTTACATTGGTTTATAAATAACAGTTTCCCTATACAATCTTACAGTGTAAACAATCTAACTAACAGCTGTCATGCTAGTTAAACAGATGGTTAATAGATGGCGCCTTTCATTAGGAACATACAAAGTATAATATAAAAGTTTTTTAAATCAATTTTTGTTATTAAAACATGAATTTTAAGCTGTTTGTCTATTTTTCCGGTGTAACGGTTAAGGAAAGCTTTAAAATGATGCCTTATTCATGTAATTTGATGATGTATTAAGGAAGTTATGGCGTACCGACAAAAAAATGGTCTTGAGAAATAATATATGCGATTATTCTGCAAGTTTCGTTTTTTTACACGACATAAAGCCCGTTTGGTCTCCCAAAGTCGATCAAAACTTAAAACACCGTAAAAGTATTCGGTTCAAATCCACGCCGGGGGTTTTTACTTTGGGGCCCGCTGATACGACCCCGCAAGGTTGATTTACAAACTCGCAAATTTCCTATGTAAACCTTAAAATATATAAACTTAATTTTGGAAATTCGCTCAACTCACGTCAGCGGTTCAGCTGCGTGATCGAATTATTGTCTGATCTAAACTTAAAATGAAGAGTCCTCGGAAACTTGACATTCCCACTCACATATTGTATAACATGCCTGAACCTGTCGTGTTGAAGAATATCCCTGAACATGACATATATAGAATTAATGTATTACATAAGTACAATCGGTATATATGTAAATAGACATTGTTCTGTCACATAAATTATGATTATGTAGTTTTTATGAGGCGAGTACAAGTAACTAAAGGATTAATGTTTTCGTTAAACTCCCTTCTTGGAAGTTGATTGTTGTAATTTATAGCTTGACATAAATCATTACACAACTTGATCTTGTATTACTGTAAATTCACTGTATTCGTTTTAGTGACAGTTGCAAATAAGCCAGATCAAAATAAAATTCAATAGGAAAAATCAAAGCATTAACGCTCTCATACACTTCAAACATTTTGACGGTAGGTTTGAAATGTATGGCTGATAGTTTTGTTTGCGCAAACGTTTGAAGCTAATCGGTCGAGACCGAAAATGTTTGTGCAAACCTTTATGCTTGACAACAAGGTTTGAAGTGTATGGTAGTGTTTGCGCAAACATTGAAGGGTAAACATATCTGATTATTTCTCTCCTAGTATTTATTCGGTGTGATTTTCTTCTGTTAAATTAAAATGTAAGTCAAATTATTATATTTGAATGCTACATAAATCATTTTACGTTAATTGATATATCATGAATTTACCATTATATTCATTCACTTTAACTCTTAAATGGGTGTTGAAAATGTATAGTAAATTTGTTTTGTATTGCATAAAATCTTCCTCCAGTAAATACTGTGGGACAAACACTCACATAATTATTAGCCGAATTTTTGAAGAAAATAAGAGCTATTACACTCGACCCAATTTTTAGCCGAATTTTTGAAGAAAATAAGAGCTATTACACTCGACCCAATTTGAAAATTACTTTATATATATATATATATATATCTGTTTTATTCCCGGATTGATAAGTGGTAGTAAATATGCTTCAAAATTGCAGATTTTTTGGTGAAAGAGTCCTAGTAGGATTCTTCAGATATTCTTTTTTTTTGTTTTTCGATCGGATTCAAAATGGCGGAGTTATACCGATTAATCGTTTTTGGGTAGGGATTTAAGGGTATATAAGTATATGGATTTTTCCCACCTTGATAGAATGGTAGTAAATATGCTTCAAAATAGCTGAAATTTTAGTGGAAGGGTCCTTGTAAGATGTCCCAGACACTAATATTTTCATTTTTCGATTTTACACAAAATGGCGGCTTGTTTGATTTAAACCAACATGGCAAAGTTAGAGCGAGGAAATTGCATTATTACTCCCACCCATAAGCCCTTGTGCAGATTTTGAGCTATATCGTTCGAAAGGTAATTAAATTTACTACAATCCTGTGTAAAAATAATTCAGGTACAGTCCCCGGAACAAGGAACAAAATTGATAGGAATCTCCCGATAAATGATTTTTTCCTTATCCATGTCAGGTTTTAGCACAATTCCTCCCACTCATGAGCCCGTATGCAATTTTTGAGCTATATCGTTCGAAAGGTAATTAAATTTCCTACAATCCTGTGCAAAGGTATTTCAGGTACAGTCCCCGGAACAAGGAACAAAATTGATATAAAGCTCCTGATAAACGATTTTTTCATTATAAATGTCACGTTATTGCGCGATTTCTCCCACTCATAAGCCCGTGTGCAATTTTTGAGCTATATCGTTCGAAAGGTAATTAAATGTACTACAATCCTGTGCAAAGGTATTTCAGATACAGTCCCCGGAACAAGGAACAAAATTTATAGAAAGCTCCCGATAAATGATTTTTTCATTATAAATGTCAGGTTTTTGCACGATGTCTCCCACTCATAAGCCCGTGTGCAATTTTTGAGCTATATCGTTCGAAAGGTAATTAAATGTACTACAATCCTGTGCAAAAGTAATTCAGGTACAGTCCCCGGAACAAGGATCAAAATTGATAGGAATCTCCCGATAAATGGTTTTTTCATTATTCATGTCAGGTTTTTGCGCAATTTCTCCCACGCATAAGCCCGTGTGCAATTTTTTAGCTGTATCGTTCGAAAGGTAATTTAATTTACTACAATCCTGTGCAAAAGTAATTCAGGTTCAGTCGCCGGAAAAAGGAACAAAATTGATAGGAAACTCCCGATAAATGATTTTTTCATTATCCACGTCAGGTTTTTGCGCAATTTCTCCCACTCATAAGCTTGTGTACAATGTTTGTGCCATATCGTTCGAAAGGTAATTGAAATTCCTACAATTTTGTGCAAAAGTAATTCAGCTACAGTCCCCGAAACAAGGAACAAAATTGATAGGAAACTCCCGATAAATGATGTTTTCCTTATAAATGTCAGGTTTTTCCGCAATTTCTCCGACTCAAAAGCCCGGGTGCAATTTTTGAACTATACCGTTCGAAAGATAATTAAATTTAGTACAATCCTGTGCAAAGGTATATTTGGAACAGTTTCCGGAACAAGGAACAAAACTCATAGTAAACTCTCTTTAAATACTATTTATTCCCTGTTAGGAAATTGGGCTATAGTATTGCGGCAGTGCTGCTTACGGGTTTTTTATTTCATTTTAACAACTAATTTATAACAATGTTATCGTGAATTTCGCTCATTAAATTGAAGGAAAGGAACTGTCAAATACGTAAAAAAAGTCCAAATGAACAATTACGAATTCTCAGTTTTATTAAATTTCGTGGAATATGTTTATCTGTTCAACATACATCTGTTCAATTTATCTGTTGTACATACAAATTTAAAATTTGTGTTATCATTTTTAAAAGACATTTCTGTAATAGTTTTTCTAATACGTTTTCGTAATAATTTTGTAACTACAATTTTGTACTTAACAGTTTTTCTAATAAATATATGTAATCAGTGTTTAAATAAATTGTTGTAATGATTTTTCTAATAGTTTTTGTACTCATTTAAAAAAATGACTAGCCTAAAGGTTTTTGTAATGTTTTTTTAATAATAATTGCGGCACAAGCAGCTTCCGTGTCTGACATCCTCACCCGACAATTACACTAAGGCGGGTTACACACATATGCATCTCGCACGGTGCGACTAGCATTTTTGATGCCAGTAGCACTGTGCGAGATGCATGCACGCTGCATGGTCGTGGCACATGCTAGTGGCAAGGTGAGAGAGGTGGGGACTTTTTGGAGCTCAGTTCATTGGAAAATGTCGTCATCGTCATCGGATGATGAAATGCTGTTGTTACTTACCGTCATTAGAAGAAGACGACGTCGAAGTTGAACTTCGATGCAAGATTTCTCCACGCCTTGCCCTGCTCATTTCTGTTACTGTATTCTTTCAACTTAAAATTATACAGTATTGGAGTCTCCTTAAAAGCTAACACAAATTCAATATTTGTTTTTTCGTCCTCCGGAAAAGGCATTTCTAATTATTCCAACTAACTATTCACACAATTTAAACTAGGGTATACACTATTTAATTACAAATTACTAATATAAAACTCAAGCTATTCAAAAAGTGACTTTCCGCACTTGTCAACGCAGTACACCGTGGGAACGAGAGCGTCAGGGCTATCTGCGGATGGCCATGTGACTTGGAAATGTGTTCTGCGCATGCGTAAACTCAAGATGCAAGCTGCATGAAGCGCCAAAACACCGACCGATCGGTTCCTAGTGGCGCTGCATGCTCATGCGACTAGCACACGAGCTGCACTATGCCAGTAGCACCATGCCAGTCGCATATGTGTGTAAGCTCCACGTGATTAACACAGGTTGGTCTTCGAGCTGCATGCTAGTTGCAAGAAAAATGCTAGTCGCACCGTGCGAGATGCATATGTGTGTAACCCGCCTAAGGCTGAGTTGCACCAACCAGGATCAGTTTTATCTAGGATCAAAGTTGTATTTGATCCAGGATCAACTACTTTGATGGGTTGTTTCAATTGCACCATACCTGGATCAAATAATTGATCCAGGATTTACTGATCTAGGTATTTGATCCCGGTTGATGCAACCCAGCCTAAATAAACTGAAAGTTATTTTGAATGTTTGCGCAAACCGTCGCATAGTGTATGGACCAATGTTTGCGCAAACACGTTGTTGTACAAACCCAAGGTTTGCGCAACATGTTTGAAGTGTATGGGCCTTAAGAAGCAAAAGACTATTCCTCACAACGTATACAAAACTCAAATTCGGAAAATATTTTAACAACATTACAGAATATGTACCACAATATTAATTTATGAGACTGGGTACGCAGGGGTGGCAAAAGTCCGGATTATAATTTGTATATCGGGGTTCTGTTAAGATAGGAGACAGCGATAAATGTTGGTTTAGTCCAGGCATATTTATTAAATGTAAGGAAATTCAAATCCAAATATGCTGTAAATGAGCACCGATCATGGCCCCAAAACACGTTTCGGGTGTCTTTAAAACGTTAACGGACGCATTTTAGGTCCGATTTTGTTCAAATTTGGTACACACGTTGGTTTTTTAAGTCGCTGGGGCAAGTTTGTTATCCAACAAATCCAGCAACCGGAAGCACGTTTTTTGACAGGAAGTAAGTATTTTTTTAGATTTTCCGTACTAGAATGAAACTGTTTAGGATTTTAGCTAAAAATATAAATATAGGATATTACTCTGCACAGTTTGTTTTACGCGGGTTATAGCTAATTTGGTTCGCCCAAAATTGATCAAATCGTAAAATACCATAAAAGTAGGCTTACTTACTCGGTTCAAATCCGCCTTTGGGATTTTACCACGAGGTGTGGCATCTTCTTATCCGTGGCCGACGGCCGATTTTGTACTATGCGAGCGAAACAGTCCATAAACCGAGTTTTAAGTGAGGCAATGTCTAAGCGCTCAGCTGCAAGAAACTCCACTGTTTTGATACCGCTGTAGGGTGAATCGCTGGAGTCCCCGGTTACTTTCCCTTTTACTGGAGCAGACCCGAAAGAGTCGGCTCTAGTAAAACAGAAAGCAACCTGGGACTCCCTATAGCGGCGGTAGGTTACGTGGACATTGCTCATCCTAAATCCATTTAAAACCCGCAATTGTTCCAATAGCGTTTTTAAAAAAATGCCAAACTCTTGGGGACAAAATTCTTCATCCGAATGGCTTGGTAATTTTTCGCTATAATTAATAGTTACAACGTAAAAAATATTTAAAATCACCCTATAGCGGCGATAGGTTACACGGACATTGCTCAGCCTAAATCCATTTAAAACCCGCAATTGTTTAAATAGCGTTTTAAAAAAAATACCAAACTCTTGGGGACGAAATTCTTCATGCGAATGGCTTGGTAGTTTTTCGCTATAATTAATAGTGACAACATAAAAAAATATTAAAAATAAATGTTTTAAATTGTTAATAAATATTAAACAAAATATTTTTCTTAGTTTTAAAAAAGCCATTTGCATGCATATTGACCATAGCTTTAAAATGACATATCGTTTATAATTTTCCGATCAAAAATAAAGGAAAAATTTGGATTTTAATTTAACATTGGTCTTATGGATTGTCAGCCAACATGGCCGACAGCTAGAGCCGACCCTTAAGTTAACTTTGTACTTACTTTGTACTCTACTTCCATTTGAAAACCACTATAGATTAGTTTTTAATCTTGCCCAGTGCCAGTTAGTTTTCTCTACTTTCTCGTCTCGTACTTGTACTCAAGTACTGTCATTTTGCAATCAAAATCTTTATTTTATACGTACCTAGCTCACCAAAGTCTCTGCATATTATATTCCTCAGGCAATGATAACCGCTCATGATTTTCGCCTTAAAAAAATTCATATATTCCTGCATCACCCTCTGTACAGTTTTAATATATAAAATTTTAGCTTATACCTAATTACTAAAAAACGTAATTTTTTTACAGGTTAAAATTTGTTCGAATATTTTGTGTTGTAAGTAGATTTCAATAACAATCCAAAGGTGTAGTAGAAATATAAGATTTGTTTTTGTAAGCAAATGTAATTATCAACCCGACTTTTCCAACCCAAATTAATAAAGTTTTTTTTAAGATCAAATTAAAATTGTAACTGCAAAAAAAGAAGTATTAATAAACTGAACAAATGCTTCAATTTAGCCAATCGAGCAAATTAAGTGCCTATTACTTCTGGGCCCCATAAAGTATTTTATTGCGGAAGGAAATTAATATATTACACAATAATAAACCATAAGTCGTGGCACATATCCATAAACTTTTGCCATCTGAACATGTGATTAACTGAGCTTCTCAGTGACTAAGCAAGCTGATCCGAGTAATCTAAACCGCAACATGAACAATTTAAACTTAATTAGAGAACTAACCGGCTTTGATGATCGTGTTATTTCTTGGAACTCTATCAGCTGGCTGGCTGCGATTGTCTGAGGAAATACATGTCCATGTAAAGAATTTAACAAACGGCACCTAGTTCACCTTAGTAAGCTATTTGATCGATTCAGGGTTTTGAAACGTAATATTTGCAATGCTGGTTATATTTTGTATTCTTTTTTTAGTTTTATTGTTTACTAGTAGTTTTACTATGTGTTCCTATGTTAAACATAATAAACCCTTCCCAAGCTTTTAGGAATCATTAATTTGTAATATTGAGCCGTACTAAGTATTTATACAAAATATGCATTTAAGCTTCTGCCTTCTTCTTGTGACTTTTTGTCCTCTACTTTATTAGTGAGCACCACACTCAATTTTATTTGCAGAGTTAATGCAATGCTTAAAACAAAATTAATCTTAAGAATTGTTGCATCTGAATTGTTTAAGACGTTTTTAAATGTTTTCGAGCAAATAGTAAATACATTATATCAACAAAACTTTACTACAAAATAAATAAAAGCTATATTATAAGCTTGCTTACAACGAGAGCAGTTAACAAATGTGTATAATTTAAGAACCCAGATTCATTAGGTGAACTAGCATTTTCTAATTTTTGTCTGTTTTTAAGAATATTTGAGATTTTTGTCGAATAAAATGAACTTAGCACTTATTAGACTTTGTTGATGCTAGAGTTTTCCGGAATCCTAGCACTTGGCTAAAATTTACGGTGAATGAAATATAGAATCTATAGAGGTTAAACCTATCGCATGATTGTATTTTCTAAAGCAAGGTGCGTTGCATACTAACTTTATATTTTAGCAGCTATGGTTATGTATATTGAGGTACGCGAACGAAAAGTGTATCGTCAATGAAGAAAACTAGAGTTACAGTACAATTGTTTTAATGGTGCACTCGGACACGATGCACTAACCTGACAAGGCTGACCAAGCCAATGGCGAGGTTTGTGGAATTGTCTGTACAATCCTAGCCTATCGCGCGCTAGCCGAGCTGAGTGCACGGTTAAAAAAATTGGACTCTACGAAGGTGTTTTCTGTTTTCTATTAATTGGACCCAGACTATCTGACTGGGATCGCAGAAGATGTTGTAATTGATGCTTTAGATTGGATCCATGTAGAAACACTCAATCAGAGATTATTTGGTCACGAGTATATTAACCGGAAGGAGTACGCAAGTGAAATGTGACGTCATATGATAACGTCAAGTTAAACAAGCATTTTTGAAATGAATAGAGCAATCTAACTAAATTATCAATATAAAATGAAATTTTTGCTTTCGTATGCGATCCGTAGTTTTACATATAGCCCGTGTCATAACATTTCGTCTTAGGCCCTTATTAGACGAGGTGGCCAGGCCACGCAGCAAAGTAGGTGGTGAAACCACTGGCTACCGAACCAGTGACAAGTGGAGTGGCCATACACTCACAACAGCTCAGTTTGTTGTGAACTACAGATATGATATGACTGTGGTGTTGAGTGCGTTCAGTTCGAGTGAGTGATAATTATTTTCTCCTTTTTTAATTGCATTAAATTGGAATAGCATGAGCGATTATACGAAGTATCTTCTTTTACTTATGAATAAAAGGAGGCAAAGAAAGAGAAAAATGCACGTACATCCTATTTGTTCTGCAAGGGAATCGAAATGGTTATATTACACACTATTTGATGAACTCTGCGCGGACGAAAATAAGTTTTTCAATGTACTTGCTTATGCTAAATCCAGTTTTTTGGTTACTAGGGCTGATAAAGGATGGCATAAATGGGATGGATACTAAAAGGAGAAGATTTATTACACCCGATGAGAAGCTTGTAGTCACTTTAAGGTAAAATTAAACTAACAAAATTTAAGTACAAAACTGTATTTTAAACTTTGCCCTTGTTATGGCACTTTGTAATAAAAAGTTACAGTTTATTCGAACAACAAAATATCACTCAACTGAGTTTCAGAACCTTCATTTGACATCACTGTTTCAACAGACTGTAGAGTTGGGGATGTCTTAGGTTGATCCAGATTTTGTTGGACTTGCATAATTAGTGGTCGTGTTGTAGTTTTGTATGGGCGCGTGTTTTTGCATGTTTGGTTGATACATTGAAAGGGGTGTTGCTTCATTGGGGGATGCTGCATAGTGTGCTGCTGAACTCTGAATTGCTGTCGTAAGATCGTTTGGATATCCATGGTATCCTGGCTGTTGCCAACCTTGGGGCTGATTTGTTTGAGCCATAGGTACTAAAGAAATCATGTCACATCTCAGTTTTAATTTCCTGTCAGGATGGACTTTACGGATCTCCTTTAACATTGACAACAAAACCCTTTTATCTTAATCTTGCTCATCACGGCTAGCACTAGTACGAGTCTCTGCTTCCTCAATTGCAATTGTTTTCTTTAACATCTCAACTGCATCGTTCATCGTCTATGCTGGATTTTATTTCTGGAACCTGAAGGTACTTCGATATGATCAATATATTGCACGTGATGTAGAAGCTTCATTTGCCTCTTCGTCTGTAACTTCGTCAATGCTTGAAGTAGTCTTCTTGAAACAGTAAACTACGCGCAGTGATGCACACAGACCGAGTGGTGATGGGTGACTGGCGACCTAGTGTAGTAAGATCCTTATGCTACACCGCAGCGTTGCCAGCTTGAGTAGCCACTGGCGACCGGAGTGGCTGCGGGGCTCGGTAGCCAATCGGTGGTCAAAGTCTGGCGAAGTCGCTTTCTACCCTCGTGTAGAATCAATGCCCGATGACAATCTGAGCAACCAGCTGCGTCGATCGCTGCCATGGCCTGGCCACCTCGTCTAATAAGGGCCTTAGACGATCGTGTGATACTAATGTTAGAATGTGCAACTTCATTAGCGCCTTCTTAATCTTTCCGGGACGACTAGAATCTAATAAGAACTAAAACTACATAATAGTTTCTACATTACCTACTTAGATACTAGTTTTTGTTCAATTCACTCTTTATAGTGAATATTAATTTAATAGACTACTATTATAGTTGATTAATATAACTTTTTCGATTGAGTTTATAATCATACGAATTTACATAAAAAATGTTGCTAATCATTATTCAATTTGATGGGGTGGGAAGAGGGGTATAATTGAAAATTCAACCTTTTTATAGATTTGTGATAGTAGCCTAGTGTCAAATTAATACATTTGTAGGTCGCTGAGAGGAATAGTAGTTACACTTCCGAAATGTTTTAAACCTAAGACTCCGGTGAGAAAGGGGTGGCAAGTAAAAATTATCGAAAACAACCGATATTAGTTTGCTAATCATAATTTTCGTGGTCGCCGAGATGAATAGTGACCCTTCGAAAGACATTTAACTCTCGAGGTGGGACAACAAGTTTTGACTTGTAAACATTATCGAAATCCACTGATATTAGTGTCAAATACACAGTTTTATAGAATCTGAAATGAATACTGACACTTCCAGATAAATTTCAACCCTTTACTGTGAGGTGAAGTGGTGACACGTATAGTAATTGAAAACTACCGCTAATGTCAAAATCCATATCGTTCATGGTTGCTGAGATGAAGAGTGACACATTTTAAAATGTTTTACCCTTGGGGTTGGGTGGGAAGAGAGTCCTACTGATCGAAATAGAAGGAATGGAACACCCGTTATTCGTGTCAGATTCTTACTTGTCGTCGTAGCTGGGATGAATTAGTAATACCCCGAACATTTTTTAAGCTTAGAGTGCAAACATAAATGTTTTGTGCTTGAAAAACTTCAAATTATTCTGTAGGAAAGTCTGTTGAACAGCTGTTAAATTTAACGGATAAACAACCGATTTAAGACCATTATTCCAGTCAGTATGCCGCAGTTTCTATGGAAATGACTACAATAAATACATAAATAAAACATTTTGTCTTATCTGTTACTTATTTTCGTATTAAACTGTTTTCCTTAAAAATCCGTTTACTATTTTAATTGTCATTAAAAATTCAACACAATGTTGTAAAATGTTAATCTTATCTTATTTGACATAAGAAACTTCACATGTTAAATCGTAAATATCTTTAAAACTGTTGAGTTTATGGAAAAAGATAAGAGGATAAAAAATGTTTTAAAAGCGAATATTCTACCCAAAAACATCAAGAAAATATGGTGGCCGCCACATTGGAAATAGTCACTGCAATAAATTCACTAATATTCGTGTTATGATAATCATGTTTTGCTGCAGCATTAAACTCATTCCACAATTATATACTCAATGTCATCATTCAAAATTATATTTTTGAGATTATCGTATGGATCCAGTTTTACAGTTTTAGAAATCAAAATCTCTTAAAAAGTATTTTGATAACTGCAACAGTAAAATCGTAGACTCCACTTGGCATTCCAGAAATAATAGTTTTAAGTAATTGTGCAATAAAACGTTAACAACATAAACTACTGCGTAGAGCATTGGATTCTATTTTTGGCGTTGATAAGATAATGTACAGGGGTCGCCTTACAATGTCACGCCTGTTCGCGGTATCGACTGACATTAGTTCAAAACGACTCTTACATAATATACAGGGTGTTCAGCTTCTACTGTCCACAGGTTATTTGTCAGCTAAAAACAAGCAAATAATACAATATAACGTGTGTCCTATCTCGATCTGTTTTCTGTCCGTCCGTCTGTATATTATATGATTTTTACAATACCTTAGAAACAGTTTAAGATATAATCATGCCACTAGGTATGAATATTGATCTAAATAGGGTTCATTTTACTTTAAAACATTGTTTTCCTGCAATAATCCGTTTCAAAATGGCGGCAACGTATCTGCATTCGTTATAAATAGTGCCTGTAGAATGTTGAACGAATTTATTAAATTTTGTGCGTTCACAACGCTAACCTAAAACATAGTTGTGTACTTTGACTATAACGGTTGACGCAACTGATGAAAACATCTGCCTTCCATATTAATAATACAACAAATAAAGCCTACAACTTTCCTAATAACGTGTTTATTTCTGTCATCTGGTAGGATGGTTTATTGCATTTCTTGTGGTGCTATTTATAGAAAACAGTCGTAAAGATAAAGCCTTAACTAATGGACGTTTGTATATGCACAATTTATGTAAATAGTCGTCAATCACAGTAGCTTATCCCACATGCACAGCTGATGGAGTGAAACATTATTCAGGGAACAAATTGATTTTACTTGATATGTACTTTAAAAATATTAACGTTTCCTTATTGGATTCGTTTTTTTTTTTTTTTTTTTGCTGAGAATGATTCAAATGAGCGATATAGTTAATACCATGTAAGTAAAAAGTATTAAGTATATACAGAGAGTTCATAAAGTCTCTTTAACCACAGTCATTATTTTTGTTACTGTTAATAAGTAAACTCAATGTTTGTGTATACCTTGTGTTGCATAACATGACAATTACATATCAGACCCTCTATGATTTTGGGCGCTTAGCAATTTAAAATATAAATGTAGGTCATGTAATACACCATTAAAAAGCTTATTAAAAGAGAAACAAAATGGCTTAAACTAGAGCTTAATAATTATCTTACTTCGTTTCAAAGTAATGGACAATCAAAGTTCTGGAAAATAACATACAACCTAATTGTTCCTAATATTAACAAATTAGTAACCTGCTTTGATGTTGTGATAATATCATTTTCCAGAACTTTACATTACTTTGAAACGAAACAAGATACTAAGCTCTAATTTACGCCATTCTGTTTGTCTTTTGATAAGCTTTTCAATGGTGTATAGCATGACCTACCTTTATGTATGAAATTGTTTACCCCCTCCCAAAATCATAAAGGTTCAGATATGTCAAAAAAATTGTCCTGTTATGCAACACAAGATATATACAAAGTTTTGTTAACTTATTTTCAATAACAAAAATAATAAAGGGGGGTTAAAGGGACTTTATGAACTACAACGGTCGACTGCACAACGTTCGTTACCCACTTTTTGGAACGCGAATTAGTAAACTTTCAGCATATTTTACCTATAATTTTTGTACAGTAACTGTTGCAGAATAAGTTGATACCGCCTACTGGAAGTATTTGGCAATCTCTCTTTTGAGGCCTAGGTGAACAACTGGGTGTCGAATATTCAGTTTTATAAATATTCTGACTGAAAAAATCTTCAACTTTATACTTCCAGTGAATTTAAATTTGATCAAACTCAGCGAGAACACAACCATTTAATTTTAATGATCGTTGATCTCTAAGTAGTGAGTACACTGAAACTAACCTTGTAAAACGCTTATTTGTGCTTGTGATATTTTTATAATTTATCACAGTGGCAAATTTTAACAGGGACTAACGCAGTCACGCTCTTTACCGACCTTTTAACTTGCCGTCTCGACGCTAGTGATGACGTCAGCGGTTGATTCCCGATGTCGGGTTACAGGTAAACTGCGTGCTGTTTCTATTTTCGTGTTGTTGAAGGTGTTGTCCTGTTGGGTAAAGTTGTCGGATGCTGGA
>JAGFPH010001576.1:149584-162398 GCA_018207615.1 Philaenus spumarius
TTTCAAAGTTGACCGCCATATTGGAAAATGGCGGCCATTTAGAAATACTTTAACTACATATTTTTTTATTTCTCATAAAACAAGGAAAGGTTTCCCATTTAAAGTTTGCTGTAAAATTAATACTTTCTGATATCCCAATGGTGGCCCAATTAAAAAAATCACAAAATAGAAAATGTTTGAGTGGCTGTATCTCATAAACGGTTGGGTTTAGGAATAAATACAAAAGAATAAAAATGTCTTAAATTTGTGTCCCCAATCGAAATTCAACATAAAAATTAGGGGTTTCCATTTGAAAAAATGAAGTTGGCCGCCATATTGGGAAAATGGCGGGCCGCCATATTGGGAAAATGGCGGAGGTTTTGGAAATTTTAATATTGTATTTTTAATGCAAGGGAAAAAGTAGGGAAGGTCCCCCATTTAAAGATTGTTGTAACTTTTATAGTTTCTGAGATGCCAATGGTGGCCCATTTAAAAAAATCATCCTGTATACATATAATTAAAATTGATTTGGATCTAAAGCTTAACAATTTGACAGGATCTTCTGTGTTTGTATTCACTGTAAACGCTGGTTTAACCGTTAAATATACATCCAAATAGTATGCTATAATGTGAAGTATAATCTGATTTGTAATTTTTATGTTCGTTGGGGAATAATAAGTAACAAACTGGCGGAGGAAAACGGGAATTTTAGCGTTTTTTGGTGCATATTTAATAATTTACGTAGGCCTAAAAGGGATTCATTCATAGATTTGGGCGAAACTCACTGTGGTTTTTGGGCCATAAAACTTGGATATAAAATCGTTTTTTACATTTTTAATTGTGTGTAATATGTATTTAATCCCATCTGTAAGCGAAGTCGAAGGTGTCAGCTTATACAATATTAAAAGAGCTGATATTAATGAATACTAACCTGTATTTTTAATAATTTTTTCTTGCGGTCTCTAAATAAATTTGTTTGGGCACCCGTAAGTTTTATGAACAGCAGTTTTCTTTGAAAAACTAGGATTTACAGTATATTACACTCACGTTAATTGTGAATTATTTTTGGCCCAGAAACAAAACTTCAAAGAGTTGGTAGACAGTAGTCAAACATCCTGCATTTGTACTTTGAGAAAATAAGATTCACGATCTACATACATGGTTGTAATATTTGTTATTCGGGACAATGTACAGGTGTACGAGTATTATTAGCAATGTTATTTGTGTTGTTGCGCGACCTCGTTACAAGTGTTATTATATCAGTTATGGTCTGGTATTATTGTTGCTCTATAAAATTTATCTCAGTTTTGGCAATGAAGCTGTTTGCACTGACTCATTTATTGCGTGATAAAATTAATCTTTTAATTTACTGCTCGTTTGGTAAAAGTTGGAACTAACAGACCTTGTTGTTCAAAAACAGTGGAAGGTTTTGCGCACAAACAACTTGTAAACATACATTAAAGTACAGTAGTTGGTAAAAAGTACAAGCTTTAAAAAATATAAGTCTATAACTAGGGAAGGCCTCTGCTTGCGAAGCACTCTCATCCCTTACTGTGCACTGTATTATTACACCATTTTTCTTTACAACGAATTTTCCATTTGTGTGTAGAATTAATCATAACCCCAAAGCCGAGAATAATAAATCATACGAAAATGTAAATCTTATTATTAAGTTTATGATATTACAGGAGTTTAATAAAATTTCAAAACAACCTGCATGAATTACGCCGACTCTTAAATGAAAAACTAACCCAAAAATTAGATAGCACTTATGGACATGCCAGTGATAAAAATTATACTTCTTTTTTAGATTTGTAAGAGTAAACAGGTGATTATTATATCAACACTAAAAATCTGGCATTGAATAAACGATTTTTCTGTTTATAATCCTAAACGTGTTTTTAAATTATTTATAGGCCTAAATGTCAGTATTTTCCGCTCAAACTTTAAGCAATAGCCTTTTTAATGGAAACTAAGTTGTAGTAATATATTAATATTTATATTTATATAAAAGGTTATCCGTCTTGCAAAAATTTTTGGTAGTTTGATATTACGCGTTTCGGGAACGGGTTTCTATTTTCAGGGTTTCTTGATGAGTGACCGCCGCACTGACAACATGGAGCAATATCATCTATTTATACACATTTTATTTAGATATTTATTTCATTTCCTGATATATAAGTTTATACAATCACATTCAAAATAAAATAAAAAATGTAAAACACAACTACACGATAAAGTATTAAATAGCAACCTGTAATATAAAATAAAACTGAACTTTTAAATAAAATAACACAAAATAGGAAATAAAATATTTGGCAACCTCTAGGGCAAGCCCGTTTTAAGGTTGCAGCAGTAAATTCTATTTAACATTATAAAAAAAGAGTAAAAACTCAATCAAAAATTGGCAGTTAAATTTACAATCAAAAATAAAAACTTATGGGCAAAATATACAAATAGCGGGAAAATTTTAAGAAAATTTAACAAACGGGAATCCAAACAATAATCAAAAACTAATAAAAAGGTTTCACAGTAGGCTTAATTATACTCGTATAACAAATTATAGCTGCAATAAAAGGTTTGACAATAATTATATAAAAGGTTATATGTAAAAAACTCAACATTTTACTGTATCTAAATTGTAATTACACAATACACATTCATACTCTTTTCCACACACAAACTCAAACTTACTTCCAGTCGCAGACACACCTTCACGCACGTCATTGTTCCATCACATGACCAGTTCCAACAAGCCCTCCGCATCGTCTTTGTTTAGAGTAGGCCCACTACATTTTTTTATTTCTTCTGGAAATTTATTAAACAGTCTGGGAATAATTACAGGGAAGAAATTTAAATAAATTGTTAACCTTGTTGCTTTAGGTACCTTTGTTTTGCTTTCGCATTTAAAAAAAATAATCAGTTCTGTTGCCAAAACCTGAAGAACCTCGACTCTTAATGTAAAATACTTTAAATACTTTGTAAATAAACAAATAACGAAGAGGCAATACAGAGAGGCATCGAAACAATGGTAAAGATGGCACAATTCTCATTTGTTTCGTGTTCACGTTAACTTTTGTACAAATTGTATCTTGACTATGCAGTGCAATATTTTTGTCGTAAACTGTGTATATGTGTGTGTTTTTTTACTTTATATTTGACGTGCTCACATGTGAGTAAAACATATTTAGGCCTACAAAACCCTGCAGACGGAAACCTGTTGCCGAAACACGTAGTGTCAAACTACCAAAAAATGTTGCAAGACGGATAACCAGGAACTGTATATATATGTATGTATAAATGTCAATATAGATATACTACAACGTAGTTCTATACTATTGCAAATGGAGGCATATGCATTTTTTATTTAAAACAGTGTGTTTACAGAAAGTGTCTTCCTCCACCTTAACTTTCGTTTGAACTTAAATTTTCAAAACTCTTTGGATTGGAGTATATATTATGGTTGGCTGGAATTTAGCATCGATTAAACGAAACAAAAAGTAAAATCAAGTGGGTTCTGTAACTTAGTTTAAAATCAAATCACTGGCCAGGCTTATGTACGACTTTTTAAATTTCATATCGAATTAATAAAACTCTTTAATAAACTATGTGCTCTCGTTTTAGTTAACGTTATCTTTTTATGCCCATTAATTTGACTTATCACAAGAGTACATTAACAATTTGGAATGAGAGGCAACGTAAAAGACTTTTAGGGCGAGTTAGTTTACAGCCCTAAAATGATTCAAATACAAACAAAATTTCAGGGGGGTGACAACCCAGAATACGTAGTCAGTTAATGCTGATAAAATTAAAACATTTAAAATATAGGCAACTTTAAAATTATTTTGTCCCCAATTATACGAGTGACCGAGTAGGGAGTTTTTGTGCTATGTATGCAGAGGTCTTCTTGCTAGTACAGTATTTAGATAAAAAGATATAATATATGTGTCGTTATCTTTTTATCAAGAACTTTCTCCTTAAGCACAGTTTTTTTCGCACAGAGCGTGGGAAAGTTAACGCAAATATTTTGCTGTTAATTTATTCGTGGATGTAAATGATTTAAGCGTTGAATAGTAGTCGACAACTGTCATGCTGTAAGTGGAAGTGAAAGTATTATTTTCAGTTGTCGGAACACTTGGATTCCACTCTGTTATGCTTTAGAAGCAAGGTTCCTAGAATTTATAAAGCGGGGGGGGGGGGGGGGGGGGGGGGAGGTGTATCGAATATTCTAGAAATTCTGCGAATACTGCAGTGGTTTAGTGTGGGTTACGAGCAGCGAACTTGGAATATTAAAAACATTCATGGCGGAAAAAACTGAAGTAATATAAAATAAAAATCTGCCATCCATTCGTAGCAGTTATTTTGGTGTTTTTAACCCTCAAGGTGGCAGACTGCAGTTATGACTGCAGTCTCTCAGGGGTAACGCAACCCGCTCGAACCTTTGCGAGAATTTGCAAAATCGATAATTATATCCACTTAAAATGATTTAATCGTAATAAAACCGGTGCCGTTGGAAAGGTAATGAATTAAACTATAATTTTTGTATTTACAACTTTTTTGTAGAACAGATATTTACATACGTAATCACTGTTTCAAAATTGTAGTACCTAAATCACCTGTGATTCACGCGTCAATGAACGCCGTATACTGTCAAGACTTTGTCTCATTTTCAACGGTCTGTAACTCCTCACAGAAGTCATTTATGAAGAAGATCATAACAGCATTGAATTTAGCAGACGATTCTGTTTCAAACTGTGTCTTCAAATCACATGTTACTCTGAAAACAGCTGTTCTACAGGATATACGGTAAAAGCTTGTAATTGGTCATATATTTGGCCAATACACAAGCCTGTTTAGAATCGATTCTTACAGTCTTATTCGATATATCACTAAAATGTACAATATATGGTTATAAACAGAAATCTTCACAGTTTTTATCTATGTAAAATTCAATACATTTAGATCTCATAGGTTGGTATAACAAAGCTTTACAAGTGAACTGAATTCAGCGAACGCCACCCGTCTAATTGACTTCATTTGTTGACATTTGTTTTGTGTTATTTTATGGTTATTACAGTTTATAAAATAGTGTTATATTGTGTTTTAGTTATAAATAAATAAGTGTAGATTGTGTTTGAGTGAAATTAGGCTTATAACGGTGTTGTAATAAAATGGTAAGTTTATAAATAACATACGCTATAGAAATAAGTTTTAGGTTAAATTACCGATTTGAGGTTTTTGAATTTTCATTACAAAATGTAAAGTTATTTGAAACTGGGTATAATGCTATTCGATTCTACATTTCATTTTCGAATTTTTGGTATAAAAAAAACATTGTTTGGTAAAAATATCTTGTCCTAGGCTAGTCACTTTGAAATTAGTCAAGATTTGCAGGTTATGTAGTAAAAACGTTCAAAATGTTATTTTGAACTAAACATTTGTGAAATGGAAATATATTTTTACATATTTCTATTTAGAACTAAATTATAAAACTTTTGTGTATTTTGAAAAAAATTACAAAAATGTTTTACTATTTTTTATGTAGGCATAAAGTTGTTTTTTTTCCTTCCGTTTCTGAACATTTTTTGCTTTCTAAGCTAATAATTTTACAATTTCAAAAGAAACAAATTTTTAGTGGCATATTTGAATTCTTTGAAGTTTCTTCTACAAAAAAGGTATGAAACACTTTTGGATTGGGGTTCATTTACTATTTTTGGCGAATTTTTAAAAATATGCTTGCAAAGCGCTATAAACGGGCTTTTCAATTTGAGCTTTAACCATGCCACTCCTAGGGTTAATGATAATGTCACTAGTAATTTAGCGTGAAATTTAATTGCTTGCCTAAATAGCTTTAGTTTCTCAAATATGCAGGGCGTTTTGCGAGAGGTTGGCACAACTTCAGGAGATTATAGAGCACTTAAAAAATGCTAAATTGTTTCATGAACATAGGTTCGGAAAAGCTTCGTTTTCCAGATATCAGCCATTTTGTATTTTTTACAAAATAATTCATATCTAGATTTATAATTCATGTAAATTCATAAATGTTTGACCTAACTTTATGAATTTATGTTGTTCAAACTTGGGATGATGTTTAACGTAAGGGTGATCTATTTTAAGATCGAAAAAAGAGTTTCAAAATTGGGGCTGTTTGAAATTTTCAAACCTAAATTACCCAAAAACCGTCCGTCCATTTGTACAACAAATGTCAAGTCACCCTTTTCGTAGCTCTTTTAATACCCTACTGGATAGTGTAACTGTCAAATCAATCGGATGAAGGATAATGGTTAAGTTTCGTGTAATAATTGGTTTGTTCAACCCGGCATCCTATACCAACACAGTAAATATTGTACGGTATGTACATATGCTGCTCTATCACCTTTAACTGATCACAAGATGTAAAATCCTCCACGTGGAGTTGAAATGGGTACGTTTAGGGTATTTTACGTATTCATCAATTTTAGGGGAACGAAGCGAGCCATAAGGTCGTCGTGTAAAAAAAACTAAATATGCAGAATATATCCTACATTTATTTTTTTTAGATAAAACCGTAAAAAAGTTTCATTCTAGTACGAACAATCTAAAAAATTAGTTACTTCCAGTGAAAAACTTGCTTCCGGTTGTTGGATGTTTTTAGACAACCAACGTGTATACCAAATTAGGGCCAAATCGGACTTAAAATTCGATAGTTAGAGTGTGAACACATATATAAATTTATATATAACATTGTTAATGTCACCCAAAAACGTGTTCTGGGGATCATGATCGGTGCTCATTTACTACTCCTTTCCTAACATTGATTTTAGGGGAACCAAGCGAGCCATAAGGTCGTGTAAAAAATAAAAAATGCAGAATAATATCCTATATTTATTTTTTTAGATTAAACCGTAAAAAATGTTTCATTCTATCGAGTATGTAAAATCTCAAAATTAGTTACTTCCAGCGAAAAACATGCTTCCGTTTGTTGGATGTTTTTAGACAACCAACTTGTATACCAAATTTGGACCAAATCGGACTTAAACTGCGATAGTTAAAGTGTGAACACATATATATTAATTTTATTATTATAGTAAAGAAAAGCTAGAAAACATTGATCCAATTTGTATTATTTTAAACGTAATTTAAATACGTTAAATGTGTTTAAACAGTTAGAAACATAGGTGATACATAATACCACATGAATGCGATGATAATTTTATTGATAGTTCACCTAAGTCACTAACAATTGTTTTATTCCATTGCAAATGGTATGAACTATTGTGTGAGTTTTCTCAACCACAGCTACTCCCTAACTCCTTACCAACCCCATCCTTCCCCACTCCTTATCTGTTGCATGCACCCCATGTTTTTCGTTTTTACAAGTTTTTTCATAGCTATTAAAAATTCTCAATCACAAATTTTCACTAAAATCTGTATGAGGACAGGAAATGAGTAAGCTGCTAGGATAAATTATGTTGGACATTTTAGTCCGTTTTAAAAACGTGGTATATTAACATAGCTCAGGAATGGACGAGAATGCAATATAACTCGCAGTCTTGTCTGTCTGTTTATTGTTTGTCTGTTCAGTACAAAATTGGCAATTGATTTTGAACTGACTTCTTGATGATCTAGAGGTATGACTCTTTAAACATTTCTCCGAACTGAAGACTAAAACGCAAAGAATAATTATTGAAATTATTTTTGTTTAAGTAAGTTGTCTTCAGTCCATGTTTTTTAGGTCTAGCTACAGCGCCTGACGAAGCAGACCGTGTTTGGCGAAACAGCGCTGTAGCTAGACCTACAATTGCGGATAAGACAACTTACTTAAGGTAATTATAATACTTTACTATGTTTAAAGTTTCAAGTTTCTAACATTGCATTGTCTCTAACATTCAGCGAGTTAACATTGCATTGTCAACCAGTACAGAGCTGTGTTGAAAGTTTTAACCTCATGGTAAAGTTAGTGTAAATCAATTGCAAAAATTGTAACAAACAGGCAAGAAAGCGAGTTAATAAAAACGTGGTAATAAAAGCTCATTAAAAGAATACAATACTTAAAAACCGTCGTTTGTTTTTCTGTTATTATTACTTCGTTTATGTTAGCTTGACTTATAACAATATAACCAAATCTTTAGTTTTCTTGTTTATCCGCCTTTCTTAGCTTCGTTTGTTCTTTTTGCTTGACGCGTTTCGGGTGGACCCCTCCATTAGAAGCGTTTTGTCCATTATCGTACTATTCTAAACCTCTGTCTATTAATTATACCTGTTTACTCCCATTTCCCATCCTTTTCTATTTATCTATCCCAGTTCACTTCAGTTAATTGATCTTAGGTCCTTTTAGTAAACAAGTAAACATTTTATGCCACTGATCCTCGTCTTACTTAATATTTATATTTTTCTATCTTATACTAATTTAATGTTTACAAATATAATAGACTACAGATAACACCCCTCAACAAATAAGAATATACAAAATAATTAAACACTATAATTCAAATTGCAGTTAATAATGGATATTTACCAAAAACAATACAAAAACTATGGAAAAATATAAACTAAATAAAAAATACAGTTTGGAATAGTACAATAACGGTAAATTCTCATCCGGGGTCTACACGAAACGCGTCAAGCAAAGAACAATGAAGCTATGAAAGGCTGATAAACTAGAAAACAAGAGTGTTAACTTATCTTCGCGGAAATACAAATATCATATGTATTGGGTAACCAAATCTTTTTAGAGGATTTTCACCCACTTTTATTTATCCGATTAATTTGAAATTTGGTACAGTTACATTTAACTCGTACGAAAATAAATGTTATCGGCAATGAGTGGTAAAATTCAAGATGGCATCGGCAATATGGTGGATGAGTGTTGGAGCCTACGGCTTTGAGTAGGCAATTTGATAACACGTAAATATTCCCTTGAAAATAGACTGAAAGTAGGTAGGAAAAGTATAATGTCCACCCTATAAACAGTAAAGTTATGAAGTTTGTTTATAAAGTTTATTACTCTCAAACAAATAATATAATTAGTTCACAACACAATATAGAGAAGACTTTATTATATTACAAACTATTGTTTGGCTGTATTTAAGCCGTATTCAGCAGAACATTGTGCTAAACTTTACGATATTATTAGTTTGTCCGTGGGTTGCTACGGCAACGTAGACATTATTACTTGATGGTGGAATAAAAGCTTAGTGATGGTGTTATCGTGGTACTTGGCTCACCCACCCCTCATTGATCAACTAATTTGAAGTCTATATAGTAAATTTTTATACACTGTAATAATGTTAGTGTGAATTAAATATGTTCTTACCTAGTTTATAATGTTTTAATGTAATACATGTTTATTCTGATATTTATTTTATTTTTTGTTTGTCTGTGCAGGTAAGACAAATGGAATTGCAGTTTACAAATTTTCAAGAAATTATTAAGGTATAGTAAGCACGTTATTCCATGAGTCTAAGAGAGTTAATATACTGAATTGACCTTCGTATTTGCATATACTTTCTTTCGTTCTGTTGAATATAAATCCACAATTTTATAATTTGGTTTGTAATGTTGCGTTTTTTTTATTGGTGTGGTTATATTTTAAACTCTTTTATTATGAAAATGTATTATATAGCCCAGTCAATACTGAAAGTGCCCGGTCCTATACTAGTAGGGTGGGCACGGGGTGAGGATGTCTCTAAGAATGTCCCGTTTTTTTTTTTTTTGGTTTTTCGTTAATAACTCAAAAACGGTTGATCTTACAAAGAATAGTGTATACAAATTAAAGCTGACACAATTCCCTACAAAAGTGTTTCATAAAGTTTATTCGTATCTTCAATAGGTTTTGAGAAATGAGCCGAAGAAAATCGTTAGTTTATGAAAAAATTAATTTTAGCCCACGTTTTTCGATAAACTTTGCCTCTGGAATTCTTTACCGCCCATTTTGTAGACACAAGTTGCAGAGCATTAAATTTTCTTCAAAACGAATATACATATAAGTATATTGAAGCCATTATATGTATAATGTAATATACATTATAATATACATATAAGCCATTATATGTCTTGAAACTTACTTTTGTGTACTCATCTTAACCATAATTGAGTAACAAATAATATTTACATTTACATCCAAAACAACTTTATTAAACTGGAAAGAAAAACACAATATAAATAAATATTAGCAAATTGGTCTTCTCTTACATACACGGTTACAGCCAGATCTACTAAAAACTTAACTAATTTTTCTTAACAATTATAAAAAAAACACATGTTCAAGTAACATATGTTCAAGTCAAACAACTTACAATCTGTGTACTTGGACTACAAAGAACAAAACATAATATTTCTTATATGATCAACTAATATTTTATAACATCCTCCCCCCCTTTAAAATTTGATAACTCTACAATTAGAAAATTTTAAAGATTTGAAAAAAGATTAAGTTTCTGGGGTACTTTCACTTGTCTTCCGCTTCTAGTCTTCTTTTCAACAGTCACTTTTTCTTTATTGTTTACTTCTTTATTCTTATTAGTTATAGACATTTCTTCATTAGCAAATATTTCCAACGGATACAGTCTCTGAAGTGGTCTAATCAACACACCGTTTGCTGTTTTCACTTTTGCTACTCTTGAAATATCATCTTTTCCTGGATAAACTTCTTGTATTAAATATCCTTTTTCAATTTATCTAGGCCTTCCATTATTGAAGTTATTAACTAGGCCTAGCCTATAATACACTAATTAAATATCCTGTCACGGTCGCCATTAGGTTGTCAATCTTGCCTTCAATGGCTGAGAAACTTGCTTTCATATGTGTTTCTTTACTACTAAAAGGCAATTCTTCATTATTTAAAAGATCTTCTAATTCATTATAAGCCTTAGTGAAGAGTCTTCTTACTTATATTCTTACTTATTTAATGTTTTACCTTCATCTGATCAAAATTTAGAGCAATTTTGTGATTTCTACGTGTTTCGAAAAATAAGACTCAAAGCTGTAGATGGTTTAACCACCCGTTAAAACGCTTCTTAACGCAAAGGGAAGAAGGTTTTAGTGCAATACAAACAAGTACATAACTACAACATTAAATGAATATAATGAAAATCAGATAATTTTTAAAGATTTATATAACAGTACAAACAAAATTGGTAATGTAAATTTGGTAAAACAACTTTAATGGCAAAAATTTAAGAAAAAATACATTGAAAATATAATTAAACTAATTTGCTTCGCTTTGGACGAGAGGTGCCTCAGAGAAGGTGGTCGTCTTTTACTGCGAATGGCTCCTCATCTTCCTCCATTTCTGTAGTGACGGGGAGGGGTTCAGTTTCTTCCACGTCCTCAACTTCGCAATCTAAAACAGGGATACCAGTAGTACAATACCCATGACAGTTATGGCAAACAGTAAAGTACTTCATCGATACTCTCCTAGACCCACAATTGCCACTGGCACAACCTTTAGTGCACCGGCAAAGTATAATATTTAGGATATCATCTGGTGCGGGTGGGTCCTTCGTTGGTATTGGGTAGTGATGATTCCCTATCCGTTCCCACTCCCCACTCTTCAGGAGAAACCTCTTTTCCAAACCACAGTTAGACCTGGTGGCAACATCGGAACAAATGTTGCATAGCTGCTTCCTTCAGTTGGCGGAAGATAGGAAATATCTGGTTTGACATTTGATAAATGTGTCATATCATAAGCGGTTAAGAGAAGTCTAATTTGACTTAGTACAGTACCATCTTAAAAGACATACACTTCCCTGTTTGACTATCTCAGTGGGTGGCGACTAATAGGTTTAGCTTCGAAAGAAATATCTTGAACTTACACTCTAGTATCACCGAGAGTAGGCCAACATTTTTAGCTTGAAATATTTTTTGCGACTGGTTTTAATTTTACATTTTTATTTTCTCAAGGTTTTTAATGTGTGTGTCAAATAATTAGTTTGCATATAGATTATACTTTATTACACTTACTTTGAAAAGCGGCAATACGTAGTTACGTTCATTGTGAAGATTTCGCATTCTGTCCTCTTAAACCTTGAATGTATAGAATTTCTTCGTACAAATAGTCTTGTACATAGTGTCTACATAAACTTACTTTATGATTGAATTATGAAAACGTTGTTGGCAGCGCTTTGAACGGTTGTAATTGGCTGAAAGTGTAAAGCAATAAATATCGTTAACAATCGTAAACTTACTCAGTCTTCAATGTTTGCAGTATTTATGTTTCTTTCTCTACCTTGATGTATGTTCGTATGTCTCATTTTTATAGGATTTATAAACAATACATTATATTTTACATATTATATATAAAATATAGTATTATATTTGTATAGTATTTTTTTCACACTACCTTACATACAGTGTCCTACGAGAAAAGGTAAAGCTTTTATTAGGCGAATCTACTTCTAAAAATAATTTAAAAAAGTATAGTAAAACATACGCCTGGAAATGCTTAGTTTTCGAATTATCCACCATTTTGTTTTTCTTTACTAAACACTTAATATCTTTGGAAATGGAAAAGATATTGACCTCAAATTTTGTGCCTTATTTTTCACGTAACCTTTTATTCTTGTAAAAACCAGAGAGTTTTTTGTGTACTTTAAAATTGACGGCCATTTAAAATGTTTAATGTCAGTTATTTCTAAAACCGCTAAATTTACAACAAAAAAATGAGGAAACAAAAAAGTAATTTTTTTAATAACAATCAAAACTTTTTTATATTGTTTCTCTAGCTCAACCAATGAGTTATCGGCTAAAAACTCAAAACATAATTTCTTTCTGTACTATAAATTATGTTTGTTTCTGTGTTGTTACATTGTACAACGGTTTCTTTGCATGTTTCTGTGTTGTTACAATGTACAAC
>JAGFPH010001576.1:173356-186476 GCA_018207615.1 Philaenus spumarius
TGGCTGTGGTTCGGATTCCACGTAAAACTGTAGGTACCGGTCTTCATTAACCTTAAGTGCAAAACAGCAGGACGTTCAACAAAAAAAAAAAAAAAAAAAAAAATTGGAAAACGATTGTCCCTAAAGACCATCCCTGTAAATTCCCGCTAAGTTTAATTACAAAAGTATGATGAAAGTTTGATAAACACTATTTTTGGAAATTTTGAACTGCCATAACTTTTGAATGAATCAACCGATTTGTATGCGATTTGCGGCAATCGATGCAGTTTTTTAATTCCATTGAAAGAATCAACAACAAAAATTTTTGAGATGAAAAGTTTCGGAGAAATTGAGGAAAAACACTTTTTTTTATTTTCTTTCGTTCACGATATCTCGCGAATGAATCAACTGATTTTTATGCGATTTGCGGCAATCGATGCAGTTTTTCGAGTCCATTGAAAGAATCAACAACAAACATTTTTCTGATGAAAAATTTCGGAGAAATTGCTGAGAAAAAACACTTTTTTACATTTTCTTTCGATCACGATATCTCACGAACGAATTAACCGATTTTGACCGGACTGGTAGCGATCGACGTCGCTTTTCAAGGTTAAAAGCTGATTAGATTTTGGAATTGATCGGTAAAGCTGTTTAAAAGATATTCCAAAAAAACCTGATTTGAAAAAATTGTATTTCTTAGTTTTTCGAATTTTCTCAGAACCTACCGGTCCGAATTAGTTGAAATTTTCAGAAAATCTAAGTTTGATGGAACTCTTTAGAACGCCGTTTGGTAGAATCCAATCGGTTAAGCCGTTCAAAAGTTATAAGCGGGTCACATACTTACATACACACACACATACAGACAGGGTGACACCCTCTCAGGAGTGGTCAGGGAAGATTCCTAGGACCTCAAAACGTCGAAATCTGATGAATACTCGATTTTCGAAAAACGGGGTGAAACCAATAACTTCCCGATTTTAGAAAATTTTAAATTTTCTTAGCGTGAAGTTAAAAAATTATTTGTTCAGTATAATATTAATAACTTATAAATTATTTGATCAATAAATATGAAATAAAAAGCCATTAAAAGATATTATTTTTATCTTTCTTTAAATACATAATAACGTAAATAAATAAAATTGTTTAACAAATAGGCCTACAGTTTTAAAATCCTTATAGTTGTACAAATTTACCGAGTTAAAAATATCCGTCAGCATATAGTTAGATAAGCCTAGATAAAGTCTGTTGTTTTTAAATAGTATTTTTTTTACATTATGTATTTCTGATGTGTATTTAATAAATATACCTGTGATTATTCACGAGGGCTTACTAGTAATATAAATAAAAATCCTTGCCAACTTTCCTCATATTTTAAACTGAAAACGTTAAAAATCCAGTTCATAGTGGTTTACTGACTAATACTAATTTTGTATGGTTATTCATGTAACATTTTCTAAACTAAACGTGTTTCACACCGATAACAATACAATTAGCATGTAGCCACTCGGCTCCAATATGTTTGCCAGCAACAGGAAAAGCGGATGACTACAACTTGTCCGATACAACTCGATTATGTCATCTTTTGATCAGTAGCGACACAATTATTGTGTGCATGACCGAACTGAGAATTATTGACTTTACCGGTAATTGCAGTTTAATAGTAATTTACCGACATTGGTTTCTTTTAATAGAATTCTTGTCCGTTTTGCTTTGTTGTTTCTAATGTGCTGGAATGTAGATACTGTAGTTATAACTTTGGATTGTTTCGTAGGATAGATTTAAAATCATTGATTTGCATTTTAACAATTTTCTTTCTTTAAATCTCACTTGTATGTTTTCTTTGTATAAAGTTGTTGACATTTCGGCTGGTAATAATGGCATGAAGTTTGGCATTTTGAGATAAAAGCTGAGTTTAAATGACGTAAGCAATTTTGTAATATTATTATTTCTTATGCATTTTATCTGAGTAAAATTTTCATATATATTTATATAAAACTAACAAAAGGAACAAATTTGGTTTTCCAACTATTGAATTACTTTGCCAGGTAGAAAAGTGGAAATTGTCAATTTAAACAAAAAATACAAAATTTATTTGTAAAATTTAGAATATAAAAGGGTGCTTCTTTATTGATATATTTCAGGGATGGGTTGCATGGGTCAAACTAAAGGAAAACCTTCCTAAAAACATGGTACGTCTTTTACTACACTCGATTCCACGTTCACCGTGCAGTACAGAGCGCCCATAAGCCATGTTATCCATACGATAGTCTCAACGATAATAGCCAACTAAAAAACATCAACTTCCATGCAACGCTCGTACAGTTGACGCAACCCGCATGACAATAAACGTAATGTTCCCTGTAATGGTAGTAGCATGTCTATTCTCCCGCAAGACCTGCACTGCACGGTGAACATAGAATCGAGTGTTGTTATCCGCTAATATGTGTTTTAATATATAATTAATACAGGGTGTCCCGTAAGTAAAAATCCAAACTTCGGAAGTGGTTCTATGGGTAAAAGTAAAGAGAAAGTCAAGAATAATTTTTTTTCCAAAAATGCAAATTTTTTTCCAGTTATCCGCCATTTTGTTTCTTTTACAAACATAATTCATATCTAGAGAACGGTTTGACCGATTGAGTTCAAACCTGGCATGATGTTTAACCTAACAATTCTCTATCTAAATACAAATAAGGGATTATATCCAATAACGCGTTTCAGAATGGAGGCTGTTTGAAAATTTCAAACCTAAATTACTCAAACACCCTACATTTTAACAAAAAAATTGTCAAGGTACCGTTTTTGTAGTTCTTTTAATTCCCTATCGGATGGTGTAACTGTCAAAACAATCGGATTAAGTATAATAGGTTGTATATAAATGGTTATAAATACCTTGTATCCTTATTTATAACCATTTATATATAAATATAACAATCCAATAGGCTACAATGAATTCTATAATAGGTTGTGTCTAATAATTAGTTTGTTCAACCAGGCATCCTATACCAACACAGTAAACGCAACAATATTGTATGTACATATTCTGGTATTGTCTTTAACTTAACTGTTATCCTTTATTAGATCGTTTTGCCAGTTACACCATTCGATAGAGAATCAAAATAGCTACAAAAAAGATAAATTAAACGTTTTTGTTAAAATGTAGGATTTTTGAGTAATTCAGGTTTGACATTTTCAAACAGTCGCCATTTTGAAACGCATTATTGGATATAGTGGTTTATATTACTTAAAATGTGTCATTGTTAGGTATAACTTCAATCGGTCAAATCGTTCTCTAAATATCAATTAGTTTGTAAAAAAACACATAGATAAAGAGACAGACGAAAAAGTAAGACCCATTGTAACAAGGAAAGTGTAGCTATTTAATTTTGTTTTTGTTATTTGACTTATTTTTTTTTTAGTTTATTTTATATTTCGAGTTGTAATATTAGTATGTAATATCGTATGATGTAGGCTAACTATTAAAACAATTGGATGAAGGATAGTTAAGTTAAAGATATTGATAGCATAGTAACCGCCTATGTTTATATTGTGAAATATGTTTCTCTCGATCCCAATAACAAATTCACAAAAGGGAACCAGAGAGTTCGGGGACCCCCTGTATATATAAGTGGTTTTGTCCTTACTAAACTGACATATAATCAATGTGGAGCAAAAACTACTTAAGATACAAATACGAAAATTTAAAGGTATATTATTACGGGGTCATAGAAGCACACTAAGAAAGAATTTAGCAAAGTTTTTATTTTAAAGCGTAAACAATTTTTACTAGAGTCGTGTCTGTTTCATTATGTATAGGTCACCGCTACCCCCATTGCCCTACTTAGATCCAAATGCTTCTGTCCTAATCAATCGTCGTTTGTGTGAAAATATCAGAGTATACAATAATCTGTTTGCATTGGCTTCGCCATGGGTTAGTGAGCGAAGCGAGCAGGGGCGGAGCCCTTAGTGTAGAATAAATAAGATGACATGGTTTAGAAACCTCTTTTCAAAACATGACTAGTGATACACATGTGTAAATTTATTTCTTACATCATTCCTGCACTCGAAAAGTTATTCTCATTCCATGTAGTTAAAGTGATTTAGTATCTATAAAAGAACGACGGTAAACGATAAAAGATTATATGCATTTAAACTTGAGCAATGCGCGATAAATATTCAGTTATCAATACAAATGGATAGTTTATACTTATCGATAACATTACATCGAGTGAATTGTGTCAATCTTAAAACAAATACATTCTGTACTATCGAAATCCGTCTAGTCGTATCCTGATTTATGATCTATCTAGAAATATAAAGCCTGACATTTGAAATGGAATGCAGGATATAGAATAAATCAATATACACTCAACATTTGAAGTGGAAACGTCAGGTGTTGAAATGTGAATTAAAAGTGAATGATCATCGATAATGACAGAGACAAAGAATTCGACCTTTTGTTTCTCAGCACACCTGGTTTACTAACAGTACTTTGAATTCCAAATATACTGGTGAAAGGCGTATTTAGTTGTGTTTGAAAGAAAAACTAGTTTTGCGATTGGAAATAAAGTTCTGTATCGGTCAATTATGTCTTCCTGCGGATGTTATTTAAAACTTCAATCTTAGCGAGCTTGGTTGTTTTAGATTTCACGACTTAACATAATATTTGACTAGGTCCTGTAATGTAGATCACGGTATGGTGAATATATTACACTTGGTTACTAATCGTTTTAATTTACTTGGCCTCCTTGATTGTATTTAAACAAATAAAAACATTTGCAATAACCTAATTAGGTCTAGGATTTTAGTAAAAATGAAGTGATCCAAAACAAATTTAAGACGATCTGAATGGGGAGCAACGGAGATCTCCTGAGTGCTTCGCACGCCAACTCGGAATCCTCTATACACATATTTTGTCATTCATTTAAATATTGAACTAATCATAACTGCAAGGCTAAAATGGTAAGTCATATTAAATACAATTATTTAGTTTGTGATGTAACGACAAACGAGAGTAATAATACTGGTTAAAAAGAACCAGCATGACTTACTTCTAAAACCCTAACCTAAAAATTAGAAATACAAATTGTTTCAAATAATGAAATCTGCCGTTAATGGAAAACCACAGAAATTGAAGTTTCGAGTTGTTAGAAAAATCAACTGATTGTTATTGTACCAAGACAACATCTTCCGTCAACTGATCGATTTATTTTAAATGGAGTAGTAGCATTATTTAAAATTATACAGGGTGATTTAAGAAGAAGCTGAGAATTAATATCTTTGGATGTAGGAAATACATTGAAAGCAAATTTTGGATACACATTTAGTATGTCATCTTTTACCCATGTAAAATATCAAAACCTTTTCATATATTTTCAAAATGGCGGGCGTTTAAAATTTGTAATGTAAAATATCTTGAAAATCGCTAACTTTACAAAATAAATTTAAAGAAACTAAAAGTGTCCCTTTTTAACGACAAACATACCGGTTTTTATTATTTCTGTAACTTAAAAGTAACCGAGTTGTTGGCTAAAAACTAAAAACAATTTATCTTGGTAGTTGTACATGATATACAAAATATCTTATTTTAGATAAACCCTTTACATTAGATCAGTATGCTCGTCACAACTTTGCTTTTTTTACTAAACTCTTAAATTTAACTAAAATATTTATGGTGTCTTTAGGGTTACTTAAATACTACCTACCACGAAGTTAAAAATCTTTCTTAAATTTCTTACAATATGAAGCGTAATTATTATCAACCAATGATTTTTTTAAACGAAATTGCATTTTTTTATATATCCATTAGTGCTTCTTTATTATAACTTGCTTAATGCAATGTGTCACTTTAATAGATCTGTAAAGCATTATAATTACCCTATGGTTCGTAGAACAAAAATATCAGCTGGAAATTATAGGAAAAATTAAGCCATTTATTGAAATTTCTAATTAAAGACCTGAGATATTGTGTGATAAAGTTGTTATTTAGATTAAAATCTAAATTAGACATTACTCTAGATTTCTCCAGGAACTGCCTTTATATTAAGGAAGTATAATGTTGTCATAAATACACAAGCGTTGTTACAGCTGATTCAATACTCAAGAAGTATGACATCAGCCAACGAAATGCCCAGGAGGTTGTTGGTAACGTCAAGCAGTCTACTATAGTATTGTGCAAGCAGATCATTAGTCGGTTCTTCATGAAGAAGGTGCGTCCGACGTCATTGATTTATGGAAGAACATATATAGGAAAAATGTAGAGACATTCCTTGTGGCCAAGCCTAGACATTCAGGCTTCAGGATCTGAACAAGGCTATCCTGTTGTCACTGAGAGCAAATATTTGATCGAGGAATAATTATCTTATTGTTCTTAAAACACCTTTGTGTGTACATTTTTTGTGTTTTATAGGCGTTAAAAACATAACGAAAGTAACATAAATTTTTTTAGCGAAATTAATATGCAGGCTGTCTTTTTTAAATGGGCCACCAATGGTATCTTGCAAATTATACATCTGACAGCAAACTTTAAATGGGGAAACTTTCCTTGTTTTTAGGGAAATTAAAAAATATGTTAAAATATTTGTGAATGGCCGCCACTTTCCAATATTTAGTTTAAAAACACCCTATTTGAGTGGAAGATATTTTTGTGTGGAAACGTTTTGAACCAATGAAAACGCTCTTAACACTAATAGTTCTGTGAATAGTAGACCTTGCTCGTTGAAATAACAAATGTGGTTTTGAGCTTAGGTTAAAAATAGTGTGCCAGTAAGGAAGTAAGCACAAGGTTTAGCCAGTGAAACATTATTTACAATTCCCGCGATTCCTGGATTTCTAGTTCTCGTTTTTATTTCTTTTCTTGAGCTTAACTGCTAAAGATTTTCTTTTAGAGGAATTGTGTTTTATTTAGGTTAATAATGCGTAAGATAGCTAAAAATATCGCGTTATAGAGGGACATCATACAATTAAATATTTACATATTTAAATAACTCAAACTTAACAATGTATCATAAGTTAACTTAAGTTCCATATCATATTCCAATATTAGAAATATAGTCCAGTCGGTATAGGTTACAACTACCAGTAATTTTCAATACGGCTGAATTTTTTTTTATAAGTACATTAAAGTATGTAGATTAACATAAAAAAAGTTTACCAGTCTATCAATTTCCCAAAGTCGAAAAAAAATCGATTATCATTTTTTTTCCGATTATCCTTAATATTTCGAGCTGGGATGAAGATAGAGGAAAATAAAAAATACCACCGTGTAGGGGAGGTATTTTTCAACAAAATAGGACATATGTATTTATTTCGTCCGAGCAATGGTTTGTCTGGAAAAAATTCGATAATGCAGGTATGTATTTTGCAGCAGAGGAAATCACTAAAAGTGGACATCTTATTCATATATGAAGCGTTGGCTCATTCTAAATTAGCCGAATTTTAATATATCGAATTGAAACTTGACATAGGAGTTAAAATATATATTTTAAACATTTATGCTGAGTCTCAGCTTGTTATCTTGAAAATGACCCGATCTAGGAGTCGATTTCGATTATCGATTTTAGGAGTACCGGACTCACGAACTAATTTCAAATCTAATTCCAGTTTCGTCAATTTTTGGAATATCAACATCAAATTTGTTTTACAAGTTGAGTACACCAGTATAAATATTCTTAGTAAGTATGAACGATTTTTTTCATGTTATTTTTAAAAACGAGGCGCTTGAAAATGGTCTTCTGTTTTACCTATCTCGTTTTAACTATAACACCTTTGGATTCAACGACTCCATTTTCGAAATTTTTGAACATATCGATTTAAAAATTGGTACAGAAGTTAAAAACACGATTTTTTTTGCTATACTTATTTTAAAAACTATATTTAAAAAATTGACTAATCTGCAGCCGATTAACTCAAGCGTTTTGATGAAAAATCTAAAAAGGTCTAAAATTATACTTTTTTAAGTTACTTGTGCTTTGAAAAGTAAATAATAAAAAAGGTTTATACTCCTTGATCTTGTTTGAATCTATATATTTAACTTGTAAAAAAACTTTCAGGTTGATATTTTGAAAATTTTCTAAACTGGAGCTGTTTAAAATGAATTGGTGGGTCCGGTACTCCTAAAATAGAGAGACCCATTAATAAGTCAAGTGGCTCTAGATCGGGTAATTTTCAAGAAAACAAGCTGAGACTCAGCATATATGTTTAAAATATATATATTAACTCCTATGTCAAGTTTCAATTCGATATATTAAAATTCGGCCAATTTAGAATGAGCCAACGCTTCATATATGAATAAGATGTCCCCTTTTAGTGATTTACCCTGCTGCAAAATACATACCTGCATTATCGAATTTTTTCCAGACAAACCATTGCTCGAACGAAATAAATACATATGACCTTTTTTGTTGAAAAATACTTCCTCTACACGGTGGTATTTTTTATTTTCCTCTATCTTCATCCCAGCTCGAAATATTAAGGATAATCGAAAAAAAACATGATAATCGATTTTTTTTCGATTTTGGGAAATCGATAGACTGGTAAACTTTTTTTATGTTAATCTACATACTTTAATGGACTTATAAAAAAAATTCAGCCGTATTGCAAATTACTGGAACTTTTGGTCTAAATTTACCTCTACCGACTGGCCTAATAATGAAAACAAACGATGTTAAAACGTCGTGATAGTGATCTCAATCCATGTACCAACACTTCCCACGGTGTCATACGGTCATTTTTTTGTATATCCTTTATCGCCGCGAGGTATCATTTGTTTCATCTCATTTTGTAATTCAAGTAAAACAAAGTCAAATACTTTTATGAAATTTAAAATGATAATTTACAGGTATACAGTCCAATTCTTTGATTTATCCTCTACTTTCTTATAATAATATGTCATTTTTGGGCAAATGATATATATTCCTAAATTACTATTCAAAACAGGCCTAGTTTTGTTAGCAGTCTTGTAGTAGGAACATAAAAACTGGTGTTTTCAAAATAAGAAATTTGAAATTGATAAATATTTGTATACAATTCTATTTAGAACTAAATTACGAAACTTTTTTACATTTATGAAAAAAATTACAATAATTTTTACTACTTTTTATGTAGGCCTAAAGTTAAACATTTTCCTTTCGTTACTGAACGTGATTGTTTCTTGAGCTAATAACTTTCTTAATTTTACTTCAATAATTTTTTTACTGGCATATATGAATTCTTTAAACCTTTTTCTACAAAAAAGCTATCAAGAATACAATTTTGTTTAAAATTTAATTTGCTTTTAGCAAAATGTTATTAGTTTTTAAATTCGACTTACGGTTAAGGCACAAACTGGCTTTCGAAAAAAGCTTACATTGAGAGAAACGGTTCGGCCGCCATTTTAATTTTATTTAAAGGGTGAAAAATGGAAAAAACCCGTATATATACATGGCTCGGCCTAGGAATAAGGAACATTCATGCAAAAATCATCAAAATCGGTCAAGGCGTTTGGCCGTAATCGTGAGACAGACAAACAGACGAAATGCCGAACGGTCGAGTTAAAACGGAGACCGCGCTTACGCTCGGTCAACTAACCAAACATTGTTTAGACAAACAAATAACTTTTTTAAATAAACAAATACGGTTTTGTTATTTTTTGTAAACCACAATACAGATAGATTAGCATATGGTACCGGCACCAACTTAATTTTTCAAGTGTGTCAAATTTGTAGTTTTGTCACTTATAGTTCCTGTGTATTATTGGTTAAAAAAATTAACAAAAACCGTATTTTGTTTATTTTTAAATTATTTGTCTAAACAATGTTTTGTTAGTATTAAGAGCGTTTTCATTGGTTCAAAACGTTTCTATATGTCGGAAAAATATCTTCCGCTCGGTTACGATGTTTTTTTAAAACTTTATACCCCTTTAACTTTCAAAAGGTTAGTCATATATATATATATATAAAACAAGAACTTAAAATAACTTGTACAATCCAAAATCATCATAAAATACATTGTGTTCCATAAGAAATTCGAAAGTTGACCGCCATATTGGAAAATGGTGGCAATTCACAAAATTTTTTAAAAATCTCAAAAAACAAGGAAAGGTTCCCCATTTAAAGTTTGCTGTCAAATTTGTAGTATACAAGATACCAATGGTGATTAAAAAAAAAAAATACATCCTGTATAGGGCCCAAAATAAGATTAATCATTAGATCTACTGAACCTCCCAAAATTTTTTTAGTCTAATAAACTTGCATTGTTGTTATGTTGGTTTTATGTATGTTGCCAATGGGACGAAAATGGCTTCGTTCGTGGCCTGAGGAATAATTATTTTTTATTTTTTTAAATGTGTCCTTAATGTGTCTCACAAATTGTCTGCTTAATTCCTCCAAAGACGGGTTGGACTATAGATAACACCAACCGCAACAATTACAAATATGAATAAACTGTCATGCTGGCTATGTATTTGACGTGTGATATGATTCAATCCTTCCATAGAATCCTTCGACTTTACTTTTAGGCAGCCCTAGAGATAAAAAGCGCACGGTGGTAAGTTTGTGGAGATCGGACGTTGTTATTCATCGTTCTTGCCTTTGTAAAAACAATCGGAAGTACGTCGAGTCACGCCAATATGTTGGAAGAATGCATAAGGATGTTCTTCCGAATACAATCTTTAAAAAATATTCGAAATTACACACCTAGCTACGAGAAATTGCACATAAGGTTTATTAGCATATACTATCGAAATTTCAGATTGAAAATATGTATACTAAAATGTCAAAATTAGTGTTTTTATTTTAAAATTTGCTAACTTGGTTGTTATGGTAATGAGTATTAATGAAACGTGTGTTTGTTCAGTATACGTCTAACCTAAAATGATGTTGATTAAATTTCGGATTGAACCAATATAACCACCGATTTATATTCATGACAGTTTTCACCCTTCTGTCGGCAGTCCTCTACAAGAGACTAGAACGATCTAGCCACAAAAGGCTTCAATATCACTTTACGATTTTCCGTCGTTTTTTGCCCAAATGCTCAAAAAGATTGAAGAACTAAATAAAGTTAATGGGTTCATTTATTGAATCATTTCCAGATATTAAATTAGTTAATTTAGTTTTAATGTAAAGTTTACAATTTCCATTTATTTTTGTAGACTATGTTAAATATTAACATTTAAAAAATCTAGAATGAAACAACATAGCCAAGAGTATTACTAAGCGAAGAAAAACGTGCAATTCTAGTTGATTGTATTATAAACTTGTATATTACTCTGACTTAAAAATATTTATAAATCTTCCTGGTCATGTATAAAAAACACATTGTGTCTGTTTAGCGAGTTTCGCCGTACATTCAAAGGCTACCTCGGAGAACATGCATTTTTTAGTGACGAGATAACTCATTTCAAAGCCTCCAAGTATCTGTACACGTTTTCATTCGCATATTATTCAATGTGTTTTAGATTGCTGTTTATGTTGTGTGCATTATACAAAGTTATGGTAAATATAAAGTAGGACAGCTCGAATATATACACCAAATTGCATACTATTAGTAAAAAACAATTTTCGTTATATGTAAAAATGTCCAGGATTGATTAAAAACAAAGCCATTGCTCTGGAAAACTGTCAAAATTCGGCCAAGACATTTCTGTATGGAATCATTAGAATATTTGATCGATAGTTCGAAACAACCTAGTTAAAAGATGCCTGGGAACCCAGTGACGTTCTTGGGCAACTATATTTCCACAAAGCTATATTGGACTTATTCTATTTGTTTTTATCGAAGTAACAATCGTAAAACAAGTTTTTACAAACCATTAATATTGACTACGTTAATGGAAGTCATAACATATTGAAAGCGAGAAAGAAGGCAAACTGGAAAAGAAACATTCTTTCTAAACAAGCCCAGACGTAGAGACTGCAGTAGCAGGATCTGCAAAAGACTTGTGTGACCAAGAACATCCACATTATTAACTTTTGGTCAGAATATAAACATTTGATAGATCGATTCCATTTAAGTAGGCCTAGTACAGCAACTTTAAGAATCGATTTGGAAATATTCTGGCGTAACTGCTGTCAATAAAGTCCTAAATAAATGATCGATCAAACTTAACGATATATTTTTGATCATTTACAGTGAGAAGGGTTCTTCAAGGAGTAGGCTAAATTTCTAAAAATCATTGAAGATAAAACACAAGCACATTATGTTAAACAGGATACGCTAACATTTCTGTGAACGCTTCGATTGACATTTGATAGACCGATCGGAATAACCTAATTTATTACTCTTTCTGTATGGACTTGAACCTCCCAAGGTTGTTTCTAGGAACTCTTAAATAAATTTCTAAGAAAACCACTTATCTTTGATGGAGTACTGCTTTGTTGTCATAACAGGCCCAATGGTAGAATTAGTTTCTTAAACAGTTGACAGTGGACTATTTCTTGTTACTAAAATGATAAATTACGCATAATTTGTAATTTATTTGAATATATTTAGTGTTTCGAGATTTGTATCCTTTGAAGGCGTGATTTTAACTGTCTTTTGTTGTTAATTATTGTAACTGTGTAATTTGTTGTGAAATAAATTAGCCTATTTTCCACAAAAGCATGGAATAATCTTCCTATGTACGTACATCGACAGTCTTATACAAGAAAACATTTAAAACTTTCATAAATACTTTTTGAGAATTTTTGTCGTTTTATATAGGCTACAAATTATAAGCTGAAGTAGTCATTGAAGGTAATTTATTTTGTTATTTCTAAATACCTTAGGCTTTACAGGATTGCTACCTTCAAAACATTTGTTTTTTTTTTCACGCATTAAATTAGCTTGCAAAGACAAGAGATATTTTGTTTTTCAGAATACGCTTTATTCCTTTTTATCGACTTGCTTAAAACAGTTTGAGAGTTGATTTTTATATTTTTAATCAGGATAAAGAACTTGTAGTAATATTTTTTACCGCATTGAACTATTTGAAACAGTTTTATCAATTAAACCACTCTGTGAGTTTTTGTTTTCTTCAAAACGTAACTACTTCATTCAAAACATAGATCCTAAACACGGGGATGCGGAATACTACTCCCCGGAAAACTACCCCCCCAGGTGAAACGTGACGTCACGAAATCTGCCAACTAACCAATATGGGAGCCGTGTCCGCGACTGGAATACT
>JAGFPH010001576.1:186576-214273 GCA_018207615.1 Philaenus spumarius
ACATACTGTGACCAAACAGTTTAGGTTAGTCCTCTAGTTTTTTTTAATTCTAATTATATCGAAACTTGAGTGTGCGTGACTGGAAAACTGCCCCCCCGATCTCTGACGTCAAAATGAAGTAGGAACCTGCTTGAGGGGGTAGTTTTCCGGGGGGTAGTATTCCGGCGATCCCTAAACACTATTCCTTTTTAGGGTAAAACACGAGTATACATTTAATAATTTAGTAATGTAAATATACTAGGAATGACGCTTGCATGCTTTATACACATCTGTGCATATAAATAATATTGAAGTGTCTACCTGTGATTTCTAAGTAAATACTTTTTTTCTAATCTCATATGGTTATTCACACTTTACTGAAACCTAAACATGTATTTTTTAAATTTGTTGCCTTTTTGTTTGTCCGGCCTATCTCCGGAATGGCTGAACCAATTTTGACGGAACTTTCATTTGCATGTAGAGGACTTTTCAGAGGTTAATCCAGGCTATTTTTTTATCTCGGAAATATTTATTGTTTCTATTTAAAAAATTTAAAAACTATAGCAAAATTAGGAGTTTTGCGAACGGTGAGACACAAGACCATTATAAATAAAACAACTGATTTGGATCAAAAGCCTAACACTTTGACAAGCTCGTCTGTGTTTTAATTATAGTATACGCTGGTTTAACCGTTAAATATATTTAAAAACAGTATGTAATGATGTGCATAGCTGTTGAATACAACTCAAAACCCGTTTTGTAATTTGTGTTTTCGTTCGGAAGTTTTAGCGTTTATTGGTGCATAGCTAATAATATACGTAGGCCTAAAAGTGATACATAAATTGATTTGGGCGAAACTCACTGTGCGTTTTTGGGCCATGGAACTTTAAACTAGTTCCATAAATAGTTCTGAAATAGTTTTTTAAAATTATTATTGCATGCAATGGTAAGGCACAATAACTTATTTACCCGACCGTCCTTTTATTTACTTAACAACATTTGAGAGCGAAGCCGCAGGTACTAGCTAGTATTTTATAATAATTTTTTAATACAAGTGTAAGATTGAACGTAAACTGAAAACTAAAGTGGGAAATAAGAGTCTAAATAAATTACTGAGTCTGCGATACTATCATGAGTTACAATAAAGGTGAAAAAAGAGCCATCTTTCCTTAGGTCACTCTTAATCAAAACCCAAACAATTTATTAATGACAAATTATTTCAAAGCTAATAGCTTCTGATATTATTTTAGTGGATATTTCAAAGAGCAATGGTTTACGTAGCAGAGAACATGGCGTGATAAGGTGTGCTGATACAAATGCTGAAATCCTCCATCAGCTGCACTTTGTATTTTAAGTGGAATTTCGGTAAAAAAAAGTGCGAGAAAATTATTTTATTGATAATTATTTAGGAACGTATTCAAGAAACGCTTTCCAACGACACAAAAATTAATAACATAGTTTCAGTGTAACCTAAGAAATAGGTGTTATGCCAAAATAACTCTTATCATTTTATATTTATGAAATTATTTTATTGGTTTATAAAATATTGACGATGTCGTTACATTTAATGTAGGATACTTTTTGTATATCTTATGATTACCTTTAATTTGATTATTTTAGCTTATGATCGCGTATTGATTTCATAACAACATTTAATTTTGACTACAGTTTTATAAAACCAGAAAACCATTTCTACTTTTAGTTTTGTTATTTTATTACTGTTAAAGAAAGAGTTGTAGTTAGCGTCACATAATAACCACGAAATAAGAAAGAAAATGTCAGCAGTACCAACTTCGGAAATTTTAAATACTTTACTAAAGTAATAATAATGCGTTTTATTTAGTTTCCCAATTTTACTATTTTCTATACAAGTACATATTTGTTCAAACTAAAATCATGATAATGAGAGAAAAAGAAGTACATTGTAACTAATGATTACTACATTCCTAAACATTTAAACAATTCAAATAAACAACGCAATTACTACTACGAAACTAGCCGCATTTTTCTCCCACACTTTTCCATGTCTGCTTGTTGCTGGCAATATTCTGTAATTTAGGTCCAACTTGACTCATCTGCTCGTCCTACCATCTCGAGGGTTGCCTACCCCCGTATCTCTTATTTCCCACTGGTTGCCAATTGGTACATATTTTTATCCATCTTCCGTCGTCCATTCTCGCTATATGTCCAGCCCACTATGACATTTGGCCAATGGGACATTTTCTAATAGGGTTCTTTTCCTTATTTCAGTATTTCTGACTTTATCCCGCAACGACAGACCCCGCATGCTCGTTCCATAGCTCTCTGATTATCGTTCAACCTGTTGACTTCTTTCTTCAATAGAGTCCACGTTTGTGCTTCCATACGTCATACAAGGAATTATGACTGAAATAAAAACTATCAAATATAACTTTGTGTAGAACGCAGACTAATTACATTTTGTATGGAACAAATTATTTTTTTCTTCAAAAGTACAGCTATTTTTTTATAAATGAGATTTAATACGTCTTATCATTAAAATTCTGATTACTTGGTCATATCGCTGTTCATTTATACAATATAAATTATCATTAGATTGATACGATATGCAAATTGATATTATGCTCTTAGTGAGTGAACTTTGAAATGTTGAAATGATCTTTCAGGTCAGCGTTTATTTGTGAGTATTGTGCTACTACACTTTCAGCGATTCCAGACTTTCTTGTCTTAACCACTTTAGTTGAAACAATGGTCACACTGCTTTTCAAACTATTAATGGTTATGAGTATTCATATGTTTTATATTTAGAAGTTCTAGAAAAATGTGTAAGTAAAATCAGTAGTAAGATTATATTAGGCATTGTGCAGATTTAGTGGAATGGGAATCCTAACCACAAGAGGAAATATCGTGAAAAAATTCTTAAATAGATTGTGTAACGGTAAAAATGAAACCAATAAAAAAGGATGCGACGAAGAAGATTATTACACAATTCATCTAACATCAGATTAGAAATGGATGATATACTTCAAAGTCACAGTGCAATTTCCGTAACCACATGTACGATTTGATCTGGCAAGTAAAATTCCGTGAACACCGAGTGTTTATTGCCAATGTATTATAATATCAATCTCAATAGTATGATCTAATGCTCAAAGAAAAATACAAACACACATAAATAACTAGTGGACCCGGCAATGCTTCTCTATTGCTTTATGGGGTAGTTGTCCCATTTCATTACCTTCACTTAAATAATCGAATTGCACATGGTTTTTTACATCTCTTAAGAATAATATTAAATAATATTAGTTTTATAGTTTGTAGGAAGTTAGCGCAATTTATTTTTATTGTATAGGGGTAGCTACACCATTTCAATCCTTTAGACTGTAGTAATTGTAACGTCTAAACACTCCAGGCAATTATATAGATAAACTGAAATTTTTAGTGAAATCGGTCGAATGGTTTCTGAGTCTTTAGAGGACAAAGAAACGTTCATTGTTATATAATACTAGTTGATCCGGCAATGCTTCGCTATTGTTTGATTTAATTTTAAAGGTAGTTATAACATTTAATCCCTTTGACTTAAGTAATCGATTTTCAAATGATTTTTTATATCAATTAAGAATAACATTAAATAATTTGACCTTTTTAGTTTATATGAATGTAGTGCAATTATTTTTATTGTGTGTAGTACTAAATCTAAATGTTTGTAGTAACCATAAATTGTAGGACTTATATGTGTAAATTATGACATTTTAGTGAATTTAGTTGAGTAGTTTTTAGGATGTAGATTAGGCCTACTATTTAGCATGGATTACTATTTACTTATAAGGGTAGTTATTCCATTTCATCCCTTTGACTTGAGTAATTAATTGCAAATGGTGTTTTATATCACTTAAGAACAGTATTCAATAATTTTAACTTTATAGCTTGTAGGAAGTTAGTTTAATTTATATTTATTTTATTGGGGTAGTAACCCTATTTCCACACATTAGACTGTAGTGATTGTTACTTCTAAACACTAATGCCAATGACATGGATAAACTGTGAAATTGTTAATGAAATCGGTCGAATAGGTTTTGAGTCTACAGAGGATAAAGAAACAAAGAAGGAAAGAAACGAAGAAATATTCATTTTTATATATAGAGATATATTGTATAAGAAAACAGTATTTGAATAATGCTAATTCGACTCCACAAATAGCTCAACATTATATAAAGAAATGATTGGAGAGAGAAACTTTGCAAACGTCAAGACGCAATAAACAATGCCAACGTAATAATGCCACAGGTGAAATGGTTATATTCTATTTGTGACAGAGAAATCAATGTCAACTATTTCCAGCGTCTTACATCTGATTTATTGAGTTTGAGAGTTATTTACTTTCTGAATTGTACAACTGGGATGATGCAGTGTTACAGTCGTTTTATCTTTTGTTTATTTGTGAGACGGGTAAGTCCCCGTGAAAAATCACAAGCGGATTAATTAGATGCACATCAGAAATACATCATTTATTCAAAATACTATTTCAACAACACACTTTATCTAGGCCTACCTAACTATGCAGACGAGGATTTTTAACTCGGTAAATGTGTACAATTATAAGGACTATAAAACCGTAGGAATATTAGTTAAGATTTTGTGTTTATGTATAGTATTATATATATTTAAAGAAAGGTACAAATATTATCTTTTAATTGCATTTTATTTCATATTGATAGATCAAATATTGTAGGCTATACTATTGACTGAAGTTGTAAACATAACCCCAAAGTATAATCTACGCTAGGTTTTGTTTGCGTATCCCAGATGATGGGTGAAATCAGCTGTTATATTATTAAGTTAAACGAATATTTATTTCTTCTTTAAATGTTACTCCACGTACGCTCGTCCGTACCCTCGCTTTTGTAGGAGAGTTGATTGCGCAATATTATTCCACGCATTAGAATAGTGTTCAGATTATGATTTAGTTTGTTTTGCGTTCACTATTTCATTAGCGAATTTCCATAGGAAAGATGAGCTATTGCAGTGACCCTTTTGGTGAGACTAAGGTCGGGAGTAGTAAATGGGAACCGATCAAGGCGTATTAAAGAAGGTGTGTGCATCGAGGAGCGTGAACTCGTCCGGCCCGCGCAGCTACGTCACGTGCTACACACTGAACCAGTAGTTCCGAGCGCAATTGTAAGCTTTTGCTCAAACTGCGAATTAAATACTTTATGGTTGTCTAAAAATTATGTTTTTGGTATCGATGGAAAGGTAATAAAGTGAGCATTAAAATGATCTATGTCCATGGTCAAATATTCCTAGACGTGTAATTTTGAAACAAGCCTAAATCTAATGTACGGGTTTGATTTACATAAAAACTAACCTAAGTGAGGAAGTTTTTTACTATTACTTTCGGGAGACATTCAAAGACATAGAAATGTAGAGAATAAAATGTAGTAAATACTGACATATTTTTTTTATGAAGTTATAGCTGTCCTACATAATAAGATTGTAATCGGAACCATAGTTACTCGCTTCTTGCGGCGATTGAATGTACGCTAATCCAATTTGTTATTAGTTCTCATTTCTCTTCGTTATTTATTATTCACATTGTTATGAACAGGTAAATTTTGTTTAATTTATAAATATGAATTTTTAAAGAGTTGTCAAATTTAAGTAGCTCTATAGGGTAAAACCTTTTACCATCAATAAGATGGTGATTTTTCTAGTTTATTGGTTTTGTTATGTTTACTAGGCCTACTATTACTAGCAGGCTACTAAATTTACTTTTCAAAAATTGAAACTATCTAAAATTGTGATTGTTTAGTTAGCCTGCTCAAGGATAAATAATAGTCTAAATAAAAATTAATATAAACTAATTATCAATGAAATAATTAAAAAATAGTAGTCTAGGTGATAAATAAAAAGTCGTGGTGAATACAACATTGAGTTTCATTTCACTATTAACCCTAGATTAATTATATCAAAATTTTGTCACGGGATTACTCATGTATCGTAAATTTGACTACTAACAAATATTTATTATTTTTACTGTACTAAAATAATTTTTAATTATTTTTTTAAATTGTAATTGTAACCTATCATATTTTAGGGCTATATATATATTTTTTAAAGAGTTATACATCAAATAAATACAATAATTTATACAACCAATATTTTATATTTGTTACTCTTAAAAATTATTTAATAACATACAACAGCATTTCAGTTACGGCATAAATTCTGTCCACTTCGAACGTAAAACAATTTTAATACTCTAAAAATATATGTTTTAACCGTCTAAGCGTCAGGCACTTTTTTACTGCTTGTACACTTGTCATTATCACTTAGATAGAATGCATCTTATTCAAGTAAAGTGTACACTATTATACATTTTATTGTTCAGGAAAGTATGGAGAACATTGATATGTAAACAAATTTCTCTAACTATTTTTGCGTTTCAAAAGAAAAAAAAAACAAATTTTTAAACCAAAGTTTCAAAAGTAAGGGTTTTAGAAAAAAACTACATAATTTTTTAGTTATAAATCCAAAATATACAAAAATAGGGGAACCCCCTGCATGCTCCGCACGCCAACCTCGTTGGAACCTTCTAACACATAATCATTTTATGTTTTCTTTATAATAATTGTTTAGGATTCATAATAACCCTAAAAGCTAAGTTGGTAAATAATGTTAAATGTTCAAATAAATTTTTTTGTATATTTTATAACAGCAGTTATAATAAATGTTAAAAGAACCAGCAAGGCTCAGGTCTACACTTTAATAAAAACATAACATACATAAAAACATAAAAGTTAAAAATACAAATAATTGCTTCAAAGTATGAAATCAGCTGTTAATGGAAATATTGGAGCAAACAGTCGTTTTATCTGTTATTTTATTCAATTGGTCGCTGTGGTAATGAATGTAAATACATGTGTTGGTTCATCATTCTAGATCTAACCTAAGATTTTTTCCGACTAAATTTACAAATATTGCAATACAAAATGTTTTTATTAAAATGAATTATAGCCTATGTTAATCAGGGATAGTGTAGCTTTTTATTTCGTAGATCAACATTTCTTGGGAATCGATGAAACCTTACTCGTCTTTTTTGTTTGAGTTACTGCAGCCAAACACGGCACAAAAAGGCATTATAATTAATGGTTATTAATTAAAAGAAATGTTATTACAATAATACATTATTTTTCCTATAATTAATAACATAATTTGACGTCAAAAAAGCTTGAAGGTCGTACAGGTTTCGGCGGTAAATATGGCAAAGGAGTCTAGACTGAGCTCCGACTGTAGCATTCTACGTCACGGGTAGGCTGAAGTGGAGGGAGAAGCTGCGCATGCACACACCTTCTTTAATACGCCTTGGGAACCGATCATGTTCCCAGAACACGTTTTTGGGGCGATTGTATGTATGTAAATATGTATATATGTGTTCGCACTCTAACAACAGCATTTTAAGTCCGATAAGGTCTAAATTTAAGTACAGATCCGTACTTGAGTCTGTGGTAGTGCCTGCCATCTTGGATTTTTACCCCGTAAGATCCATGTTAAATCTATAAACATTTAATTCGTTCATTTCTTTTTATCATACGTTGGTTTGCAAAGTAACATTTTAATCACAATCACAATAAGCATCCGTTTCGCGTTTAATTTTTTTAAAAAATCCCGTTCATTATGTAAATGATTTTTTTTTAATTTCACATTTTATCCATATTAATGCCAGGAGTGTTTAGACATTACAATTACTACAGTCTAAGGGGTTGACATGGAGTTGCTACTCCTATACAATAAATATAAAGTTAACTAACATCCTACAAGCTTAAAACTAAAATTATTTAATATTATTTAAAAATAATGATATAAAAACCCATTAACGATTCGAGTAGAAAGGGATGTAATGGGTTGACCCTTAAAATCTAATAATTATTTATACACTTACTTTTTCTATATGCCCAAGAACCTACTCAAATAATTTCACTTAAAAATTAACAATTTCCACATATTTGTACCAGGATTGTTTAAAGAATATGGTCACTACAGTCAAATTGATTAATATGGAGTAGCTACCCCAGCACAATAAAAATAAATTGCACTAGCTTCCTGCAAGCTATACATCTAAATTTGTGTAATATTATTCTTAAGTGATATAAAAAACCATTTGCAATTTTATTACTGAAGGCGCTTCTTTACCTTCAAGAAAACTCCTGAGTGTACAGTATGATTTCAATGCAAAAGGCCTGACTCAAGCCGCAAAATCGTTGAAACATGCATTCGTAATACCGTGTTTCGGATTCTATTTATAAATTAATAATCTGGGAAACTACTTTAAGTTATAAAGAAGGCTTTATATTTTTTACTTGTTAGCTTAAAATATGGAAATTATTGCTTAAAACTCCCAAAAAATGCGATAAAAATAATCGATTTTTACTCATTTAAACTGTTGATTAAAAGGAGTTAACGACGATTTCTTTCAATTATGAGATATAAAACAAAAGCACAAAGCCTTTAAGTACAATTTAAGATGTTTCACAACTTTTTAGGTTGAAAAACGGCGTCCGAAACACGTTAGTACGAAGTGCATATTTTTTCTGTTTTACGCAAGGTATAGAAGACCCTTAAGTCGAAGAAATGAACTGGGAACTATCCTTAATATTAAATAATAATTAAAATGGGATAGCTACCCATATAAAATAACTTATATTAAACACCCATATGTTTTATACAAGCTCTACCACATGCTCTGATTATAAGAATCGTATTTTTAAAACAAGGCAATTTAAAATTAATTTGTCAGTGCACTAAATTGTGTTTGTTAATTTTATTTAATCTAAATATGTACTAAAATCGATCAATAGCGAAGCATTGCCGGATCCACTAGTTTTCTATAAAACCAAATGCTTATGTTGTAATTTTCCTTTCATTACGTGTATCAATTTTGCATGTTGAGTCTTTACTATTTATTAATAAAAACTCTGCTTAATATTATTATCCGTCACTGTTATTTTCTTAAGTAACATACGCTTCCTTTTTATTATATGAACATCCTGTCATTCACGCAAAAACTCTGATCCTACTGCGCATGCGTCAGGATCTATGTCACCGCTACCCCGATCCAAGTGCCTCTACCCTAATAAACGAAATTTACGCGAAAATATCACAGTATACTGCAATATGTTTATATTTGTTCCCCATCTACACTCGTGCTTTGTTCTCAGTTCTTCACGACTAGCCATAGCTGAGTGGATAGCGTGGAATCTTCCTGATCAGAAGATACCGGGTTTGAATCTCGGCTAGACCAGGTCATTTTTCATATCTGTGGTTTGAGGGTAGGACGGCGGAATTAAAGCAAACGGTGGTTGGCTCGCTTCCAAGCTGACAGGATATGACTAGTTACCTGGTCTCCGGCTTGGGATGTTTTGCACAATTAAAATAAGATTTTTGTGTATGTATTTATTATAACTATATATTTATATATATTTATTGTTTTTAAACCACGAAAAATTTTGTTTTTAACTTTGACTTCTTTACCATTGAAGTTTGACCGTGTAACCATTGGAATCATAAACAATATATATTTTATTCGTACAATAACAATTCTTTAATAATTTCTGACTTTTGCCTTAACTTCAAAGAAATAATAATTAAAATGGGATAGCTACCCATATAAAATAAATTACATTAAGGGTCGGCTCTAGTAAAACAGAAAGCAACGTGCGACTCCAGCGTAGCGGCAGTAGGTTACACGGACATTGCTCAGCCTAAATCCATTTAAAACCCGCAATTGTTCAAATAGCGTTTTTTTAAAAAATACCAAACTCTTGGGGACGAAATTCTTCATGCGAATGGCTTGGCAGTTTTTCGCTATAATTAATAGTGACAACATAAAAAAAATATTAAAAATCAATGTTTTAAATTGTTAATAAATATTAAACAAAATGGTTTTCTTAATTTTGGAAAAGCCATTTGCATGCATATTGGCCATAGCTTTAAAATGACATATCGTTCATAATTATCCGATCAAATATAAAGGAAAAATTTGGATTTTAATTTAACATTGGTCTTATGGAGTGTCAGCCAACATGGCCGACAGCTAGAGCCGACCCTTAACATTAAACACCCGTATGTTTTATACAAGCTCTACCACCTGCTCTGATCATACGAATTTTATTTTAAAAACATTCAATTTAAAGTTAAGTTTTCAATGCACTAAATTGTGTTTGTCAATTTAATCTAAATATATACTAAAATCAGGCATTGCCGGGTCCACTTGTTTATTATGAAACCAAATGCTTATGTTGTAATTTTCCTTTCATTACGTGTATCAATTTTGCATTTAGAGTCTTTACTATTTATTAATAAAAACTCCGCTTGGTATTATTATCCGTCACTTTTATTTTCTTAATTAACAGACACTTCATTTTTATTATATGATCATCCTGTCATTCACGCAAAAACTGTGACCCTATTGCGCATGCGTCAGGATATATATGCGTCCCGATCCAAGTGACTCTACCCTAATAAACGTAATTTACCCGAAAATAACACAGTATACTGTAATATGTTTACATTTGTTCCCCATCTACACTCGTGGCTTCGGGTTTACCGAGGTGGTTGGTGGACGAAGCTAGCAAGAAAGAGGCGGAGCGTAACAACTACAGTAAAAGTACACATTACTTGTCTTAAAATGTGGCAAAAATTAATGATTATAAAATAAAGAATGTTTTCTTAAGTGTTCACAATGTCACTATCGTACTTACCCCATTGCTAAGCAATTATATTTTTATAAATAATTCGACCACGCTTCTGAACCGCTGACGTGTGTTGAGCGAATTTCCAAAATTAAGTTTGCGTATTATATTGTTTCAATCAACATTTTGGAAATTGGTTTAATCACGAAGGCGCTGAATAGCTGCTTGTGTGTACGAAATATATTGGTAGAACTTGTTTGTATCTAAGCTTCCGCTTCGACTCACGCTCTGCTTCGTTCGACTCGCAGCAGAAAAACTCGCTCAGGTTATGGGCTGCTTCGATTCGCTCGCAGCAGAAAAACTCGCTCAGGTTATGGGCTGCTTCGATTCGCTGGCAGCAGAAAAACTCGCTCAGGTTATGAACTGCTTCGATTCGCTCGCAGCGAACAAACTCGCTCAGGTTATGGGCTGCTTCGATTCGCTGGCAGCAGAAAAACTCGCTCAGGTTATGGGCTGCTTCGATTCGCTCGCAGCAGAAAAACTCGCTCAGGTTATGGGCTGCTTCGATTCGCTCGCAGCAGAAAAACTCGCTCAGGTTATGGGCTGCTTCGATTCGCTCGCAGCGAACAAACTCGGCCTTCTGCCTCGGTTCAGAAGATGTTCCCGCGTGGATTTGGATCGCATACGTTTATGGTATTTTACTTTTTGATCGATTTTGGTTGAACCAAGCGAGCTTCTAAGATCGTGTCAAAAAACAAAATGTGCATATGTTACTTCATCCTACATATATTTTTTTTAGATAAACCCCTAAAAACGTTTAATTCCAGTACGAAAAATATCAAAAACATTTTACTTCCGGTCAAAAAACGTGCTTCTGCTTGTTACACTTTTGGCTAACGAACTCGCCCAAGCAAATTAAACAACTAACGTGTGTGTACCAAATTTGAACTGAATTAGACTTAAAATGTGGCCTTTAGAGTGGGAACACTTAGATATAGGCTAACATTTTTACTGAAACTCCAAAACTTGTTCAGGTTTCCATGATTAATGCTGTTTTACTACTCCCGACCGTAGAGGCATCACCATATGGGTCACTGCAATATCTCATCTTTCCTATGGAAATTCACTATAAAGTAAATGATTTTATTTTTACGAAAAATCGAATGCAAATTATTGAATGTGGACTCAATACGAACTGACATCACTTTACGTAACATTTCAAAATCCCTTTTTGTCAAATTTGATTTTTTCCCTGAGAAGACCGAGCTCGACAAAGAATTTCGCCGTCCTGAAAGATTTAATTAATAACAATAACCAATGCTGCAACAAATTATATAAAATTTTTATTTTCAAGATTTTTTTGTAACGTAAAGATTTTTAACGTTTATTTTCCAAATGTTCGCTGCACAACTTTCGGAAATATGGGAGTGGGAATTGGGATCCATCGACATTTTCGGGAATTTGAAAACGAATATCAGATGATTCTGTAACCTTTATGTATAACGTACACCGTAAGCCTATTTGAATGCATTTCTATTCTAATTTTGACGAAGGATACACGTCCATTTTGGTTTTTACTTAAATACTGCGACATAATCGAAGAACAGTTAACTAGTCATATCCGGTCAGCTTTAAAGCGGGTCAACCACTGTTTGCTTTATTTCCGACCTCTTACCATAAAGGTCTGGATTGCGTTATGTTATACGTTTGGGTTAAAAATGTTTTTGATATTTTTTAGTAAAAGAAAGCAAAGCTCTATTGTACGATAACCTACACGACAGTATCATTAAAATCTTGTACGCCTAAATGGATAATAAAATAACATACAGGGTGTTTCGCAAGAGGTTGGCACAAGTTATGTGTAATAGTTGGTTTGTTCAACCCGGCAACCGATAGCCTAACAAAACAGTGAACACAACAATATTGTGGGTACGCATGCTGTTATTATCTTTAACCTATTATCCTTCACCCGATTGTTTTGAAAGTTTCAAACAGACGCCATTTTCAAACGCATGATTGGATGTAATCGCCTATTTTTTCTTAAAATAGGTCATTGGTAGGTTAAATTTCATGCCAAGTTTAAAAACTCAATCGGTCAAACCGTCTTCTCTAGATATGAATTATTTTGTTTAAAAAACTAAACTTTCCCAGACCTATGTTCATATGAACAAATTTGCTTTTTTTAGGACCCCTCTCATCTGCCGAAGTTGTGCCAACCTTTAGCGAACCACTCTCTATACCCGTTAGTATGCTTGATAACCACGCCAAACTCCATTGAGCTACCTTTAACCGCCCCGGAAAAAATCGTCTCCGACGGACAGATATAAAACTAGAGATCCCTAAATTGTTCTCTTTTATCTTTTTTTACGTTTTACGGAACCATAAAAACTGCTAAATTCTAGACGTTTAAGGATTTTTAAAAGGAACGTAATGTCCTCATCCGTTTAACTTCTAAGTAAAGTGAAACATATTTTAATCAATTTCTGTTACTCACTCAAATTAGTGTTTTCATAAAACATAGTGGAATGTTTTGACGAGATAAACGAATTTAAAGTTTTCGTTTATTGGATCATTGTACAAGGAAATATTTGTCGTTTATTTTGGTGTAATAATGATATCTCATTCATTAGAAGTGATAAGTATTGATAAAGCCCAAAGAAATCTGTTCACGGAAATGTCAAATAATCGAAACAAGCACTTGACTGTAAGAGCTGTTTTCTAATAAGTTTATCCTATTATTGGTCAGGGATTCATTTGTGATTATTTAGATTGGCAACAGTAATCTCGTGTCCTCTTAAAGTTCTGCCAAAAATGAGACTTTAAAAATAGAGCCCGAATCATAACCGTGCCCTCTTGTTTCTTGAAATTTGCAACCGCTACATAAAATAAGAAATCAAATCTTTGCTGGATTACATAACATAGTGTACTGTGGTTATATTTTCGTTTTCACCGCTAATATGCTGTTTTAAAAGCTTTCTTAAGGCTAGCCACAAATAATATTGTTAAGATTATAAAAAATATAAAAGTTTTTTTTCAATACCAAAATACACAATGATTGAATGAAACCCCGAACCACAAACAGAAAGAACAAAATCAATAAAAGCAAAATTTAATGAAAGGTTATGTTTATTGTACTACCCTTATGTACATTTCAATGACATAGTCATCATCCTCAGAGGGCTTTAACTCTACTGAACTAAACTAGTCCAGTGTATACTCCGTCCTCCCCACTCCTCTCCGTTCATGCCCAATCACAACGCGTCTAGGTAGGGAGTAGGAGGAGAGACGTAAACCGTTACAAGCCTTAATAAATTGAAAGGATGTATTTTCTTGTTATTTTAGTTTATATTTATTAAACTAAAGCTCTCCACCTAAGCTCAACTTGTATGGGAACCTAGTGATATATAAACCCTTCGACGAGAGGGATAACTATAGTTGTGGACAGCGTAATTCTGAACCAAGAAAATGTTAGCGTTTTCCGCCCGGCCGAACCTAATTAGTGTCGCTTGGCTGCACACAATGATAACAAGTACTAGGTGTGCTAATACCAAAAAGTCAGTTAAATTATTGTCACAAATTATTAAAAACTATCATCATATTACGTTTTGTATTTAAATTTCGATTATTTTTATCATAAATTTGATGTAAATCGGCCAATTTTGACGAACTTGTACCGCTAAACTAGTTTTTCTTTTTAAAACTAACTTTGAATGAACAGTGGAACTAAAATACAATCCATATAAAAACGTGAGCATATAGAGGGACAAAAAATACTCTATGTGTGATTGTAATAATTTTGTATTGTTTCATAACCATACATTAAATACATTTCCAACCTAAATAACTCAAAAACCGTATATTTGAACGAAAAATGTCAAGACACCTGTTTTGTAGTCCTTTTGATTCCCTATCGGATGGTGTAACTGTAAAAACAATCGGATGAAGGATAATAGTTAAATTATGTGTAATAATTGGTTTGTTCAACCCGGCATACTATACCAACACAGTAAACACAGCAATCTATATAATAAAAATGAATTGCTGTTCCTTTGTAAGCGCATCACTTGAGAACGGCTGGACCAATTTGGCTATTTTTTGTTTTAAAATGATCGTAATAGTTCAAACTAGGTTTTTATACAAAGAAAAATTTGAAAAGTTTCCCGAAAAAGTTTCAAATTTTGAAAAAACTAAACAGCCTCTTTTGTATGGACTCAAGACCATAGGGCACAAAAACAGTTGTTCGTATAAAAAGCTTAGCAACACGTCTTGTTTATTTACATTTAACTTTAATCAACTTTAAACCAATAGCTCTTTTAGGTTAGATTGACCAACTTAAAGCAAACAAAAATCAACTAAAAATGTTTATTATATTTTAATTAAATTCAAATATTGGTTGTTACATAATATCTACAAAACAGCTGCGTTCGATCAAAAACTGAACATAATTTTAGGTTATGCCTACAATGAACCAAAACATGTTTGTATGCAACCAATTGGGCTAATTTAGAATCAGGCTTTTTACAATTAATTCTTCACAACTATGAGTTTCTTTTAGATTAGGTAAAAGCAAGCAAAAGGTTTACTGTATTATATAAAGGTTTACAAACTATAAATCTAAATTTGTGTAGTACTGTATATTCGTAAGTGGCATAAAAATCATTTTGCAATTCGATTACTTAAGTCAATGTTATAACTTTACTACCCTTTACATTAAATCAAGCAATAGCGAACATTGCTGGGTCCACTAGTATTATATAATTTTATGTATTATAACACTACTTTTTGTCCGCTCTATATCTTTTATTTGTTACCTGAACAACATTTTTAAGTCAGCAGAACCTGGTAGTAAACTATCTTACTATCTTCATTTACTGCCACGTCCACTATTATAGTGTGTATCAGCTCACTATAATTATGCATGTACAAACACTTGTGTTAATTAACATTCTATTTTTGTTCAGTTAATGCAGTTTATACTATCGGTTCGTGCATTTTGTGCTATTTTTAGTCATGACATGTGTGTTAGTATACGTGTATTGCATCAGCTTGCTTTGACAGCTGGTTAATTGAATATTCGTATTATGTGCAGGCTTTTATAGGTTATCTCCGGTTAAACATAGCTGTTTGGCACATAAAACGTATACAGAACAGGACATACCAACATAAACAATGTATTAAATACATAGTTGGCATTAAACAATTTAATTCTATTTATTTTCCACAGAACTTTCTAACCTAGATTAACTACTAAGTCTGTTTTCAGAAAAAAATACTGCGTTTGTGTTGAAAATAATTTGTATTAACTTGAGCATAAAACATTCTTCCATTGATATCTAAATCCAAATTTTTGTGCTAATATTGGAATTTTCCAGTACGGTTTTTCTAAACCTCTCCGATTTGAAAATAGAGGTAACCGAGGAGATGGGTACAAATAAGCAAAACACAAATGAATTATAAATCAAATCTTATAAAGAAAACGTACATTTCTAGTGACAATTCCAATCAGCTCCTATAAAAGCAAGTGTACGTCCGTAAACGTGATTAACAATACAATATAACAGCTGATTTCGCCCATCATCTGTAATTCTTAACAAAACCTATCATATAGATCATACTTTGAGGTTATGTTTACAACTTTAATCAATAACATAAATCTTGTAAAGTTCACTTTTTTAAATATGTGTTAAAGAACTAATGCAGGCTGTAATACGTTATAAGATTTGCTTTGAGGTTATAAAATGAATATAAATACAACCTTTTATTGTCAATGTATTCATTTATACAAATTTAAAGAAGAGAAACTCATTCGTTTAACTTCGGACACATTCGTACATCTTCGTATAACTTATATAACGTATATAAACTTATTCCATTATTAATTTCTTCATTATAATATTAATCACTTCTAAATCATTTGACCAACATTATGAAATAAAAAGCAATTAAAAGATAAAAATTGCATCTTTATTTAGACATAAAATATGATAATGTATACGGTATAAATACACATTTTTAACAAATAAGCCTACAGTTTTGTAACCGTTATAATTGTACACATTTACCGAGGTAAAAATATCCGCCAGCATTGTTATTTAGGCCTAGATAAATTCTGTTCTTTTTAAATAGTTTTTTTTTAAAATAATTATTTATTTCTGATGTGTATCTAACTAATCTACCTGTGATTTTTCACGGGGGCTTACTAGTTAACAATAAGTAAGCCTAAATTAAGTCTTACATTTTTATGATTCAGTACTATAGTATTTTAAAACCCTAACATTTAAGGAAACAATTTCAAGTGTGTCAACTTTTTTCCTTTTGAGGAGGACAATTTGTATTAGTAATACAGCAAGCTTAGATCTGCAAAATGTAATGGGCCAAAACTGTAATTTGAAATGGCGACCCCTTCATATTACATAAATATAATAACATGCGTAGTCCAAAGTAAACAAAAACGTTTTAAACATTTTCTAAAAAAATTTAAGAATCGATTTGTAAAATTAAATTTTGTACGGGATTATTGGATCGGTATAGTGAAAACTAGATTAGAAAGTAATGGGGTTGTGTACCTGTCTAATAATTTAGTTTTATCATAAATAAATTAGACAATCGGGACAGGTAAACATAAATTCGAGAAAACTATGTTCTTATGTAACTTATTGTCCAATTATATCCTCTACTCCTGGAGTTTAGAAGGACAAATTATACAGTTGCCTCCAAATGTTTGGCGTTTCGCTTACCTCTTGATATACACTTGTCATATTGATTCCTGTCAAATTAAATTTTGGTATACAAAACTTATTAGGTGGGTTCCAACAATGACCCTAACTAATACACAGTTTCAGTCTTTCTAAATGTTGCTCTGGTTTTTTTACATCCACCTACTGACACGATGCCATACTGATATAGGACGTTGGTTTATACAAATTGAAGGAAAGTTAGGGTCGGCTTTAGTAAAACAGAAAGCAACCTGCGACTCCCTATAGCGGCGGTAGGTTACGCGGACATTGCTCATCCTAAATCCATTTAAAACCCGCAATTATTCAAATAGCGTTTTTTTTAAATACCAAAATCTTGGGGACAAAATTCTTCATCCGAATGGCTTGGTAATGTTTCGCTTTAATTAATAGTTACAACGTAATCAATATTTATAATCACCCTATAGCGGCGGTAGGTTACACGGACATTGCCCAGCCTAAATCCATTTAAAACCCGCAATTGTTCAAATAGCGTTTTAAACAAAATACTAAACTCTTGGGTACGAAATTCTTCATGTGAATGGCTTGGTAGTTTTTCGCTCTAATTAATAGGGACATCATAAAAAAATATTAAAAATTAATGTTTTAAATTGTTAATAAATATTAAACAAAATGTTTTTCTTAGTTTTGAAAAAGCTATTTGCATGCATATTGGTCATAGCTTTAAAATGATATATCGTTCATAATTATCCGATAAAAAATAAAGGAAAATTTTGGATTTTAATTTAACATTGGTGTTATGGAGTGTCAGCCAACATGGCCGACAGCTAGAGCCGACCCTTAAGGGCTGACTTTCACACTCGTCCACGTGCCTTCACCGGGTCTTTATCTACAGTTGTCGTCGGTTTTGTTCTGTGTTGTCACGCATATTTCAGGTTTAAGGTTCGTGTTGTTGTCATTTTAAGATATTAATCAATAAGTATAGGCCTAATCTTTGGTTAAAGTGAGCCGTAGGCTACTATGGACTGCTCCCATAAAAAAAGCAGTACCGTCAGAAAGTCAACGGTCGTGTACCAGTAAGTGTGTAAGTACTTCTGTAGGTTTGCAGTTATTGCCGGCGACCTATCAATGTTGGTGAGTTTAAAAATGAATTGCATTTAAGTGTATAATCAAAAAACAAAAAATAACCCTAAAATAAGTACTTTCGTATTATTTAAAAAATTTAATTTTACGAAAAATATTATTTACTTGTAGGTGGTTGTAGAAAAATAGCAGTAAAACAAATAATAGTACATAAAAGAAATACAATGTTATTACCGTATTATTTCTTTTGCAGGTAAGCGCAATGAAGTCTGAAATATATCTGACAAGCTACTCACTCCTCGTAAGTAAACAACAGTTCAATAATAATTTGATCACGAAGCTGAACCGCAGACGTGAGTTGAGCGAATTTCCAAAATTAAGTTTATGTTTTTAGGGTTAACACCATTTATTAGGGAAATTGATCTACGCACGAAGGCGCTGAATGAAGGCCTGAGTGTACGAAATATATAGTAGGCTAGTATTTGTTTGCACCTAAGCCTCCAGTTTCGACTCTCGCGTTCATTCGTTCCACTCGCAGCGAAACAAATCGCTTTGCGAGTTTGAACATCGACCTTGCGACCTCGATGTATGAACTGCTTCCTTCGATTCAGAAGATGGCCCTCGGTAAAATCCCCTTAATGGATTTGAACCGGGTACTTGTATTGTATTTTACGTTTTGATCGATTTTGGAGAAATCAAGCTAGCTTTAAGGTCGTGTAAAAAACTAAATGTGCAGAACAATTTCCTACATTTATTTTTTTAGATAAAACCCCAAAAATATTTCATTCCGGTACGATCAATCTAAAAATATGTTTAATACCTGTCAAAAACGTGCTATCGGTTCTTGCATTTTTTGGCTAACGATCTCGTACGAGTGACGTAGACAACCTCCGAGTGTGCCAAATTTGGACCAAATTGGGCATAAAATATGGTCGTTGGAGAGGAACACACAAATATAATAGGCTATAAAATGTTTAATGACAACCCAAATCGTCTTCTGGGGAACATGATCGGAGCTCATTTACTACTCCTGACCTTAGGTAGTACTACAATAGCTCATCTTTCCTATGGAAAATCGCTAATAAGACAATTGCAGACAGACAGAAAATTTCTGTCTGTCTGCAATTGTATGTTCAGAAAGTACATAACAATAAGTTTAAATCGCGAAGAAACTAAATGGATTTTATAAATTTTGTATCATCGTACTCGACTCCGCCCAGTGATGTTAAAGAACTGTTCCAACCATAACCAGTAGTCATGTGGTTATCGTTTCATGATTAAACAGTCATACATATTAGTTCTTATGAAAAACGTAATTGTACAAATTTACAAAAATTGTATTAAAAAAAAAAAATAAAAAGTTAGCTACATTAATATTAATAATATTACGTTGAAAGTAATGTTTAACATTTGAATTTTGTAATAATATTATTTTTAACAAATTTATATATTAATTTTAAGTACAAATTGATTAAACAACTCTATAAAATTTAATAAAATAGAAAATACTTATCCCCGATTTTTACTAAGCAAGGCTACTCATTATGCAAGGCTAAGACTATCAAAATTGAAAGTATGCACTCTTGGTCAGTGCATATAGAGTTTATTGTACAGGGTGATTTATTTATTAGTCAATCTTAAGAGTCAAGTAACTTTTGAATATTTAAAATTGACATATTTTGCTTTCTTAAAAGTATTTTAAGGTATGGACTTCTTATATGGGGAAAAGGAATAGTATAGGAAGACATACAATTTTAATTTCCCAAAAAAAGTTTTGAGAATATCAATGATTACATAGTATAAAACCATGTAGCTTCAATATTATGTAATCATTGGAGAATATTGACAAACTCAGATAAATTAGACCATTTCAAGCCAATGTTTGTTAAAACTGGTACTTTAACTGTTATATGTTTGATGTAGTAATGTATGTAAAGAATAACATATGTATCCAGTTAGAGGATTCATTCATGATTTCAATACCAAGATTTGTTCATATCCTTGAATAACCAAGATTTAGATTGAATAAATCCAAGAATTATCGTTTAGCTTTAGGGATCAAACTGTTCGAAACTGCCTGACACTTTTCAAAACTTGTCAAATGATGATTTACATCATACTTTTTATGGTTGACTGAAAAAGCACCATATGATAAGCCAACCATTTAAGTTGTGAAATCAATGTTTAATAAGTCTGGATCATCTGTCGTGTTAGTTTTAAGTTTTAATGACTAAATTTAGCCTGTATGTGACGAAGTCTATTGCAATGTTGTCCTACATGTGCTGAAGGACCAATAAATGTTCTGTTCTGTTGTACTTTTCCTATCTTTGTACTTATTGTTTAAAACTCAAATAAATTGTACTTAACCAACTTAAAATAATTTTTAATTCCATTTAAAATATCAATACTAAACCTAAGCTCCATTTTACTATTTACATTCGGACAAACCAATCGTTTAAATTCCACCAACGTAACAACTCTGCCATAGTTGTCAGTAAACAAGTTAATAACATTCTTCCTTTGTAATTGCAGTGGGCTGTAAAAGAACCTAAATAAAAGAGCGTCCACTTGATTCTGGAACTGACGGCTGTTTTATTAATTGTAATTAATCGTTGTGTAAGCCACGTTCATCCTTATGCAGATGTCATCGCTCTGCGCAGTCACAATGCAATTGTCGGTCAAGATTTCAAGTGGCGCGTAAAGACAATCTGTGAAACATTCCAGCGCAACTCCGGTTTAGGAATCCAGTGGATCACGCAACTGTTTTATTTCGTAATAAAATAGAACTATAGTAATATTGATTAAACAACCCGTCATAAACTAAAGTATTTATTTAGTACTAAGCTATTAATTATCTAGTGTTTTTTAAGCACATAGAACGCCTTCTTGCAGATGATATTTACGGTTTCAATACGCGTCAGGGGATGTACATTAAAATATGAATTTATATTTTGCGTTCATCTATGTATGACTTGGATGCGATCATGAAGTTTAATATTAATATACTAACGGATATTTTATTAACTGATAAGATTGGTAATTGTTTTCAATAAGATGGTGATGGATACCTTAAACATATTTACAAAAACGCTTCTATCTTTTCGTCAATTAGCCCAAAACTAAAAGTTAGGTTGTTTTTAACAGGGGACACTCAGTTTTAGAAAATATTTTATTATTCAAGTAAACGTAATTGTTTTAAAGAAAGTTTATGCGAATTTACAATGGTTAACAACAGTAAAGAAAATAATTAAGGTATACAACTTTAAAAAAATAGTAATTACAGTAATCTCGGATCTGGTATAATGTACTTTCTAATTTGTAGATGTTTGTAAATCATTTAAAAACAGTTTATACACAAAAATGTAAACTTTAACTGGCTATTTAAAGACTTTGTTATATGTTTCGTAGTGATTTTTACTTTTTAAAAGTGTGAGTAGTAATATGTTAGTTTTGTTGACGCTGCGCTCTTTTACTACGATAAACTAACCTAAACTGCTTAGCAAAGTGGAGTAGTAATAAAGCGCATAAATCCTATTTGTCCCTTTTAAATACATACCTCAACCGTATTTATTATTCAACTATTTCCGGATATGCTATTTTCCCCGTAATTAATAGCTTCTTATAGCTGATTTCACACATTGAAAAACTTGTACTTAATTTTTAGGTTAGAATTGTTTGTTAGGAGTAGGCCTAATATTTTATAAAATACGTATGTTGAGGCTAGAAAAGATCAGCAGAGGTCTGCCCTAGTTCAATTTAAATGCAATTGTTTAAAATAAAAAGTACAACAAATTTATTTTACTAAACCCTGTATCGAAACATAAAATAATTGTAATACATTTTTTTTAAACTTATGTGTAAACCAAACTATAGAGAAATTAATTTATTATTGAAAATTTGCACAAGTAAGTAGAAGTTCTCACGTATAAAGTTAAAAAGCAAACAATACCTCCATTTTACTAAATATGTAGGCAATATCCACATTGACTTTGATAACACATCAACTGTTCACAGACAAGTAAACGTGAGTCATTCAGTCTTACCCTGTATAAACCTACATCAAAACATTAGAATGTTAGTCTAAAAACTAACTAAACCGAATGTGAACACTTTTTGGTCAAGATTAAGAATAATAATTCAAAATATTGAGGCAATTTCGCAGATTTATTATGTTATTTACTACATTTATGTGAATAAACACACGTGCATAGTAAAAAAGCAAATAACTACCTCTATTTTATTCAATATATAAACTCCACATTGACCTGATTTATGAGCTTCACAAACGAATAAACGTGAATCATTTAGTTTTACCCTGTATAAACATACATCAAAATGAATTTGAACAATTTTTGGTCAAAATTAAGACTAATAATTCAAAACATGGAGACAGTTTCGCCGTTTTACAATATTGTTGTTTACTACATTTATATTTATGTAAGAATACACTCGTGCACAGTTAAAGTGGCACTTAATGAATTATTTGAACTAGTGGGTTGTTTTTAAACGTAGTTTTAAAGTGAATCACTTAACTGAATTTATCGTTTGTTTGAACTTTACTTAAATTAATTCAGAAAACATTTCTCAGAGTAGTTGTCTAGGGGAAACTGTACTTTTACTATGAAACGGAAACTGTGTTTAGATAAATATTGCATTAACTTTCCTCGAAGTGTTTATCTAGTTGAATTCCTTTTATAAACCTTTTCTTTGAACTAAACAAATTATTGTGACGTACATTCTCAAACGCATACTGTACAAACTAAAATAAATTTAGATACTTCCTGTTTGTAAAACTAAATGACTTTGCATTTGCTAAAACTGTAGCGGTTTACTTTTTAAATTAAACATTTTGCTACTAGATAACTAGTAGTTTCATTTGTTATATTACTCCTACCCCTTTGGCTTAATTTACGATCCTCAGCTGATATGTTTGCAGAAGACGATCTTTTTGGGAAATAGTGTAGTGGTGCCAACCTAAGCACATAAACATATACTGCGACTAAAGACTATGAAGTTAGAACTTCAGGCTACTTTTTTTAATGCTTGCAATAAAAAAAACTTGATAGAACTTTTAATGTATTTTTACAAAGTGAAAACATACTGTGACTAACTTCAGGCTTTTTTTTTATTTTATGATTGAACGAATACATTTGGGCTATTGTTATACACTTCGGATTGATTCAATATATCGAATCGTGAATATCGATTTATATAGCCTAGTCAACGAATGCCCAAAAGGGGGGTCTAGAAGGAAAGTCAATAAGCGGAAAGACCAACTATGGTATATTGTTTGGAGTACCTAGTAGTATAACATACTAAAAGTCCTTGACCCTAGGGGTGGCGGAAGAGGGGGAGGGGGGTTAAAGGTACCATTTTTTTTATTTTTTGCCTATATCCTCAGTAGGGGTTGGTTATAAAAAAATATATACCTATACAAAATTAAAGCTGACAAAATTCTCTACATTTTATATACCTGTAGTATTTTTGCTATCTGTAACCGTTAATGAGATATAAGCTGTCGAAAATCGGTAATTTTCGAAAAAAAAAGTTTCTATGCATGGAATACTTTATTATTTGTTCCCCACGCGGTCTACCCTCGTGAGCTCTCTCCAGTTCTTATCTCGTTCGTAGAAAGTCAAATTATTGTGTATTTTGCCTCAGTATATTATTTTATTTTATTATTACTATTATGCCGCTATGTCGACGGAAAAATGTTTTGTTTCTCGCTTTAGTTGAGTTAGTTTATATAACGTCACATGTCCGTAGGAAGTCGAATTATTGAGTTTTCGCCTTTATATTTTATTATAATTATATCCGGTATATTTTATTAGTATTATATGCGGTATATTTTATTGCTATTATTATTATATCGCAATGTCGACTCAAAACGTATTTTGTTTGTGACGAGAACTTGTACGAAAGTGGTGGGAAAGTGTCCTGTATGAGTGCAAAAGTAATAGCTTCACTGATAAGTGCCACTTTACAAAGAAATGACGGAAAAAGCTCCAACCTTGAAGGTTTGACATTCCTCAAAGTTCATTCCACATGCAGAAAACATTATACGTGAGCCGATACTGAAATTGAAGGAGTAAAATTATATCATTCGTAACATACTGTGCCATAAAAATGTGCACAAAACGTAAACTATGTGAGTATGTTGCCGTTAAGACTGGTAAAATAAATTAAACATACACACACCAAAGTTAGGTTAAGCCTTGAGTGATGAACCAACATTTTATTTTTATTGAATATATATATATAGTAGAACAAACCATTGAGGCCTTCCGGCAACTGCAGCGTAATGGGTTCAAAATGTCATCTGGGGCTATTGTTCTTGGGTTCTAATAGGGATGAGGTAGTTAAGAATTCCATCGCGTTATGCTCCCACCCCCATTCCTCTGGCCGTAAGATAGTGTTGTCACCGTTGTATCTGAAAGTAGCACCGATGACTATGATGTTCGGCTGATACCTTGGATGGTGGGAGGGATGAGATATCGGGCTGCATATTCGCCAGACTTGACGATTGTGTCGTAGCAATATTTGTTGAGTGATTTTTCTTTCTTCGGGGCACCCTACCACCGGAGGAAACAATTATTGCTCAGCTCTGGAATCTGCTTATGAGTGTCTGAAAGATTGTTAAAGACTTCAGAAGCATATGCTACATGTGCATCCTTCTTGAAAAGTTTGGCAAATGCAAGATTGCCCTTGAGGAAGGCTGCTGTTGTAGTATCACATCTTGCGAAAGAATGGATGAGCATAATGCCTTGAGCTCCTGTAACTCAACGGTGGAAATACAGACTGGTTGGCACCTTTCCTCGGCTCGGTTTCATAATTATGATGTATTGGTCTTTGGGTATTAGCACAATCAGAAGGACTATGAGGTCTGTGTCCTCTCCAATGATAACGACTTGTGAATCTGTTGACTTATCAATGGCTGTTTCAAAACAGGGGCCTGTTTCATCACATATGCTGCAATTCTTTCGGCTCACATATAATGTTTTCTGCATGTGGAATGAACTTTGAGGGATGTCAAACCTTCAAGGTTGGAGCTTTTTCCGTCATTTCTTTGTAAAGTGGCACTTATCAGTGAAGCTATTACTTTTGCACTCATACAAACAAAATACGGTTTGAGTCGACATTGCGATATAATAATAATAACAACAATAAAATATACCGCATATAATAGCCTACTAATAAAATATACCGGATATAATGATAATAAAATATAAAGGCGAAAACGCAATAATTCGACTTCCTACGGACGTATGACGTTATATAAACTAACTCAACTAAAGCGAGAAACAAAACATTTTTCCGTCGACATAGCGACATAATAGTAATAATAAAATAAAATATAATACTGCGGCGAAATACACAACAAATTGACTTTCTACGAACGAGATAAGAACTGGAGAGAGCTCACGAGGGTAGACCGCGTGGGGAACAAATAATAAAGTATTCCAATGCGAAGAAACGCTTTTTTCGAAAATTACTGATTTTCGCGTGCGTATATCTAATTAACGGTTACAGATATCACAAATACTATAGGTATATAAAATGTAGAGAATTTTGTCAGTTTTAATTTTGTATAAGTATATATTTTTTGTATAACAAACCCCTACTGAGATATAGGCAAACAATAAAAAAAATGGTACCATTAACCCCCCTCCCCCCTCTTCCGCCACCCCTAGGGTCAAGGACTTTTAGTATGTTATACTACTAGGTACCCCAAACAATGTACCATAGTTGGTCTTTCCGCTTATTGACTTTCCTTCTAGAATCATTCGTTGACTGGGCTAATATCGAATATCCGTGGTTTGTAGTTTGATGTAAAGTATGGTAAACCTTAAGTATTTGTATTACAGAATTTTATTCTGAAAATTGTTTGTGTTCCTGTTTCATTATATATATATTATAAATGATGTTAAGTCGTAGGAATTGAGGGTTCGGCAATCGTATTTTATTTACGTTCGTATGCGCAATCCGATGTCATTGAAAAGATACGTCTAATATTTGCCGAGTTAAATAAGTTGAGAATTGAAATTTCATTAAATTTTTTCAACATGTTTTCTGTTTTCATTTATTTAAAACTTTTAAAAATAGAACATTACAATTACGAGAACATTACAATTATAGAGCATTTCCTTGCGAATGCGTTGGCTCCTTTGCAGCAATAGCCTATGGCTTAGAGTCGTAATGTAAATTCCCGCCATCCCTTTCATCTACTGTGTCAAGACTTTCTTCAATGCTTTCAAATATAAATAGACTGGCGTATTGAGACGTACTGACGCTTAATTAAGGTTATTGAAAGCTAGGTTTACGGAAATGTGAAATATATTTTTTGAAGCTGACGATCTCTTCTTTCCGAATCAATTTGAAAAACTGTAATTTGCCGTAAACATTAATTTATATGCATTTTTCAAGATAACGCTCTGCATTGTTTAAACAGTTACTATGCAAAATCAATATATCCTACAGGACCCACCTAGTGCGTGGTTAATCTACATGCCATTAACTATCATTTTACACAATTACGAAGCTTTAATTTAAAACAAAAAATACTTTTTTCGAGGTTTTACAAATTTTCTCAGTCAAAAATGTACCGATCAGGACCTACAAAGTCTCATTTCAAAGGGTTTTTAATTTCCTACAACTTGATAACTGAAAGTATACCTTTTTATCCAACGATTTATAAAATATAAGCGAAACCCTCCCAAAAGTCTAATTTTACACGGTTTTTGTTGTTTCAATAATTCCACAACAAAAAATCATTGTTTCCTAAGGTCTTATTTTCATCTGCAGACTATTCCTCAAGAAGTCATAACGCAATCGGTTCGCTGTTAAATGTTTTAGCATACAAAATCTCTATTGACTGAACTAAGTGTAACACAAAGAAAACAACCATTAAAATCAAACTAACACTATGAAAATCAGGATTTGACACATCAGAGAGGAACTGGGTTTTATTAATATTTAATTTTGTACAGAATAAAGATGGGAAGTCAATTTATGCAATATTTTAAGTTCACGGCGTATGTAGAGGGTTTAGACTAGGGTTAGTTTTGTAAACTAGTGTTGTCATGACCATGTTCCAATATGAATGTAAGCAAAGCAAATTTACTAATCTATCTATATAAAAGCGAAATGGCACTGATTCATTCATCAGCAGAACTAAAAATCTACTCAACCAAATGAGTTCAAATTTGGCATGCATGTTCAGTTGGATCTTTAGACGCGCACTAAGAACGGATTTTGAAAACATCCCAAAGATAC
>JAGFPH010001576.1:219273-237242 GCA_018207615.1 Philaenus spumarius
TTATACATAAATGTTACAAGTCTTTGTAAAGAACATTTTGCCAAGTGAGGCTACATATGTGTTGCAAGTCGTCAAACTTTGTTTGCTATCAGCAACATATGGTTGTAACTATTTATGGAACTGTTAACAATTGATTTATGCCAGACTATAAAAACGTAGTCTAAAAATAGATCGAGAGTTATGCGTCTACAATGCTACACATATTAAATTTTATCGTTGTAATCGCAAACATTCCTTTCTGTATGTGGCAAATAAGTGTGCAGTTTTATGGTTACCATGCTGGCTGTTACGGTTTAGTGTGTTTATAAGTCAAAATTTAAAGGGCAGTGGCTGTAAAATATTTTAGAATGGAAATAAATATAATCATAACTCAAGTTAAAGATGTGATATTTACATTGTATTCCTAGAGTAAATTTATTCCAATTGACTTAATCGATTATCCTACTTTGCAGGAATAGCCATGACCTGAGTGTCAGATTTTTCAAGAGTAAAATATACCCACGTACAGTATGAATCACACCACCCGTTCAGTACTATTTTTTACGTTTTATATTTAGTAAAGAATCAGAGATAGAAAAAAAAATTGATTTTGTGAAGTTCTTTAAATGATGTAATGATTGCTTTTAAAAATTATGGAGTTTTTTTTGAAAATTAAAAAAATTCGTGAATTGAGTTTTTACAATGTTGAAAATATTGTAATTTAAAATCTCTTTTAATGATCTTATACATGCTGTTTTTGCTTTTTTAATGTACAATCAACTAAATTGTATAACTTTTCCTTATATGTAACTCTGACGTCACTCATTGACCGACTCACTGAGATATCAAAAATCAAAATGGCCAGCCTAAACCAAAGTTACCTCGAGCATTAAATTTAACCCACGTAGAACTAAAAAACATTCAACATTTTTCATTTTCACCCATAAATTAATTTTGAAATACTCAACTTTTCTATTTCCCCCCTAATTTAATAAAATATGTTAGGCCTATTTATAGCCAAGTTGTTAAGTGAATATTGCTTTTTATCTCACACAAGTAAACCCAGCAATGCTTCGTTATTGGTTGATTTAATTTAACGGGTAGTTATTCCATTTCATTACATTGACTTAAGTAATCGAATTGCAAAATGGTTTTTATGCCACTTAAGAATATACTACAGAAATTTAGATTTGTAGTTTGTAAACCTTTATAGATAATACAGTAAACCTTTTGCTTGCTTTTACCTAATCTAAAAAAACTGCTAGTTGTGAAGAATTGTAAAAAACCTGATTCTAAATTAGCCCAATTGGTTGCAAATAAACGTGTTTTGGTTCATTGTAGGCCTAACCTAAAAGTATGTTCAGTTTTTGATCCAAATCAGCTGTTTTATGTATAATATGCAGCAACCAATGTTGAATTAAATTAAAATATAGTAAGCATTTTTAGTTGATTTTTGTTCTTGTTTGCTTTAAGTTGGTCAACCTAACCTAAAAAAGCTGTTGGTTTTGAAGAATAATAAACTGATTATAAGTGCTAAGTAAAGTTGCTATGGTAATGAATGTAAACAAACATGTGTTACTAAGCTTTTTATACGAAAAGCTGTTTTTGTGCACTGTGATCTTGAGTTCATACAAAAGAGGCTGTTTAGTTTTTCCAAATTTGAAACTTTTTCGGGAAACTTTTCAAATTTGTCTTTATATAAAAACCTAGTTCGGACTATTACGAACATTTTAAAACAAAATACAGTATAGCCAAATTGGTCCAGCCGTTCTCAAGTGATGCGCTTACAAAGGAACAGCAATTCATTTTTATTATATAGATGTCTGCCGACACACCGTATGCTACGTGTGAATCGAACCTACTACGCCTAAGCACAGACTATAGAATTACTGCAGACCTCTCACTGCCATAGGAAAAAGGGTACGGGAAAATTGAGTTAGTTTTGAGCCGCTAGAGTTCAGGTGCGTAGCTACTGTAAGTTATTATCAGACCGATGTTGTCAGATCGCACGAGTGATATGGTGGGGGAGAGTGAGTACTGATCAAGGTCACGTCGATGTGATAGGGTCGTGTCCTTCTGTTCTACCGTGTGCACTGGTTTCTTGGGCCTGTTTGACTGATTAGAACTTATCTTTATTATTTTAAATATCGGTAGCGTGATAATAATTGACCTAGCTATCTCATGAACGTTAACTGTATTTAATTCAATGACAAGTATAGCAATATACATTAAGCACAATATTACAGAAGGTATTGTGATAATAATGTAAAATAATAACTGGCAAATTAATTCCTGCGAAAGTAATTGGTAATATTTTTTATTTTTAGTATACAGTATATAATAAAATACCACACTATCAGACTGTCTAATTGGTTTTCAACAACAAAAAAACAGCACTGATGAATTAAAAATATATATAAACAATGCAAATAATAATATGTATACCGGTAGGTATTACAATATAATAACTGTATACATACCATGACAAATTTATTAATAACTGGTACAGGTACATATTAGGTATATTCAATAGATTACTAATCAGAAAACGGTCACACATAATTTTACTATGAATAAATATTTACACTGGTATCCTGTTCAAGCAATAGTGCTTCTGTACACGTTGGTGAAACAGTTGCTCAGAAACGTATCACTTATTTTAAAATGAACAACACTATAAAATAAGTATGCGTATTTCATTTAGAACAAAACAAAAGCAACATTTCAAATTGTATTATAAACTAAAAAATAACAACAACAGAGTTCCTAAAAGTTTTCTAACATTTTAGAATTTAATTGTACGATTGTTTAGTTAGGTTAGGTTATGTTTATTCCCGCATACGTTTACAATTGATATATTTACTGATTCGCGAGTGGTATCAAATTATTGAGTACGTTAAATACTACTAAAGGTGAAAACTGCATTTGGATTTTTCCACGGATAAGGGTATGCATTTCCCAAAACTAGCGTTTTAATTCTCACATAAGAAATAAACCGGTAAATTTACATAAATACACGGGTAAACTACCCTTAAAAATAAAAAAAATTAAATGCCTGGAGATGTCTCTAAGCCAAACCTACAAACCAAATTTCATGAAATTCAAATATTTCGTTTAGTCTATATAGCTCACCGAACATGCAAACAGATAGACAACTTTGCAAAAACCGATATTTGCCTCACGGGACTTTAAAACGGATATTTGCGCAAAAAATTGAAACAGAGTTTTTTACAGAATTTTGAGTCGATTTTGAATGAATTGGGTTTTATAATTTTACTTTTATAACTACCCTTAAAATTCAAACATCGAAAAACCAAAAATATCAAATCGCACCATACGTACAGACAGACAGACGAAAAACGTTGCCAGACCTAGTGGCGTTATATATAAAATAATTTTAGAAAAACTGAAAAGTAATACATTTTTGTGCCGTAGTTTGGCCTACATTACTTTAAATGGACGGGTTTTGTTACTTTTCATTTTACCGTATAATTCAAACGGTAAAACTAGTGAAAAGATGAAACACTTTTTCGCGACTTGGGCTCGTCCGTACTGAACACAAGAATTGAAACTACGACTTTTTAATTTTAACAATTGGTTTTTCCTTACCCAAAAACATTTGAAACGATACCCCTCACAGAATTTTCAAAATGTTAACACAATCTTTTCAAAATGTTGATAAAAAAACTTGACCCCGACACGCTACGACTTTTAAACTCTCAAAATCAGTTTTCCCGTACCCAAAAACGTATAAAACGATACCCCACACTGTGTTATCATAATTAATTTGAATTAATCTACGCTGATCTACGCACGGAACCCAGCGTACAGTGCTAGCTGCTGTACGCTCGGTCAGAAGTCGGATGCCTTGCAGCATGGGCGTACATCGATGGTGGCGCGCACTGAGAATGAGCGTACAAATTGACGTTTAAAAGCGCACCCATTTTTAACATGTCAGTGAGAGGTCTGTAGTAATTCTATAGTCTGTGATACAACTCAAGATAAGAAAAATAAAAATATATTTTTAACTAACCGGATATTTTCTTGCTTGTAATGTTAAAGTATTTCGATCACGCAGCTGACCCGCCGAGGTAAGCTTAGCGAATTTTCAAAATTCAGTTTATATGTTTTAGGGTTCTGACCAACAATTCGGGAAATTGGTCTACTCACAAAGGCGCTGAATAGCTGACTGCGTGTGTGAAATAATATTATTAGAATTTGTTTTTACCTAAGCCTCCAGCTTCGACGTACGTACTCGCAGTGGAACTCGCTTTGCGAGTTTGTACCTCGTCCTTGAGGCCTCAGCTTATTGACTGCTTCGCTTTGCTCGCAGCGAATAATGTGCTGAATAAATCCTACATTTATTTTTTTTTTATAAAAAGATTCATTCTAGTACGAAAAATATCATAAAATAGTTACTTACTGTCAAAAACTTGCTTCCTGTTGTTTGAATTCTTTGGCTAACGAACTCGCCCGAGCGACTTAGACAACCAACGCGTGTACCAAATTTGGACTGAATCGGACTTAAATTGCGGCCGTTAGAGTGTGAACACACACACACACACACATATATATATATATGAAGAGGTGGATTCCAAAACGCACTAAGTCATTTTTTTGCCATTTTGAGTTTTTTATTTTATTGGATTATTTAGGATGGTCTCCATCATTTACACAATCATTTATTCCAGAACGCGCTAAGTCACCTACATAATTCAATGCAAAAACTGTTCTTGTTTCCCAAAACGCACTAAGTCAGGTTATTTCTTTTCCAAACAGCGCTAAGTCAGTCTAGGGTTCGTCTGCGCATGCGCGATAGCTAGACGGCAGCAGCTGCATTGCACCTGCTATTCCTTTTCAGTTGTCTATCGTCTTTCTTGTGTACAGTATATCCGTTTGGTTTTGTAGTTTACTGTTTTGTTTAGTGTTATTATGGATGAATTGGAAGATTTTAATCGTGTTGTGAGTGATGTAAATATAGGCCGACGAAAACGAAGCAGGAATGAAGACGAATGGGCTAAGAATAAAAAACGATTTGCTAGAAACAGTGCAAATGCTCACCTTCCTCCTTCAGTGAAATGCAACCATGCTGAGACAGGCACTTGTAAAGCTTTCCAGCTCATACCAGAAGATATAAGTGATTTTCATGGTAAGATCTATAAATATAAAAGTGCTGTTGATCAAAATGCCTTTGTTTCTAAATATATTCAAGTGCAGGATCCTAAACAAAAAAGGCCTAGAACTAAAGGAAATCCACGAAGCCGTACAGTAACAAAATATTTCATTCGGCAAAAAACAGGCGTTATTATAAACGTATGTGCTAAGACGTTTTTATCTATAACAGGATTTTCTCGAAGGCGTGTAAATACCTTATCAAACCACTTTAAGGCTGGCGTAAGTCCATCCGAAAAACGAGGCGGATCAAGATTAAAACCTAAAGACCAGGATACGACTGTTTCAATCATTGAGTTTATTTTCTCTTTGAAATGTAATGAAAGTCACTACGGACGAAATAAAAGTGTCCGTGGTTACCTCAATCCTGAACTTTCTGTTAAGAAGTTATGGCGGATGTGGAAAGAGTCCCGTAAAACAAACAATAAGCCCATTTCTTCGTACTCAAAGTTTTACAAAATATTTCAAACTAAATTTAATTTAGGTTTTGGCAACCCAAAAACTGATGTATGTTCATTTTGTGATGAAAAAAAGGGAAGGATCAGAGCTTCAAAAGACCTCAGAGAAAAAGGCCGTTTAATGACTGAGTACAGGCTACATAAACTGCGATCTAAAAAGTTCTATGAACTCTTAAAAAAAGAAGAGGAGAACGTTATTAAATGTTCATTCGATATGCAACAAAACCAGCCTCTTCCTAAACTACGTGTTGGTGAGGTTTTTTATGCCAGGCAGATATGGGTATACAACCTGACTTTTGTTTTAATGGAAAATACCCAAAACACATCAAATACTTTTGTTTATACTTGGACTGAAAACCAAAGTGGCCGAGGATCAAATGAAATAACTTCAGCATTGAAACATTTTGTAACTAATTTAGAAAAACGGTACGAGAGTTTTCCTGAAAGATCTCTTACTCTGAAATTATTTTCTGACGCGTGCAGCGGGCAAAATAAGAACACAAACGTTATGATGTTTTTGATGAGCTTTGTTAAATACTCCAGAGTTTTTGGAAAAGTTGAACATGTCTTTCCTATAAGAGGCCACAGTTACATGCCTCCCGACCGTGTTTTTGGACGGTACGAAAAGATTCTACGAAAAATAGACACTATTGTTGAGCCTGAAGAATACCATAAAATTTATTGTACATCTGGCACAGTCTATGTATTGGGTGTTGACTGGCAGATTTATGACTACATGAGTGCTTCAAAAAAAGCTATTGTCAAAAAACTCCCATTTAAAATGCGTGACCAACGTATGTTCATCTACACATACCAAAACTGTGAGAGAGTACAATGTAAACATACCTACACCGGTTCTGCAAACACCTTTAAGGTAAGCTTAAATAGATTGAATAGAACAAAATATTTTTTATATTTATATGTGTACTTTATTTATATACGTTTAACTAAATTACTGCAGTTATACAAAATAAGCAACAAAATAATACATTCAAGTTACATTATATTTCATCTTGTATATTGTATTTACGATTTTATTAAGGTATCAGTCTAAAAGTCATGGTTATTGTAGGTAGCCAAATCAGTTTCCTTGATGAAGGACGCTTACAATGATGTACGCCTACTACCGGAGGAAAACCATATCAGCGTCAAGAAAAAAGAAGATGTTGACAAACTCCTTAAGTTCGTGACTCTAAGTGACAGTGCAAAGGGCTTTTATAGGAAAGCACTGTCAAATAACACTAAACATAAAGAAAATAATGTTAGGATTTATGATGAAGAAGAACCTTTCATATAAATTCAGTTTATTGTTTTCATTATATGCTTAATTTTCATTAAAAAATAATATTTAAAACATATATTTTTGTACATCATTAAATGTACACCTCAATCTGTCGATATCAGTCACATTTAAACTAAAATAACATAACCGATATAATTTTTTTTCCAAATAGCACTAAGTCAGAGACTTAGTGCATTTTGGAAAAAATCACAGTTTTGTTTTTCTATTTTTAAATAGTAAAACGCGATCAATGTTATTGATATATAAATCAAAATATCTTAAAACTAATGTCTTTTAATTATCGGTGCTAGTTTTACCAAAATTTAATAAAGTATGACCAAAAACCAAAAAAAAAAAATCGTTTCCTGGACATTTTGGTTTTTTGACTTAGTGCGTTTTGGAATCCACCTCTTCATATATAAAATGTTTAATAACATAACAAAACGTGCTCTGGGGATCATGATCGGTGCTCATTTACTTTTCCCGACCCTATTTCTTAACCATAAGGGTCACTGCAATAGCTTATTTTTACTTTCTCACCATACTACAGTACAGAGAAAGTATAGTGATCGCAAACAAAATCGATGCTGGGATTTTTGTGGAAAATCCGTTTAGCGACCCCCTTAGTCCAAAAAAAGTCGTTTTTGCAAAATGCCTGACTGTATGTGTACAAAGCTAGAGAGAAAACTGTTCGATCGATTTCGAACAAAATTGCACCAGACATGTCAATTAGGCCTGTATAGATGCACGAAAAAAGGTTTTGAACATTTTAAAAAACAACCCCCTTTTGGCCAAAAAACCCCCAAAAAATCTGTTATTATTTTTTATGAAAACAGCTCTAACGATTTTGATAAAATTTGGCTTACTTGTAGGCCTTAATGTACCCTACGATGTGCAAAAACAGAATCTTTCTAAAAAATTTCGTTTAGCTAATAATATTAATAGTAACTGGATTTTGTTGGGCTTTTTGGCCAAAAAGAGGGTTGTTTTTCAAAATTTTTCAAAACATTTTTTCGTACATATTAACCTAATTGACATGTTTGGTGCAAATTTGTTCGAAATGGATCGAATAGTTTTCTCTCTGCTTTCTCTGCTAATAATAATAATATTTATTAGTTAGTCTTCTACTTTAATGCATCCCCTCTCCTACTTTAATACAATTATGAAAACACAGTGAATCTGTTTAATAATTTAAATATGTTTGTGAGAAAGTATGTGCCAGTTTCTGGTACCGTTTATTCCTATTTAAATTTGCCAATAAATAGTCCAGTTTATTTACGCGTTTAGTTGTGTTTGGTCGTGCAACACTTGGATTTTGAGTTTGTTATATATTTTGACTTAATTAGTTAAGGAACGTAAAATGTATTTTTTTTTAGGATTTAGAATATCTGTCTTTGTTTGGTTTATAGAGTCCTTCGTTGTTATTTTGTAAAGTAATTAAATACAATTGTTAGTGGTTTTGTTATTTTGTATGTTATGTTATAGGCTATAAATTAAAGTACTGTTATGTTTAAATTAAAGTACTAGCTACTTATAAATAACAAATCGATGTCTGATCTTTACCTAGAATTAGTGATGTGGGCCGGGCATATGCCCAGTGGGCTGGTCGTTTAAAAATGGGCATATTCCCGGGCATTTGCCCAAAGCGATTTTAAGCGCCCAAAAACTGGGCGTTTATAAAAAATGCAGTTTAAGGCAGTTTTAACTATTATATTTGTTTTAATTATTATAGTTCATGTTTTTAATCTTTAACTGCCTTCAGTGCTCAGTTGTGTTCTTAAAATTAACATTTTAAGATTTTTAAGGGAGGGGGTCATTATCAAGAGATAAGTTGACAAACAACTTAAACCATTAAAATAAACCCCTAAAACTTGTAATATTTTCAATGTGGTGTTTTGAATAAACATTTTATTGCAAAATTGTTAAATAATATCTAATTTATTAACTGCTACTTAAGCAGGTTTCTACTCTGGAAGTCATAAATGTGTGCATAAGGTAAATGTATAATGAATAAATGTATAATTAAATTTATAGTTAAGTATTAAGGTTTTGTTAATAAAAAAGTGCTTTTTAACAGCTTTGTATTTCAATAACGTGAAAAGGCACTTATAAAATAATTATTTTCATTTTGCTTTTATATGGTCCAACACTGGTTTAAAAAAAAAATATATATAATTATGTTTGTTGTACAATCATTCTTGTTTTAACTTAGGCCTACCAATTTTTACCAAAAAACAACCAAAACAACTAACTTTTCACTTGAGGTAGGTAGGATAGTCAAGAATTAAGGTTGTAGTTACATATGAAAAAGATGGATGATTGTGGAGGCATTGGCCAACCACTTCTGGGAGGAAAGCCATATGTCTCATAGGCCAAGGGTTGGTAACACTGTCTCAAGGTATGTGATGTGGCGTCACATCCTTGTTGGATGCCCCTTGTTGACAAGTGAGAGTCAACACTTCCTACCAATAAAATAACATATTATACAAGTAATTATTTATTTTAATATAGGCTTTTGTGTAAATATGTATAATAAGAGGTTTAAAAAGTTATTTAGAAGAGTGGTCTTCAAATTAATTTCCATTAATTAAGTTTATTAGCCTTTAACTGGATAAACGCCCGGGCGCTTATGGATTTTGGGCGTTTATTTGGGCATTTGCCCCGACATCTAAACGCCCGGTCGTTTTACATCACTACCTAGAATATATTTTGAAATTGTTTTTAAATTTTATAATTTGTTTAGTCATGGACAGATACAATAATAACCTATTGCAACACTAACAGTAATTTAAATAAATTTACAACAAATTAAAAGTCACATAGGCTATTGTTACACAATAATGTGGAACAAATTAAGTTGTCATGAAATAAAATATTGCAACAAATGAGAAATATTTAAATCAAATAAGTTAACAAACAGATAACATATTACAACTAATAAATATATTCAAATATAATCTGCATCTTTCCTAATAAACACAATGAATTCATTCATTGCCTTCTTTTGCAAGCATAAATACCTAAAATGTACAGAAAATCTAGTTCGAGTTTGTTAAAGGATAAAATTAGACCAAGAGTAAAAACATTACTATAACTTTTTTTAATATGAAAATTATTACATCAGTTTAAAGTTTTAAAGTTATATCTCCTAAAAGATATATACGACCAAAAGATTGGTTAGAAAGATTTTTAACACAAACCATTAGCACCAGGAGTAAAATAAATATGAGTTAAAGAAAAACAAGCAAAACTGTTTATTGGTTACTGTAAATCTTCTAAAATTGTGTATTTAACAATTTACGGTTTACCTGTAGGCCGGCTTCAGGTTACCTTTTGTACCGTATACAATACCGCCTGCGTTTAAGAAATCCACAAAATATACTTCGAAAACTAATTTTGGCTTTATTATCGGTTCCGCGTGATTTCCGACGGAGTATCTCTTCCGTCGGTTTCCAGGTAGAAAGGAATAACCCGGGTTATATTCGACGTTTTTATGCCTTTTCTAATATTTCGTCCAAAAATACCCGTTGGTTATGCATCTGGCAACGTTCCACTAAAAAAACAATGACAAGGTTGTAAAGCTACTTTATTGTTTATTTTAAACTAATATAATTATTATATAATTAATATATAATTATATATAATATAATTATAAGTATATGGAAGGCACATGCAGAGTATTTAATTTCGGCAGATAGATGTTCTGTGCGTTTGTGCACTTCTCAAAAATAACTGTTCACTAAAGAGATTTTTTTTCATGAACGTAATGTTTCTTGGAATTTGCAATTTACAAACATATTAATTGAACGGTTGAATTAAATTAAAATGGAATTCCAAATATAATATATTTCAGATTTTTTAAATGATTTTTGTTATTTCGAAATCTATCTGGAAACACGAATATTTTCAAAGTTTAAATAATTTCAACCCTCTGCTGACGTAAGTTTAGCAAATTTCCAAAGTTAAATTTATGTTTTATTTTTTAAATCACGAATTTTGGAAATTGTCTACTCACGAAGGCGCTGATTAGCTGCAAGTGTGTACGAAATATACTAGTAGAATATTTTGCACCTAAGCCACTAGCTTCGACTCACGCGCTCTTCGTTCCACTCGCAGCGGAAAATTCGTTTTGCGAGTTTGCACCTCGACCTTGCGGCATCGGGTTATAGACTGCTTCGCTTCGCTCGCAGCACGCAAACTCGGCCGTCGGCTTCTGATCAGAAGATTTTGACAGGCGGTGTAACCGCTTAGGTTCTTTTGCCTTAAACAAAATTTTTGAATCGGGTACTTTTATGGTATTTTACGTTTTGATTGATTTTGGGCAAACCAAGCGAGCTATGAGGTCGTGTAAAAAAAACAAAATGTGCAGAATAATATCCTACATTTTTTTTAGATAAACCCTAAAATGATTCCATTCTAGCACGAAAAATCTCACAAAATATTTACTTCCGATAAAGAAACGTGCTGATGGAATTTTGGCAAATAGGTCAACCAACGTATGTACCCATATTTCGACCAAATCGGACTTAAAATGCGGCCGTTTACCTTAAGTCTCACCATAAGGGTCACTCATCTTTCCTAAGGAAATTCGCTTAAAATAGAGCTGCTTTAATTTAAACATAATTTTCAATTAAGTCATCCCGTGCAAATTTGTCACCGTGCCCTTTCAACTTATTGATCAAAAGGTAACATTTGTTAATGGTAATGCCAATAGTATTAATACAATAATGTTATCTCATATTATATTGATACCAATAAAATAATGCAATAAAGATAAGAGTGCATAAATAATAATTAAATGATAGTGAATATTGGCTTGACAGAGGGTGTAAAACATTATATATACGGAGGCCATGTTTTACAATTATTTACTCAAAGATGAAATCAAACTGCAGTTAGCCTATAAGCAGTTTAAATAATCAAGGACACATAAATGGATCGGTGTTCATGCTGTCAGCCAAATTATTATTACGGGGTGTTTTTAATAATCTGAAGTAATTTTCTATTACAAAGACAATAAACATTTACGCATGATTTATTCTACTGTATTTAGTATGTAAAAAGGTCTCTTTGGGTAATAAACACTGGGCAAAAGTACACAAAAATGCTATTTCGGTCTCAGATAGGCATAATAAACTTGTATGGAATTTTAACACGGTAAATCTGAACTTAACTCTTCGAAGTTTCTTCTTTGAATCAACTTAAATCTATTCATTATAAAATAAAGCTTAAAATATGTTTATAAGTGCAAATTGTACATATAAATTGTATATTATAACCTAGAATTCTGATGTGTATGACCTTAATCAGCTGTATGGCCTGTTACTGTGCATGTTAATAATGCCAAAATTGTTAAAAAAAAGTTAGGCAACTTAAAATTAGTAATAATTCGACCACGCAGCTGAACCGCTGACGTGAGTTGAGCAAATTTCCAAAATTAAGTTTATAGACCGATATTTTAGGGTTTCGACCAACAATTTGGGAAATAGGTCTATTCACGACGGTGCTGAATAGCTGCAAAATGGTTCGCACGCCATTCCGCATATTGGGAGTATCTTCAATAACACAAAGCATTGCGTGCTTCGCACGCCATTCCACATATTGGGATTGTCTTCAATACACAATGCATTGCGTGCTTCGCACGCCATTCCACGTATTGGGATTGTCTTCAATACACAAAGCATTGCGTGCTTCGCACGCCATTCCACATATTGGGATTGTCTTCAATACACAAAGCATTGCGTGCTTCGCACGCCATTCCACATATTGGGATTGTCTTCAATACACAATGCATTGCGTGCTTCGCACGCCAGCCCCACGGTAGAATCCACCACATGGCTTTGAACCGGGTACTTCTATGGTATTTCACGTTTTGATCGATTTTGGGGGAACCAAGCGAGCTATAAGGTCGCGTAAAAAAACAAAATGTGGAGAATAACATCTTACATTTATATTTTTAGAAAAACCTATAAAAAAAATTCATTCTCTTAGTAAAAATCTCAAAAAATAGTTACTTCCGGTCAAAAAACTTACTTCCGGTTGTTGGATTTTTTTGGCTAACGAACTCGTCCGAGCCACTTACACAACCAACACGTGTACCAAATTTGGACCAAATCGGACTTAAAATGCGACCTCTAGAGTGCGAACACATATATACATATATATATATGTATATATATACATATATATATATGAATTTTAATGACACCCCAAAATGTGTTCTGGGGACCATGATCGGTGCTCATTTGCTACTCCCGACCTTGGGTCTCACCATAAGGGCCACTGCAATAGCTCATTTTTCCTATGGAAATTCGCTAATAATTCGTCCACGTAGCTGAACCGCTGACGTGAGTTGAGCGAATTTCCAAAATTAAGTTTATATGAATTTAGGATTTCAACCGTTTGGGACATTGGTTTACTCCCGAAGACGTTGAATAGCTGCCTACGTGTACGAAATATGTTCGTAACTCGGCCTCCAATCCCGGCTCAAACTCTTCTTCGTTCGGAGCTCGTAACGTAAAAACTCCTGTCAGCAGATGACTTGAATGCATGCGAGGGGCAGCGGGGTGCGGGAAAGAGTTCTCCCACCACAGCACTAACTAGTGGTAGGGGCTGCCGTCACTATGGCAACCACGCTACTATTGGCGAGGCTTGGGGACAAGGCTTCCCTAGCGAATAGCGGCAGCATTCCACATGCATTCAAGTCATCTGCTGACAGTAGCTTTGTGAGTTTGCTCCTCGATGTTGTGGGCTCGGATTTTTACCGCTTTGCCCTGCGGTCGCGTCGGCCTCGTAACAGAATCTGACTAGCGATAAAATCCCCGAGTGGATTGTACCCTACTTTTATGGTATTTTACTTTTTAATCGATTTTGGGGAAACTAATCGAGTTATAAGGTCGTGTAAAAAAATGTGTAGCATAATCTCCTTTATTTTTGTGTTCCTATATAAACGAATTCGTCCAAGCCACGTTGCCAACCAACGTGTATACCAAATCGCACTTAAAATGTTGCCTTGAGAGTTCTACACATATACACATGTATCTATACATAATTAATTTGCTAGGGGTTATTTTGTGAGTAGAACTCCTCCTAGAGTTTTTAACCGATTTTGATGTTTTTGGTGTCATTTTACAGAGCTCACTCTGAAGTTGTGCTTCCCTTAAAATGAGCTCAATGTATGTTAAGGGTTTCGCCCCAGTGGCCCTCAAAGTTGCCATGTTAATCTTATGGAAGGTCAATCTTGAGGAAGAAGAAGAAAGATTTCTTTTGATTTTATCAGGGGCACAAAAAACAGCTGTTCGTATGAAAAGCTTAAAACAGCTGATTTTGATCAACAGCTGATTTTGATTAACAACTGATTTGGATCAAAAACTGAATATAATTTTAGGTTAGGTAAATCAAGCAATAGCGAAGCATTACCCGGTCCACTAATAAAGTTTTTATTGGCACACGAAAACGTGTTATGGGGACCATGATCGGTGCTCATTTACTACTCCCTACCTTAGATCTTACCATAAGGGTCAATGCAATAGCTCATCTCTCCTATGGAAATTCGCTAATAATAAAAATCGTCTTGGTAAAGTCTATTTTTCTTATAATTTTATGATGTGCTTAAGCTTGTATTGAATTAATACTTTTAAGTGCAGTAATTGGCAATCATCTTTGTTTCCCTTATGAATTGGATTTCACAACTCTGTAATGTAGAGATACGTTTAAAACAACCACCATAATAATTTTTTTTTAAAGCTGCTTCACTTAAACTTTGAGACGGTTCCAAATGCATTTAAACTGGCAAAGGTTGTTCGTCCTACCTCTGCGTTTCTAAAATAATTAAAACAGTTGTAAAAGATCAGTTATTTTAGATTCCTACTTAAATGCTACTAGTCTCTTGTCTGGGTGCCAGTATGGATTTATAAAGTTCAAAAACATTTTAAATACGTACATCATTTAATTTGATCTAAATAAAAATATTAATGAAGCAATCAACGAGATTAATAAGTTATCAAGTAATTACTGTGACTTCTAGTTTTCCTTTTATTACGCGTTTCGGGGCTTATGTCCCATCATCAGATTTTCTCACTCATTTGAGGTCGTCAAACACTAAAAACATCTACATTACTTTACACAAACATTCAGTGGCCGCGCACCTCGACGTTCGAACAAAGACTGTGGAACGGATGTTAACCCCGCATATTTACTTCTTTATATTGGATACCCGTAGTGGTGTCATACAGCAAACAGCGAATTTAACTGAAAGTTGAGTTTTTCGTTCAATAGTTCGTGTTTATTTAACTTAAATGCTCCATATATCTCAAATTCCTCATTGGCTTTCATATAAGGGAGTCAAATTATCAAAATCAACATACTTATGGTTATTGTCAATTAAATGGCGTTCGTAAATGGATTTTATGTTGTTGACATTCCTGTTGGGTTCCTTAAAATGGTTCCCAAAATGTCTACAGATTTGTCCTGTGTAAAAACAATCACACACTCACAAGTTATTTTATATACTCCTGTGTTTGTTTCAGCCCTCCATTTGGTCGGTGTAAATGACTTACGTTATTTCTGGTCTTATATATAAACTTCGTTTTATTCACATTATTGAGGGTATTTGTTAGTATTTTAGGAAAACCCACGCCGTATTCGGTCGAAACATATATTTTTGGTTTTATCTTTTATTGGTTGTTTATTTTTATTTAAATGTTTAATACACTTAGGAAAAGTATTACAGTTTTCTTGCATTTAGCTAAAGCTTTCGATTTGGTAGACAAAAATTTCTTAATTAACTTGATTTCGGGTTTCGTACTCGAGGTTGAAAGCTATTTGTTGAACAGGAAACAAATGATGTCAGTGTGTGGAGTAAATAGTGAACCTCAGCCGGTGGAATATGGCGTCATCCAGGAGTCAGTGTTAGGACCTATTCTGTTTTTGATTTTCATAAATCATTTGTTTTAGTCTAATATTGACGGACAATGCTGTAATTTTATTCGAGGTTAATAGTTGGAAAGAAGTACAAGGGGAGTAAAAGGTATGTCGGTAGTAACATTAATTTAGTTGACTCTTTAAAAATACTTAGGCGTCTTGTTCGATAAACGCTTAAATTGGACTGCACATGTTGACTATATGAGTCGTAAAGTTAATCTAAATTTTAGGAATTTAAATGAAATATGACAGTAGTTTGCATATTGACAATCTTTTGCTTTTGGGGGAGGGGATAATAGTTTGGAGATGCTCCCTTAAATCCATTTTGGCTCCCTCAGATAACATACAGAGATCGGTTATGAGGTGAACCAAAAATACATCCATCTGGTGAGCTTTATGAATTTAATGTATTAAATATCATACAACGTTTTATAAAACACTCTTTTAAAATATTTACCTAAAACTCCCATTTCTTCCTTTTCGACATTCTCACTCAGTGGATATAAGAACAGATAGGCTATATCCAATACTAATTCAAAATACGTATCGCAGATTATTTTCCTTAAAATTCCAAAGAACCTGCGATTATTTTAAAACTATGAAGATAAGGCATAATATACAAAAAAAAGTTTCTTAATGGGACGTGATTATAGACGTAAGAAGTGATTATAGAGATTTTTACATTTTTCAGAGTATGCATAGTTATATTTATATGTCGTTCTTTCTTATTTTTTCCCCACGTTTCTGTATTTTTGTGTGGGCACTGCTGTGATGTTGTTCTAGTGCTGATGACCATTTTTATAACCTGATAACATTTTTCATATTCTGTTTTTCTTTTTTCCATAATATTAATTGTTATTGTAAAGTTATGTTGTCCACGCACAGGCTTCACGCCAATCCAAAGATGAACTATTTTGTTTCATGACTTTTATGTAACATTTCTACTGAATAAATAAATAATAATTGATGTGTTCTCCTACTTTAATGGTCCTTGACTAATCACCTACTTTATTCGATCATACACACTGATTGAATTGTTTATCTGTTTTGCACGCTACAATATACGCACTGAGCAAAATAAGGCTATTAATAAAGAATGCTTGTTTTATTCAAATAATAGTTAGACCTTCCTGATAAAATAATGTAAACAACTGGCGCCAGCAATGCGAACATATCACATTTGTCTTCCTGTTCTCAGTTTGCCCGTCGAATGTGCACGAGTACATGCAAATATATATGCTGAAATATATAGGATTAAATTAACGCAATTAAATCAATTCAATTCGAATTGCCCTTAAAATGTTTGACATGACTATATACATTAACTAGATGGTACGTGTACACTTTGTGTGTTTGTAGTTGTGGTTTTAAGGCAAAAAGTAATGCACTGACATTACACAAAGATCCAATTTTGAATATTCCAAATACAGAAACATTTGATCTTCATTCGGACTCAACTGAGTTCCTCATGCTTAATGTCATTTATACAAAAATATAGACATACAGAAATAACACTGATTTCTTCTAAAGAGATTTATTTTGAAGAATTCTATCTAATTTTAACTTTTTTGTTGCTAGAAGATTCTATTTTAGTAGATTTGTACAAAATTCGATATTCTTATAAAAATTTGGCGGAAATTTTAAAGCTACCAAATTTATTGTTCGCATAGAAAAATAATTTTGCGTAATTTATAAAGAAAAACCTTACTATAGAAATAGATAAGATATTGGGTTCAAATTATGTAACCTACTCGCATTATTTAAACCAAGTGTTACTAGTGAACTAAACACATTTACCGTTTAAAATGTTTAACATCAAATACCTCAAAAGAGTTATCTTTATAGAAAACTAGCTGACCCGTACGGCGTTGCCCGTGGTGGTTGGTATTTTCAGTCTTTTTAACGTAATTGTATTATTTTTAAGTGTTCAGTCAGTGAGTGGTATTTGGCTTTTATATATATAGATATCTTAAATAATAAAAGCACTATTGTCATAATAATAAAAGATCTGAAGTGATGATTTTAGTAACTTTGATCCCCTCCCAAACCCCTCCTAAAATTTTCGAATTTTTTCAAACCCTTTCTTAGTGAGCACCTATGGCCCTAGAGGAAGCTACATACCAAATTTCATTCCAATCCATTCGGTAGTTTTGAAG
>JAGFPH010001576.1:254768-265733 GCA_018207615.1 Philaenus spumarius
TTGCTCAACTCACGTCAGCGGTTCAGCTGCGTGGTCGAATTATTTAAATGGTGGCTGTTTTTGGTCTTGTTGTTTTTTTTTTATATTTAAAAAAACGTCTTTATAAAGAACGAGCCATGCGAGTGTTTGTTCGAGTTAATGTGTCAATGAAATTTAAATTGTGTAGTTTCGATTTGTTGCGGTGATCATTCTTACAGTTTTCTTTTTCAAACGAGATAATACTAATATAGGCCTACTCGCTTTCTATCCTCTAATATATTGTTTTGTTTAGGGTATGCAGGACTAGGAACAACTCTGGAAAACAATTTGTATCTCGGCTTCTACTAGTTAAGATAGAAAGGCGTCCGATACATTTCCGTCAGGCTTGCCTTTACCAATATTTAGATCCACAAAATATAGCATGACGTTTTTAAGAAACACGTTTTACTTTCTCACTATACTATAGTATAGAGAAAGTATAGTGATCGCAAAAAATATCGATGTTGAGATTTTTGTGGAAATATCCGTTTTGGGACCCCTTGAGTCCAAAAAAGTGGTTTTTACAAAATGTCTGTCTGTATGTCTGTATGTCTGTATGTATGTCTGTATGTATGTATGTATGTCTGTATGTATACAAAGCTAGAGAGAAAACAATTCGATCAATTTCAACCAAATTTGCACAAGACATGTCCAGTACGCCTGTATAGATGCACGAAAAAGGGTTTTGAACAATTTTGAAAAACAACCCCCCAAAAAAATCAGTTATTATTTTTTTATAAAAAAACGGCTCTAACGATTTTGATAAAATTTGGCTTATTTGTAGCCTTTAATGTGCCCTACCATATACAAAAACCCGCATCTTTCTAAAAATTCTCGTTTAGCTAGTAATAATAATAATAATAACTGATTTTTGGGGGTTTTTTGGCCATAAAGCGGGCTGTTTTTCAAAATTTGTCAAAACCTTTTTACGTGCATCTATAAAGACCTAATTGACGTGTTTGGTGCAAATTTTTTCGAAATCGATAGAATAGTTTTCTCTCTAGATAATAATAATAATATTTATTAGTTAATCTCCAACTTTAATAAAAAAAAACTCTCATAGCCCACCCTACAAGTCACAGTGAATCTGTTTAGTAATTTAAATGTGTTTGTGAGAAAGTATGTGCCAGTTCCTGGTATCGTTTATTTAAGATATGCAAATGCAACCATGCTGATAGTACCCCTTGTGCAAATATTATTCTAAAAGGTCGCGTATTTACATTAAAAATTTACGTACAGGATTAAATAAACAATTAAATTCCACGACTTTCAGATCAACCTGTATAGTGTAAATACATTCTGTCTGCATCCCGAATAAATACAGAAACTGTTTATTCCAAAAGTAGGTCGGATAAACCGCTTGTGCAGATTCAATGAATCTCACTTATTTATTTATTTTAACAAAGAAGTTCAATAGATAGAATACTTTAATACCTGCAAATAATTTAATACAATCGAGAAGAAGCTACATATAGTTTGTTTTAAAGATAAACATAATATACAGAAAGTCCCGGACCGGTTTAATAACTCCTAAACGAAACTAGCTACAGTAAAAATATTTCAGACATGACTCCTGGCTCAAAAAACTATTTTTTGAGTCACTATTGCCCCTGGCCCCAAAAACCAAATTTGGGGGTGTTGCCCCAAATTTTTAAATGTAAACCCCTATCGAGTGACCCATCATTTTAAAGGTCTCATTGAGTTAAACACAACAGCGCAAATCTGAGATCGATATCTTGCTCCTGTCCAGAGGAAGATTTGACAGGAGAGTAGAATATTGTAAACTAGGGGAGACCCCTGCGTGCTCCGCACGCCAACCCCCAATGGTACCTTATAAAAACATACGTTATGTTTTATTTATAATGCAGTTTAACCCATATGTCTAATTTAGATGGCAGTGAATTAAAATAAACAGTATATACCACAGCTGTGTTAGTTTAATAGCAGACAAATGTTTTGATTTTTACGTCTTTTTCACTCCATAAGATTAACATTGCATTTTTTTGGGTGCCCGTGGGTCAAAGCCCTAGAGGAAATACAAAAAACTAAGACATAGGTGCAAAACTACATTACCTAAGGAACATTTCCTGAAAATTTCATGGCTTAACTCTCTATAATTTGTCCGTACGGCGACCCACACACACACACACAGATTCTCAGTTTTATTTATAAGGAGGATTGATGATGACAAAAATTGAAAACGATGAAAATTTTATCAAGAATGTAGTTTTTTCAGACGAAGCTAGTTTTATGCTAAATGGGACTATAAATCGTAACAACTGTCGATACTGGGCAGATGATAACCCACACTGGATGCGTGAAGCTCATACCCAGTACCCGGAAAAAATAAATGTATGGGCGGGAATTTTCAGAGACCAAATAATAGGGCCGTTTTTATTGAAGAAAATTTGAATCGCAACAATTACCACCAGTTGTTACTCAATGAAGTTGTTCCTGCAATTGAAGCAGCAAGAGATGAACATCATGAAACTTGGTTTTAACAAGACGGAGTGCCACCCCATTTTGGAATAAACGTCCGCATGTACCTTGACAGTACATTTCCACGCCGCTGGATAGGCCGGCGAGGGGCAATTGAATGGCCTGCCAGGTCTCCCGACTTGACCCCCCTAGACTATTTTCTTTGGGGCTATCTTAAATCTAAAGTTTATACTACAAAGCCCCAGAACTTGATAGAACTTCGACAACGAATAACACACGAAGCTCAGCAAATACCGGGGGAAATGATACAGAATGTAGTACAGCATCACTATTACAGACTAGCACACTGCGTGACTGTGGAAGGAAAGCAGTTCGAATACTTACTCTAAACCCTGGATATCATCTTTGGTAAGCAACTTTGTTTTTGAGTGTAAAGAAAAACATTTTGTTATTATTACCAAGTATGACAAATTTGTTTTTATACTTTAAACTCTTTTGTGTTTACTTTGTTTTAAAATAATAAAAATGTTTAATACAAACAATGGGGGTCAATTTTAAATTACATGACCATAAGAAACACTAAAAGGTCAGCCATTTTGGACAGGAGCAAGATATCGACCTCGGGTTTGCGCTGTTGTGTTTAACTCAATGAGACCTTTAAAATGATGGGTCACTCGATAGGGGTTTACATTTAAAAATTTGGGGCAACCCCCCAAATTTGGTTTTTGGGGGCAGGGGCAATAGTGGCTAACAACTCAAAAAATAGTTTTATGTAGCCAGGAGTCATGTCTGAAATATTTTTACTGTAGCTAGTTTCGTTTAGGAGTTATTAAACCGGTCCGGGACTTTTGAAACTGTCTGTATATTACATTCTATCATGAATCGAAAGACAAAATATGCATTGTAAATAAAGTAGTTAAGATAGTATAGCTAAGAAACTATAATGTTAAGATTTAAACACATTTTGTTTTCTAAAAAATACACAAATGTCTTTTAGTATATTTATCTAAAACTATACAATTATTTAAACGCTGTCCCTTAAACCCCTCTTATATATTTTTGTATTGTTTACAATAAATTAACAGAACGTTTTGTATAACAGTAAGCACTTTTTAACATAGCAAAACCAACTCACAGTGCACCTCTTTAAAACAACTGAATATATTACCTTTTAAAAACCTTTTTATATTTAAAGTATTGAGAATCTTTTTTTGACAGAAGTGGGGATACAGATGGCACCCCTAGGGCCAAGAGCTTTGACATTGCTACATGTGTTTTTGTACTAAACCAAATTTCACTATTTATATGAAATCTTATGCATATCTAACACCTACATTTTTCAATTGTATGCTAGAAAATATTAAATCATGTTCAAACAAACACAAATTCTCCAATTTGTTAGCTCGAACATGAAGATGTACATTCTTATTTTAACGTAGGCCTAATATCTTGAATGTTACGTTTTGATGTTTTATTCAGGTATTGTATCCTTGCAAGTCTGTATGCTAAGTCGGAGTGCATGTGTATAGTGTTTATCTTCGATGAACATATCGTGAAATATTTGTATTTTTAAAATGGAGAATTTTTGCTTTTGTAAGACACTTATAATGGATCTGTGTTGTGTAAAGATAAGTTATAAGGCATGCGTTTTTTATAAAAAGACTAGAAGTAAAATATTTGTTTTTAGATTTAAATGTAATTAGGGAACTCGGTTGGGTGCAGATCAACTTTGTCTTTGAATTTCGTTTGATGTATATATATATATATATAGTTTTAAAATCAACCCACACAGCTTTTATTACTTCGGAGTTTCCTTGATTGTTATGTTATTTTGTGAGCAGGTTATTTTTGTTTAGTTTTAAAACGTATTACCTTCATTTGTAAAAACTCAATTATCATTTTTGAAAATCAGAAACAATAAAAATCTATCAATCAATCAGTCTATTAATCAGAAACATATCTGACCCATTATATCCATTAATTTGAAACGGAGCAAGATATTAAACTCTGGTTTCCGTAATTTAGTATGTCCTTGTAATAAAATTTACAATAATGTGCTTCGTGAATTATAAAATTATTAACTTCTTCTCTTCAACAATCGTACAGGGTCAGATATAACAAATTCTGTTAATTTATTTGAAGCAAACAAAACATTAAGAGAAATATAGGAACTTTTTGGCCTTATATTAACGTGACCATATTTAAAAATTACATTATATTTAGCGATTAGGAACGTTATAGGCTCCAGGATATATATAGGATGATTGCTGTATAGCAATTCGGTGTTTGGGAGCCTTTATGTAACCTCCTCTCACTGTTTCCAACCACCAGTGTACAAATTCATTCCCGCCGTTGCGTCGTCATAGTATTTGTTGTTAGTTCAGTATATCGAGTACATGAAATGTTGATGGGTTGTTGATATTCATAATATTTAGGTAAGACTTTTGGAATGGCTGGAATTAGCTCAAAATGCGTTTGTAGGCTAGTTTAAACCGGAGTTTAAAAAACCATGTCAATCATTGAACAGAATCTGCGCCAAACATTTTAGACATGTTGATTTAAGGTTGCCTTAGGCCCGGGTCACACTTGCTGCGTCACTTTCAATGGGATAGGAAGAAAGAAGTACATACGAACTGATGGTGCGATGCACACATGACGCAGATACCTATCTGATGCTAGTGAGGTTGATAAACCAGCAAATAATATCGTTCAATTTGTTCACAAAACCTCTGTAGAGTTGACATGCACCGTTGTTCTGTGACGACTGGCTATTTCGTGGACCCCATATGACTTCTGCTAAATCATGTTGCTTGAACCGACTGTCAGAAATGACGAGTGTTTAACCGGATACACCAGCAAATAGATTAGCATTGCTGTCCTAAGCCCCGCCCATTGCTGGACAATTATTGACATTATCATAATTTAATTCACTGTAATAAGCAGTTGCTATCCTTGGAGGTTTTTTCAGTTGATTAACAACCAAAGCACATCTGATTAGCCACGTAGAGTAAATGTCCTCCATTAAAGCTTTCATTTCCTTCGTATAGGTGTATGCTTTGTATAATCGCGGTCTCACTAAGTAAACAATCTAATAAAGTGTCAAGTCTTCGTCCTGTTTGTTTTCTCTTTTTTTCCTTAAACGTTAGTGATTTTGTTTTTCATTTTGTTGTACGTTATTTGTTTAGTTGGATTTCGTATTCTGCTTTATTTAATTCAAATGAGGCTAGTTCACTGGGTAGACTTGGCTAGTTCACTGGGGAATGTGTACTATCGGAATGGAATTTAGTTGTGCTCGACTTGCTTACGGAATGTGTTGGAAAAAAGTCCTGTCGGAATTCATAAATACCCGAACTAAATTGTTAACATTCGTTGGCTTCGATCTTGTGCAATTTGTCGAACGGATTGATTTTTACACACAGACGCCATTAAATAACGTTACCAAAGCCGCACACTACGCGGACTAATTTGATCAAGTTGGTTAGTAGCAGGAGTTGCCATAGTAACACTAACCTTAAGATAATCGTGGAGTAGGACACGGTACGCATGCGCTTCAGAATCTAATTCCTTTAGAAACATATAAATCATATAATTCGAAACTTATGAATAGATGCGCTTACCAACGAACAGCATTTCATTTTTATTATATGGATAGGCATCAGGGCTATAGAATACAAGGGCTGGTCCACTTCTTTGATGTTGACGCTCGCCGACTGTCCCAAACTTCCTCTCGCCCCCCCCCCTCCTTTGTGACGTCACTCTGGTACATGACACGCCGGTAAGCACGGTTCGCCTTAGCTCTCACCTGTTATTTGATATAACGTTGCAGCCGATAATTCTTTAAAACATTATTCAATACACACAATCACCTAAACTATATGTTTACCAAGTTTGGTGAATATTAAGTAATTATTTTGTTCAGTACAAGTGATTAAAGAAGGTATATAATTCCGCGGGATTTTCGCCTTTTGACGCATATTTAAAACTAATTTTCTCGGAGAGGCATTCCATGAATTTCTTTAAAAAACTATACAATACACAAAATCACCTAAATTATATGTTAAAGTAATTTCTTCTGCAGCTTTAAGTTAAAATGTTTAAAAAAATGTTTACTTGCAAAATGCACTTACAATTATCAGAATAATTAGATATAAATAAATATATAATATACAAATAATTATAATCAAATTTAAACCTAGAGTAATAAAATGATTGATAACAAAAATAAAAAATAAAACCTAATTTTAAGTTAAACTTCTAGACTAAATTAAATTGCACAGTGTCAATTTAAATTTAAATAGTTCAGTTGTTTAAATTAACTATTCCCTAAGGCCTAGGGAAGGAAAATTTCTATAAAGCTGTTTTATTTTATTTTTTTAATATTGTATGTCAGCAATAATTATTATGTCCATGTGCATATCTGCATATAAGCTACTCATTATGTGTAAGTATTTATAACTTTTATGTGTTTTATTTTATTAGTATTACACATGTTTTATTAAACTGCAGTATGACATGCAAGTTTTGGTGGTTTATTGTAATAAATACAATCATTTTCAATAATGTGGCACATTTTGTTCAATTCCGTATTTAGTTTTCAGAAATGTTTCAGAGAATCAAGTTAAAAGTATGCTAACATTAGTACACTACATCGGTTTATTACCTACGAATTAGTTAGTTTTATTGTAACCCTGTCTTCTTCTTACGTCTTAAGACTAATTGTTTACAGTCTACTTATTGCTTTGTGTAGTGTCAATACTAAAACTAAAGAAGAGCGCATCATACAAATGATACGGTTTTGCTAAGAAATTGGAATTATTGTAGCAGATAATACTTATGAGAAGCGGTGGGAATGGAGCAGGAGTTACCACCGTGACGTCATCACAGTGGCAAGAACGAGAACGCTTTCCTTGGCGGACTGGTCTAGCCCTTGTATTCTATAGCCCTGGATAGGCATCCCGTAATTAAAGTGCCAAACTTTGAAATGGTTCTACGGGTCAAAATAAAAAGGAAATCAGGAATAACTTTTTTTTTCAAAAAACGCTTCTTTTTCCATATACCCGCCATTTTGTTTATTTTAGAAAATAATTCATATCTAGGGTACGGTTTGATCGATTGAGCTCAAACTTCGCGTGAAGTTTAATTAACAATGATCTGTTTTAAGAAAAATAAGCGATTATATTTAATTATGCGTTTTTTATACTATTTGAAAACTCCAAACCTGAATTATCTTTTAATAACTCCAAACCTGTATACAAATAACAACAAATTTCAAGACACCTTTTTTGTAGCCCTTTTAATTCCCCGTCGGATGGTGTAACTTTCAAAACAATCGGGTGAAGGAAAATAGTTAAGTTATGTGTAATAATTGCCTTGTTCGACGAGGGCATCCTATACCAACACAGTAAAGACAACAATATGGTGTGTACGAATGCTGTTATTAGATATAACTTAACTATTAACCTTAATCCGTTTGTTTTGACAGTTACACCATCCGATTGGGAATTAAAAATGCTAAAAAAATGTGTCTTGTCATCTGATCCATCACACAAAAAAAAAACGATTATATAAAAGCATGCGTTTTAAAATGGCGGTCAAAAACCATAAATTTTAATAAACAAATCGGATGGTGTAACTGTCGAAGTGAAATGTAATTATGTGTTTGTAATTAAAGCATATGAACCATTGCCCGAAGTTTGGCACTTTACTTACGGGACATCCTGTATATATAATAACGAAGGCGCGGGAGCAGCGTATAGGGCAGGTTTGTTATAAAACTTTTATAGTCGTAAATCGCAAAGTGTATAAAGAATCACACAAATTTGATCTTTAACGGCAGAGTCATTATTTGTAAATAGATAGAACCAGGGTTTTACTCGTAATTTTTCCAGTGCCGGAACGCTGTCGATTTGAACGAAAGTACTCTCCCGGAACATTTTTGAAATTTTCACTTCTAAAACCCCTATTTTAAGTATATCTTTGGCGAGTTATACGGTGCAGATAATATGCTTACTTTTATAAGAAAAGTAGGCCTACACATGTTTATGTAACTATTTTTGTACTTGTATATAGCACATAGCAAATTTTAGAGACACAAAATTGTAAGCAAAACCTGGGCAAAATGTCTCTTAATCAGTTAATTATCTTTATCAGAAATTTAAATCCTCGGTAAAAGACTAAACTTAAACAATTTTGTATGTATTATATCAAGAAATTACTTTTTTTATACAAAAACAATTAAACATAAACGGTATCAGGAAACTGACACATACTTTCTCCCTCATTATAGGAACTTAATTTTTTATTTTTAAGAGTAATTTTCCCATAAAAACCCTTAAAATAACGGAAAAACCAACTTTTCTCAAAAACGGCTCAAACGATTTTGATTAAAATTTTACAGTTTATAGTACTTTAGGTCCCTAATAAACTATAAAATTTTAATCAAAATCGTTAGAGGCGTTTTTGAGAAAAGTTGATTTTTCCGTTATTTTAAGGGTTTTTATGGGAAAATTACCCTTAAAAATAAAAATTCACAAAAATGAAAAAAAGGCCTGGAGATACCGTGGATTAGTACCTCCATACAAAATTTCATCAAAATCGGACTACTGGTTTAGGCTCTAGGTCTGATAACATCCACACAGACACACAGACACACATACAGACACACACACAGACATCACTCCGAAAACCACTTTTTTAGGTTCAGGGGGGCCCAAAACGGATATTTCCACCAAAAACTCAAACTCGAAAATTTTGACGAATACAATACTTTCTCCATATACTATGGTATAGGGGGTGAAAGTAACAAGGAACAATTATCACAAAAACACAACACACACGCTAAATCGCCGTGCGGCCAGTGCACCTACGTTTAAATGTTTTCCTCTTTCTGGGTGCCTTTCCACCTTGTATTTGTACACCGTTTGTCAGTGTACAACCATTGTTTGTGCGTGTATTTCCTGTTGTGCTCTCATTTGGGATATTTATTTTTCAATTAATTAATCGCGAAATTAAATAAGTTATTCCAGAAATATTAATCACTAAATGTGGTCCAAATTATATCATGTTTGGTCTTATTTTGATTACAATAATCTCATCAATATAAAATATGTTATATAAACTTTTTCATGCCAAAAGAGTTAATCTATACTAATATTATAAAGAGGTAAAGTTCGTTTGTTTGTTTGTTTGTTTGTATGTAGGGGGTAATCTCTGGCGCTACTGAACCGATTAAAAAAATAGTATTACTAATAAAAAGCTACACTATCCCTGAGTAACATAGGCTATAATTCATTTCGGTAAAAACCTTTTTTTATTTTAATATTTGTAAATTTAGTCGGAAAAAATCTTATTCTAGGCCTGGAATGATAAACCAACACATGTATTTACATTTATTACCATAGCAACCAATTGAATAAAATAACAGATAATATAGATGTTTGCTTCAATATTTCCATTAACAGCTGATTTCAAAATTTGAAGCTATTATTTTTGTATTTCTAGCTTTTAGGTTAGAGTTTTAAAGTGTAGACCTGAGCTTTGCTGGTTCTTTTAACTATTATTAACTGCTGTTATAAAATATAAGAAATAATTTGGTTTGAACATTTAACATTATTTACCATCTTAGTTTTGAGGTTATTATTAATACTACAACTTTTATTATAAATAAAACATAACGTATGTTTTTAGAAGGTTCCATTGGGGGTTGGCGTGCGAAGCACGCAGGGTTCTCCCCTAGTAATATATAAAAGTTAAGCATAGCTAGCCTCGACTCTGAACCATCGGTCTCTTTTTCGTAGTCGTTCGCAGCGCTCGCCGAACATCAAAGGCGTACCGCGAGGCTGGCAAAATAGTGACTGTGGCTTCCAAGTTGTCCCGTTTCGATTTAGAGCTGAGGAAAAATGTGGGAGACTTAACTGTATAGTCGGTTCGTAGTTACAACGCACTGTAGTGTGGGGATATATTGAGATTTTTCGATTGGCGATTGGCGGACGTAAAACTCTAAACCGAGTGTGATTGAGGAAGCGGATGGTCCAGTGCAACGTTAAAATAACACGTACAAAATAATAATAATTCGACCACGCAGCTGAACCGTGGATATTGGGATTGTCTTCAATACACAAAGCATTGCGTGCTTCGCACGCCATTCCACATATTGGGATTGTCTTCAATACACAATGCATTGCGTGCTTCGCACGCCAAACCTCGTATTAGGGTTATTTTCAACACACAAAGGATTGCGTGCTTCGCACGCCAGCCCCACGGTAGAATCCACCACATGGCTTTGAACCGGGTACTTCTATGGTATTTCACGTTTTGATCGATTTTGGGGGAACCAAGCGAGCTATAAGGTCGCGTAAAAAAACAAAATGTGCAGAATAACATCTTACATTTATATTTTTAGAAAAAACTCTAAAAAAAATTCATTCTCTTAGTAAAAATCTCAAAAAATAGTTACTTCCGGTCAAAAAACTTACTTCCGGTTGTTGGATTTTTTTGGCTAACGAACTC
>JAGFPH010001577.1:2344-31183 GCA_018207615.1 Philaenus spumarius
TTCAAACCATTTTATAAGTCTATCTTTTGTAATTGAGTGTTGGAAAAAAACTGAATATTCTTTCTAAAATTTCGGATCCGGCTTGCAAATTATTTTTTATTATTAATTTTTTATTCTGATAGGAAAAAAATTCAAACTTTGTACTTACAAAATGTCAATTACATAACAAATCAAAAGCATTTAAGAAAATGTAAATTGCAAGACGGATGAGTATTGTGACTGTGCTTAAAATGAGACCTTGCAAACAATTTAATGATAAAAAGTAAACGAAATAAATGGTTTGAAATTTAACATTGCTCTTATGGGATAAAAATCCAGGATGGCCGCCACTACAGCAGACCCTTAAGGTTTACACACCCTGGCCTCAACTCGGCTGGAGGCTACACACTTGCGAGTGGAGTACTGCGCATAGCTTATTTACCACTGTAATGAGTGCTGAGGAGTAACAAAAACATGTTATTTATGGTTAGGGTAAAACTAGGTAAATAGGACCACCAGTTTTCCCGATATTGTAAATGCAGGTTTAATCTTCCTAACATTGCCAGTGACTTCTAAAAATTATCTTCACAACACAATGTCGCAAAAACGTCAAGTTGTTTGGCAACAATATCTGTAAACTAACAGAGAGATGAGTGTTGATTTTAGTAATGTGATAACCACATTTGCAGCTAAAAAGTAAAGGAAAAAAATTATTTTGAATTTGAAAGAGCTGTAAATGTAAACTTTTCATTTTGTTTCTTCAATATTAGACATTTATAAAATAGTACTAAAAAAAGACAGTATTATGTGAGAAAAACAGCAATTTTTATAAATTATCATTTATTTATTAAATTAAAGTTATATTATAAACGTATTAACAAAACAATTCAATTTAATTTTAAGATCATTTTCACTGGTTATAATTAGGTACCTAATTACTGCTCTGAAACATATTTATATAACTAAAACTATAAGGAGAACTTTAAAGTTACGATATGAATTTTGAACATCGTGGGGGGGGGGGGGGGAGGCCTATTGTTTGGTCCATTTGTTCCGGGTTGCGGCCTGAGCTGCAGATTGGAGGATAAAAAAAACATGGCTTGTAAGTGTGAGTCACCTGTCTGCTGGTTCAATGGTAGTGGGGGGGCTCCTGGAATTTTTTTGCTCCAGGGCGAACAATGCCTCGCTACGCCACTGCTCCCTACGAAACCTCAACAAACCCTAGGAAACATCCACCCTGTGAGCGACCACATTATACAGAGCAATTGAAGAGTTCAGCGGCGACGACGCATGAGCATTGATTCTAATGCGCTCCTGATAAAGTGGTCGTCTAATTCTTATCCCATAAGGTGGAACAAACCAGTGTATCTGTCTTAGGCTCTCAGGATCCTCAATTACGCAACACATAATTCCTCTCAAGAAACACAACCTCAAAAAATTTCCCCTAACTGTTAACGAATTGACTTCAAATGCACGTAAAAATTCTTTGTACCTTATTGTCCCAAATTTGTTGGTTATTAAATCCAAATTTTTTATAAAATAACACACGCAAAAATCTTTTCTGAACTTTTTCTATCATATTTATATAATATTTTGTTGATGGGGACCAAACAATACAGGCAAATTCCAGCCCTGATCTAACTAGACTATTAAATAAAACTTTAAGAACGACAATATTATTAAAATCCTTCCCCAACTGACAAATAAAACCCAAGGTGGAATAGGCTCTCTTTACTATATTAACAACATGATAACTAAAAGATAAATCTTGTGACATAAGAACCCCCAAATCCTTAAAGTTAGTAACTCTATTCAATAGCTGCAAATCAATGTTATAATTGTTAATTAAAGGCTGTAACACTCTATAATATGACATGACGCAACATTTTTTAATATTAAGAAGTTTATTATTTTCGCACCAAATAAAATAGATAATCTAACTAAATTTTCCTGCAAAATTTGTCAATCATAACGAGTTTTAGTATTTCAAAAAATTTTCAAATCGTCGGCGTACATTAAATATTCACAATTATCGAAACACAAAGTTATATCATTAATGAAGATAATGATGGGATTTATGGGTATGCCACAAATGTTACCACCAGCCATTGCTATCTTAGCCTCGAGGCGTTTGGTTCCTGGTTTATTTTTAATTGATTAAAAAAAACTTATACTTCTGATGGTTTTGTCTCTGCATATACGATTGTTTATTTATGCTTTGGAGGCATTCTGATAACATTAAAAGTTCAGCTTAAATTAATAAGTGCAAATGTGAGACTCTTATGAGCAAAAGCTACATTATCTTTAAGAGGCTTGAAGAAGATAAAATTTGAATTATGTGATTATAATATAGGGTTATCAACGATTTATAATATAAAAACAAAAAGACAAACTAAAATGATTTGCTGCTCACGTTGTAACAGCATAAAAAATGTACACTAATAAAGCTTAAACTGGAACAGTTCTTTATACTCTTGGTTCGGTACATAAGCAAAACAATTACACCGCAAGAAGGACTTGTCAGAAAAAACAATATGAATTTTCAAATGGTTGGTTTCAAAAATGTAAAGTTTGGCACTAAATCCGTGGACTAGATGTAGCTAGTGAAACCAGATCTTACTGTTTAGAACTGCAATTACAAAATGGAACAGGATTTTAGTAAACTATAGACTAGGTATATATGTTAATAAATTTTCAGGACATGTTTATAATTAAAATGCATACATTTTTGCAATAATCAAACTTTGTTAACAAAATCTTTCATGTTCCAAGACATATATATGCCTTTGTCTAGATGAATACACGTTTTAAAATAATACATTTTTTCTTTTGTTGTATTCGATTTAGCACACAATAAAAAAAATCCATAAATTCAGTACGATTAGCTTATTAGACTTAGAAACCTTATATGTACATAAACAAAACAAGCGTTCCACAATTAATTATACAGAAAAACCAAACCGCTTCTTTGACAGATCACTGACTTGGTATAAGTCTAGTCAGTTAGATAAATAAATATGCAAAACATTCGGAATCAAACACACAACACAATTTGAATAACAAGCAACTACAACATAACATCTGAAACAGTTTAAATATTAATTTATAATAGAGAAAGAAATTAAATAAAGAAATTAATATAAAACCAACCACACAATCTATAAATATATATACAAAAACCACTCATCCATAAAAAAAAATATCTTTCAATAGCTAGAGAGCTGAAATGTTCTATGGAGATTCGGGTTTTATAGTAAGGGCTGACTAAGAAGAAAGCATTTCAAAATGGCTCCAAATTACAATATGGGAGTTTTCGGCATTCTAAATCAAATGCACCAAGTTCAAAGTTGATTGGAAGAAGCGTTATTGAGCCGAGATATGATAACTTTTGCAGATCCGCTAACTAAAAGTCACGAGTTCGGTGATTTACTTCAAAGTGGCAGTTCAACACGAAAAATTATTAGGAAAATACATGCAGATAAGAGTGATAGCGTCTTCAGCCAACAATGTTTCAGAATTACATAATAGAAATTAACAAGAACAAATAAGAGGAAATTTCAAAGAATTGAGTTTTGATCTATCGAAAACAAAAATAGCTGAAAACTAAAATTCACAAAATCCGCAGAAAATATGAAATCATATTCGCTTAAACAAGAAAAAGGCATAAACGATTGAATCAATAAAACATATTAAATTAACAATTCAAATAAACCTAGCCTAGCCTGATTATTAAAGATTGGGTCAGGCCTAGCCTTAATAAGTGTGAATTAATTAGACCTAGGAACATATTTTAAATTAATTTCAACATAAAATATGTTAAACTAATACTTCACTTGATCCGCTAAAGGAAGCTTTAAGAAGTTACAGAAACTAGTGCTTCACTTCAGTGGCGGCTTGCCCATAAGGGCTCTCGGACGCCGCCCCTCCAAAAGATTTGAAAAAGAAAAAAAATTAAATACCCATTCAATTATAATTATACATCTAATTAACCAAAGTGTTTTTTTCAATCACATACATCGAAAATGTAGGAAAAAACACACAAAAATAGCGCGATAAGTTTGTATTTGTAGCCGTGGGGCGCTGGTCAGAACGTCCCAATCCATTACCATGCAGTTGTATGAAGAGTGGTAGTGGTGGGGGCTGCTGGTGCTATGACGCGTCTAAGCTTGTGCCTTATGGAAGGCTTGGGACGGCGTCCGAGCATGCGCAGAGTGACGTATCTAGTGAGTCGGAAAGAAGGATGGACTTTTGCTACAAGCAATATAACTAAAGGTATGTAAGTAGAGTATTTCAGATTTACATATGATAAGTATTTCAGAAACATATATATGGCATCACAAATTTAATACCTAGATTGCCTTAAAAACTCACTAAAATACACAAAATGTTCAAACACCCCGGTATTTTACTCACGATCCGCCACTGCTTCACTTAATCCATCAAAGGAAGCTTTAAGAAGTTACAGCAAGTTTTAAATTAACAATATTGTAACAAACCACATAATATCATCCATAGGTAAACTTATCAAACATTAATGCTAATACAACACTTTGTGGTCCTTTAGCAGATAATATACATCGGCCAAAGGACAGTTTTCAAACAAATTAATAAACTAAAAAAATATTTTTATGTTGTGTAGTATACTTAGCGCAGAATATATATGACACAGGAGAGCGTGCGAAATTGAGCGAGCGAAAAGTGTCAGACAGCACCAGGCGAATTCTACCTATTGGTTTCAGTATTAGCCAATTAAAAACATTAGCCAGGTGGCTAAACAGAAGTAATTCTGTAAATAGTAGACCTCACTCGTACAAAGTACCTGTTTAAATCAATTTTCTTAATTTTATAAACCACTTATAGGATAAACAAATAGAGGAAACGCTAAATGGATGAGTTGAATAGTTCACGGTGACAGAGAGTTGACGAGACTAATGTTTGTGATTCACAGTGCATCATGCTGACGGCTCCACCACTCATCCTATCTAGCAAAGACATGCGCATTAGCAAACTTTTTATATTGTAACGGCAACCAAACTTCTAGATATTCTACGCTAAGTATACAGACACGAACCTGATCCAAAGTATTATGCCTTAACTTCAACTGGAATAATAATTCTCCTTGAAATTGAGCAACTATCAGTAATGAAAAACAACTAGCATTGTCCATTTTACTATTGCGTCTTAAAATTATTATTTTGCATTATTGGGATGCTTTTTCGTGTAATTTAGGAAAATTTATATTGTATTTTGTAAAGAATTTAGTCAACATAATTTTAGTATTTATTTAGTGTAATGAAATTACAGCAACTTAAGCATGGTTTTTAAATCTATATACCACAATTTTCCCAAGATTTTTCTGACGAAATATTTAGTAGAACATCTGAAACCCATGATATCCGAAACGTTTTTATTACTGTTACACTACAGAAACAAAACAAGAAAACCTTCTAGAATATAGGATGTCTTTGTAAACACCACCTCCTGACTGAAATGTTCAAGCAGTATATAGAAATGTGTGTATACTGACGAATGTGGAGGTGCAATTCAAAAGTTTTGGAAATTTTTTTATGTTGGCTTTCTTGTATAATTAAATTGTGAACAAATGATTGATACAGTCAGTATTTATATAAAATAAAGAGTATAATAAGCAACAAATACGAAGTGAAATTCAATTAGGCGTGTAAAACCTATAAGAATAGGATATTTTACAAGTACAGTACATGATTTCTCATAAGTCCAGTTCAAGTTTAAATTTTACAGTACATGAATTAACAACAACAAAACATTGACCGAAATGGCCCTTCCCCTTTTATTTTGGACAACTGTAGTTTTACTATATTTATAAAAAATGGTGAAAAAATATTTTCAAATATCTAAACCCTTTTAATCTTATTTTAAAGTTTGTTAGGGGTAGAAATAGCTAATAGCCTTACCCGGGTTCAAACAATACTTTAATATGTTACCATTAAAGGGACAGATCAATAACAATGCATTCCAGTGGTTCAGTGGTAATACTTATTTTAACGTTGCTTTATTCGCAAGCCCTTGCAATTATACAGGTACATTTGATTTGATACATTAGCCTATACTCATGCTCTACATACATTCCCTTTACTAGATACTACTTTCGTATGACAGACTGAAACAAGAACTCGGTAAACAAAGCTACTGAATTTACTTTAATTAAACTTTCCCGTTAAACTTTTGACTCCAAACTCAATGTGATATCGACAGACTAAGTATTCTGTTACTGACTCAAATCTCGTTCTATTTCAGAACCGGTTTCGTCCTTCAATCTCGTGTATGGCTTGTCTCTTGCTGTCCAGCTTCCAACCCTTAGCTTCACAATACTTGGTCCAATCTCGGCCCAACGTCCTTAACTCACTGGCCTAGCTCCCGGCCCCACACTTTAACAGACTGGCCCCGAATCTAGATTAGGGTTATGCTTATATAACCCATCTAACTTCCGTGTTGACAAACTACACTGTTCTTACTTGCAACACAAAAACACTTCCACCAAGCTCATCCTTCCTTATTATGCTTCCTTGTTTACCTCCATCTGTCTTACGCAAAGTAATATCTTTACACTAAACATACTAACTCTAATACTGAATATAACTAATATATATATTTTATTACACACCCTATCAATTCGTAACAAGTTCAATATCAAACAAAATAGTTATTTAATCTGTCTATATAAATTATATTCAAAATAGGCTTACGCAATGTAAAAATGTAAAAAATGTCAACCTATAACATGTCTTTTTTCTTCTAGGTAGAAAAGTTACATATAAAAAAATGCTTTTTACCTCTTGAAGATGGGACAAATCAAATAACAAGGATTGCAAAGAAAATCTATCAATGTATCTTGTGCCCTCGCCTGCTTCCAGAGTGTTATTATCAGTTCAGTCTAAAATATACTAAACACTAAGTGTTTGTTACATTCCAAAACATGCATTATTTAACATGTGCTCAGTATATATAAAAAAAAACCAACAATATTAAAACTGATAAATAAAACATACTGGAAATAATTGTACAAAAGACATTGGATTAAAGTAGAACCAAAACAAAAGTTACAGAATTATACTAAATAATAAACCAAAAGAAAACACTAAATCTCATGTTATGATTTTTTAAATGTACGGAGTTGATTTTATAACAAAAATAAACAAAAAACATGCCATTAATATATGCCCAGAATCGCTTCATTTTCTGTCTGTTGTCTAATTTTGTGTTATTTCAATAGGAAGATATGGTTTGGAATGAATGGGAACTAAAAATCTAAATATTGCAATGTTAAATCTCAATATAAGTATTGAATGTTTTATACACTTTGCTTTGCATGACAACCGAATTTAATATTGAATGTCTAAATCAAAGTATTCAATGTTTTACAATAAATAACTAGTCATAAAAAAGATTAAAGAGAACTTTCACGGCTTAGTAGAACCCAGAGGTACAGAAAATGTTTTAGCACATCAAATTTCACCAGAACACTATTTTTTCACACAAAAATTCCACAATCGAACAGGAAACCTGGCGACTATGTAACTTTACTACTACTCCGACCTCATCTATTTAGTGAAAATGGAAACAAACGAGTTATCACATCATACACATTTAACTGATAGACTGATTTCTAGTTCCATTAAGTAGTTTAAGTTAATAAATGAGAAAAATCAGTAATACCTATGTATTAAGTATTCATATAATATGGTTTAATGTAATTTAGTTGTTATCGTTTGAATAAATCATTTGTTTGAACAAACAAAATTTGCATAATAGTTAATAATACCTGAAGAAAGTATTAGAACACCAGCTGTTTACCCGGCTGTTTGTAGCCAATCAAGAATCAGAAAACTGAAATTCATAAACTGGCTCAAAAATATTGAATCGGCAGCTAGGCCGATAAGAACCCTGCCAGACAACATTTGTATGTATATTTTCCCAGCAAAGCCACAATTTCCCCTGAACTTTGTTCGGGGGTTCGGACATATTCTGTACCCCCTGGTAGAACCTCCGTACATTTAGTGCCCATGTATTACTTATTACAACCAGTCTTACAATAAATTGTGGAATATTTAGATTACAGTAGAACCTCTTTAATCCGAACCCCTGTAATCCGAACGTCCACTAATCCGAACGCCATAGGAATGAAATTTAAAATAATAATTAGAATTTTTTCTACTGTAGGCCTAATATTTTCCATACTAAGTTTATCATAAATATACTGTGTGCCTACTATTTGAATTAAATAAAGAATGTTTTAAATTGCACAGTATTTCTCATTTTTCTGTAACACTTATGATCCATTTTATCCACGTTTTAACTGTTAAGTTATGTGAAAAGCACAATATGTTCTGTAATCCGAACCATTCGATAGTCCGAACCCTCCCGGTTTTAATTAGTCCGGATTAAAGAGGTTCTACTGTATCGAAATTTATGTTACATATTTTTTGTGAACAAAGTAAAAAACATAGTGTCTGGGTAAGTGCAGGAATACATAACACACTGCTTGATAACATTAAAAGTAATTCACATAATGTCTGAACAATATGTTACACAAATACAAGTAATTTGCTTCTGTTTCCAAGTGATATTTGTCTGTAAATCAAGGTTCACATTTCTGTAAGTCTTGATGCTTATAAAATAATAAAATTCCATTCTGAAATAAAATAAAAATATTTCAAGTAAAAATGTTCTAATGTAAACAAACAACTATGTTACTAACATGAAAACACCACAGCCAACTTGAGCTAAGAAAACAGTTTTAAACAAAAAACAAATTACTCATACTTTAACTCAGTCTTCATATTTAACTTTAGTAGCTGCTAAAAAGCTTAGTTTTGTATTGTGATCATAGATTCCTAAAGGACCCATTAAGCAATCGGAATTGGGACAGAACAAATACTTAAAACCGTTGATGGTACTTGAATGCAGGGCTATAGAATACAAGGGCTGGTCCACTTCTTTGATGTTGACGCTCGCCGACTGTTCCAACCTTCCTCTTGCCCCCCTCTCCTATATGACGTCACTCTGGTACCATGACACGCCGTGTAAGCACGGTTCGCCTTAGCTCTCACGTGTTATTTGATATAACGTTGCAGATGATCATTCTTTAAAAAATTATGCAATACACACAACCACCTAAATTATATGTTTACACCAAATTTGGCTAATATTGAGTAATTATTTTGTTCAGTAGGCCTATAAGTGTTTAAAGAAGGTATATAATTCCGCGAGATTTTCGCCTTTTGACGCATATTTAAGGCTAATTTTCTCGAAGAGGCATTCCATGAATTTCTTAAAAAATTATACAAAACACACACAATCACCTAAGTTGTTTAGCGAATTTGGTTAATATTGAGCAATAATTTTTTCAGTACAAGTGTTTAAAGGAATTATTAAAATCCGCGAGATTTTCGGATTTTGGTGCATATTCAAGGCTAATTTTCTCGAAGAGGCATTCCATGAATTTATTTAAAAAGTTATACAATACCTAAATTATATGTTTAGCAAGTTTTGTGAATATTGAGCCATTATTTTGCTCACTACACGTTTTTAAAGAAGGTATATAATTCCGCGAGATTTTCGCCTTTTGACGCATATTTAAGGCTAATTTTCTCGAAGATGCATTCCACGAATTTCTTTAAAAAATTATACAATACACACAATTACCTAAATTAAATGTTTAGCAAGGTATTTATTTATTTAATGTTACGTTGCAGACGAGATTACTTTATGAAATGTTACCAAGATTATTAAGTTGGCTAATATTGTCTGCAGCGTTACTTGAATATTCCAAGAAACACCTTTACTAACAAAATACATTAAAACAAACATTTTCAGAATGATGAGATATAAATAAATAAATGTATAATATATAAATAATAATAAGATTTAAACTTAGAGTAGGTACCAGTAATTATTGATAACTCAAAATTTAAAAACAACAAATTTTAAGTACCTAATCAGTTTCAAATTAAAATAAACATTAAAAAATACTATTTATTTAATGTAAGAGTTGCAAGCCAGATTACTTTATGTTAAAAAGTTACCAAGATCCTCAAGTAATTTCTTCTGCAGCTTTAAGTTAAAATGTTTAAAAAAAATCTTTACTAGCAAAATGCACTTAAAATTGTCAGAATAATTAGATATAAATAAATATATAATATACAAATAGTTATAATCAAATTTAAACCTAGAGTAATAAAATTATTGATGACAAAAATAAAACACAATCTTAAGTTAAAGTTCTAGACTAAATTAAATTGCTCAGTATCAATTTAAATTTAAATAGTTCAATTGTTTAAATTCAACTATCAAATTAACTATTCTCTAAGGCCTAGGGAAGGAAAATTTCTATAAAGCAGTTTTTTTTTATATTTTATTTCAGCAGTAATTATTATGTCATGTGCATATCTGCATATAAGCTACTCATTATGTGTAAGTATTTATAACTTTTATGTATTTTATTTTATAAGTAGTACACATGTTTTATTAAACTGCAGTATGACATTCAAGTTTTGGTGGTTTATTATAATAAATACAACTATTTTCAATAATGTGGCACATTTTGTTAAATTTTGTATTTAGTTTTCAGAAATGTTTCTGAGAATCAAATTAAAAGTATGCTAACATTAGTACACTACATCGGTTTATTACCTACGAATTAGTTAGTTTTATTGTAACCCTGTCTTCTGCTTATATCTTTAGACTAATTATTCTTTACAGTCAACTTATTGCTTTGTGTAGTGTCAATACTAAAACTAAAGAAGAGCGCATCGTAAAAATGTTACAGCTTTGCTAAGAAATTGAAATTATTGTAACAGAAATACTTATAAGAAGCGTTGGGAATGGAGCAGGTGTTACCACCGTGACGTCATCACAGTGGCAGTGTCGGGAATGCTTTCCTTGGCGGACTGGTCCAGCCCTTGTATTCTATAGCCCTGACTTGAATGACCCATATTTGCAAATAAATGCAGGCGATCAACCACCCAGTAGTTCTTCAATTCCTGAAACCACCAGTTTTGCATTTCCTCGGATGTTGCTCCCAATGCGTCAGTAATTTTCTTGATATCCTTTTTGCCTCTTTTTACTGGCAGTGGACACTGCAACAGAAAAACAAATAGTGAAAAACTGAATAGTGAAAAATTTGAAGCCTGACCTTGTGAGAATGGTTACTGTTGTATTACTCTTAAAAAGTATTACATAGTAATTCGAGGTTAGGTGGAAGAAAGCAGTATTATGATACAAAATATGGAAAGGGACTTTGACAAACATTTATAAATTGAGTGTTTGCATATTCTTAACATAGAAGTTCGAACAGTTTGGTACAAAAATCAACATATATCTTAAAATTTGACAGATTGTTAGAATGTACGTAATATTCCAAAAACGTATTTTGAGAAAAATGTATTTTAAGGTTGACAAAACAATTTTTAAATTTTTTCAAACTCAACAAATGATAATTATACAAGCTGCATTGTACTCTTTAATAAAAATAAATTATAGATAAAAAACAAAATTCAAAATAGGTTTCTAAGTAATGACTATAATTCAAATTGTGTGCTTTGGCACTTTCGGAAAGGTGTAGCAACATCAGGATTTTTAATAAATGTACTCTTACAACAAAAATATAGGCCTAAGTCAATTTTAGATGTACATTAATTTTCACCATATGTACTGCATTACAAAAATAATAAAAATCTAACTAAAAATAATACCACATTATAAGCAAAATTAACAAAAAAAACAACAACTTATGAATAAATAAACAGATCCCTTACACTTAGACATTGCCTGTTTAGGACTTTAATCCCGTAACTAATCAAAATAAGTAGTTTAGTCTGCCTCAACTAATTAAAAGAAGAAAACATACAAAAGTAATATTATATAATAAGAAACAAACCAATGCAAGGCTCGTATTGAAAACTTTTCCAACCTTGTAAAAGGTTTAACAACTAAAATTAAAATCTTCTATCGTTTAATTAGTAAGGTACAGTAGAGCGTCGAAAATCCGAACTAATTGGGACGGAGGGGGGTTCGGATTATCAATTTGTTCGGATTTTTGAAAACAACCAAGAAAATGCCATTTAGCATAAAATATATGCCCTTTAATCGATTAAAGTGGTTAAACAGTACAAGCAGTAATGTAATTACAATACAGAATGTAAGACTACTTACATATTATGATTTAGAAGAACCTGCACGTACACAGTAGGGCCATCATGATTACACTTGTAACTCTCAATTACAGTACAGTACATAATTAAAAGTTGACTTGTACATTATAGTTAACACAAACGAAAAATTAAAAAAATACTGTATAGTACACTACTGTTATAATGATTTCACAAAGAGAAATGAATGAACTTTCTATATGTTTACTGCTATCGTTAAAGCAGCTTATTAGCATGACAGTGAAAATACTGACAGTCAGTCTGTTGTGAGGGCGTGTGAGAGCAGGTATTAAGAAGTGTTTAAAAAGAGATAATATTGTCAAACTGCTGTGAAGATTTGTGTGAAATTTTCAACGACGCAGTAATTGGAATTTGCGAAAACAAAAACAAAATTTTTGCAGGGGCTGCCTCAGAGCTTGTTCGGATTATTGACGTTCGGATTATCGACGCTGTACTGTATTTTGTTATTTTTGATGATCCATATAAATAAGTAATCAAAGAATTTTCACTTCACACTACCGCTCCTCAAATTCTTCCTGCGCACAAATGACAGTAACTCACCTGAAATAGTTTAAATGTTGTCACACCAGGGTCCAGGAATTTTGTTGAGCAATTCATGCAACATACTTTGCTTTTGTTTTTGCCGTGTCCGATCACATCGGCTGTTTCTGGTGGATGTGTCGATCCTTCCGCCATATTTCTGAAAACAGATCAATACGTGATTAGGATGTGATAGGTATGTACTAACAAAATGTTCCCACTCCAGAGTTCAACATTCTTGATGGAAATGGAATACAATAAACATAGGCCAGTCGGTAGAGGTAATTTTAGACCAAACGTTCCAGTAATTTACAATACGGCTGATTTTTTTTTATAAGTACATTCAAGTATGTAGATTAACATAAAAAAAAGTTTACCAGTCTATCAATTTCCCAAAGTCGAAAAAAAAATCAATTATCATTTTTTTTTCCGATTATCCTTAATATTTCGAGCTGGGATGAAGATAGAGAAAAATAAAAAATACCACCGTGTAGGGAAGGTATTTTTCAACAAAAAAGGTCATATGTATTTATTTCCTCCAAGCAATCGTTTGTCTGGAAAAAATTCGATAATGCAGGTATGTATTTTGCAGAAGGGGAAATCACTAAAAGGGGACATCTTATTCATATATGATGCGTTGGGTCATTCTAAATTGGCCGAATTTGAATATATCGAATTGAAACTTGACGTAGGAGTTAAAATATATATTTTAAACATTTATGCTGAGTCTCAGCTTGTTATCTTGAAAATTATCCGATTAAACGTAGAACTGACACCCCCATTGAACATAAATCTGGCGTTTACAAAATAAAATGCCCTGAGTGCAACAAATATTACATAGGACAAACCGGGAGAAATTTCATAGACCGGTACAAAGAACACCTCCCCTGCAACAAAACCAACATCACCAAGTTGAACTACACGCGTCACCTCGCTGAAAGCAAACACGGATCAGGTGATTTTAAATCCAGTGTAGAAGCAATACATGTTTGCAAAAAAGGCAGATTGATGAACGCGAATGAGGAATTCGAGATCTACAGAGCCTTTAAAAACGATCCAGATAACATCTTAAATGATCAACTTTTCTTCCATTCGCATCGTTTATATGATACGCCTTTAAATCATTTAAAAGAGGGTTGTTACCAGCTGGACTATTAGCTCTTGCCGGCAGTACTCCGACAGACATGACTATGTGCACTACGGTGTCAGACACGTTGATGTTTTTTTGTGTTAGTGTAGGTGTTGTGTATGTGTTTTTTTTTAATGTTTGACGAGCTCATGAGTGAAATAAGTCTTATCTGATGATGGGGTCAAGAACAACTCACTTGAAGTCACAAGACGGACCTACAAGGTAATTAATATATTATATTAATAAAATGTTTCAATTTCAGAGTTGAGGATTCTTGATGGGCATTGAATACAATAAACGGTCCTTTTGTTTTTCCCTTGATCAATTAAATCGGCTACATCTGGTGGATTTGTTGTTGGTTCTGCCATTTCTCTGACAACAGATAAATACGTGATTAGGATGTGATAAGAACAGTTGCTTGGTTTTAATGGCCTCGGTTAATGTGCCAACTCGGTCATAGCCTCTTTTTTTTTAAGTTCCGGTCAAATCGTTATCTTTTACGTTATTATAAACCCCGGTTTTAGCGTCAATAAATATTTTAAGCACTCGGTTGTAACGTTTTAAATCTATAAAATATCAAAGTCAAACTTTGAATTCAGTTTCCTCAGAACTGGAAAAATGTTAGAATGCCCCCTTTCCTTTGATTGTCTTTTCACTCAGGTGACAAAAATACGATTTCCTGTTGGTACATCTTTATAACGTCACTCGGACATAGAGTCAACATTCGTTCGGTCCCTTCGTTGACGCTATAACCAAGTACAACTGTATTTGCTTTAATACTTTAACTACTGGGAGAGCTAAAATCTACTGACGTTTAAATTTTCACATCGAGTGCTGCAGATAATAGGTCCAAGACAGTTTTACGTTTATTTCTCAAAAAGCCATGGACAACTGATTAAAACTAAATAGTATGACTGAAAAATCTGTTTATCAATATATACATATATACAGCATATATAAAAATAATAACAATACACTAATTCTCACACACATACTTTTGATAATTAAACGCTTTTCAACAACTAGATCTGACAGTATCCCTTCCCTTAGTACCAGATCCTCCAGTAAGCTTATTCTTATTGTTGGTAAAGCTTTCAGAATTTGTCAAGATGTCAATGCGGCTGGCACAACAGAATTTACAAGATGGACGTAATTGAGGTACTTAGGCGAAATGGATTAAAATGCGGACCTTATAGCCGAGGGTTTAGCGAACACGACTAGGAAGCTCAAAGTGCCCGCAAGAAGAACATGGATGTCCATCTAGAAGAAAAAGTTTATTTTAGACGATGATAGCCTATCAGTGCTTTTTCCCTTGATTTACCATAAAATAAGAAATGTATTAAATAGATTGTAAAAACAATTTATTTACCAAAAACTAAAATATCACCTACTCTCCTGAATCTAAATACTATTTCATTGAACTTAGCCTACATATTACAATTTATTAAGGATTACTTATTCAAATTTACAGGTTATTAGTCCTATTTACTTAATCAAATTTAATAGCAGAAGAATGATTAAGTTAAGAGAAACAGATCCATGAAATAACTTTGGAGTAGAGTTGAATTTGTATACTCTTTAGCTAAACCAAAGTAACAACTGAATTAGACACAACTCAGACTGCAGTTTCTGCCACTACAGTGTGTTAAGTTTAGAATTAAGAATTAGTAAGCTTCAATGCATGATTCCATCACACAAAAAATTAGTTATTAAAAAACAAATAATGTATATCTAAAAAATAATAGCCTACATATTGTTTAAAGGCTACATGGTTAGTAAAAGGTTTATTTAAATTCTTAATTCAATAAAGCTTCCTCAACTTTAGGCTACCTGCAATTAACTTATTATATACGGTAATATAAGAAATTCATTCTTTTAAATTTAACAATCTTAACTTTAATATCCTCATAATATATTTCATTTGACAATTAAATTCTTCACACCATCTATACACAGAACAAAAGTAGGTACATTAATACAAAAGTCACTTAAATTCCCATCAGTTTCATTAAGGATATGTATGGTAGTTTTTTATTTTACCACCCTTCAATGCGTGAAACGATTACACAAATAGTTAGTTATTAATTGTATTAAGGCACAGACATAGGCCTTAAAAACAAAAGCCTAAATATTGTATGAATAGGCATACTTATTAGTACAAAGGCATCTGTGAATTCCAAATTTTACATATGATCTAAAACTTTAATTGGCCATTCTTTTATTATATACTAAAAGAACTTAATACTTTTAAATTTAAAGATCATAGCTTTCTTATCTCATAAAGTACATAAAATCACAAATGAAATGATTTACTTGTAGTACAAAACCTTAAATTGTTACAGTCCGTCTCTTCTCTGAAACAAGATTTGGAGGACCGGAGAAGGTTAATTTTAGAACATGAAAGTAGATTAAAACAAATGGAGGAAAAATTAATATGGCGAATAAGGAACAACAGCCCATAAATAAACAGTCAGGAAATAAGTCGGAAAAAACTATTTTACTAAGTTTAAGCGAAATTCGAGAGGTCAGTGGTCTGTACTGGATGTAACAACCAAGAAATTAAAAAATCACTCAGTGCGAATAAATGACGGGAGCGTTTCCAATTCTCATAAAATATGTGAAGGAAATCAAATTCCAGTTATTTTGAATGGACAAATAGCTTGTCAAGACTTAAAAAAGGGTAAAGAGTTTAGCTGTGAAAATAATACTGGTATAGGAAGCCAAAAGGTGGAAAGAAATGTGTTTGTGGTTGGGGATAGTCATGGAAGAGGATGTGCCATGATCGTGAAAGAAAGTTTAGGAAAAGGTTTTCATGTGACTGGAGAAATACGACCCGGGGCAAGAACAAAGCAAGTGATTGTAAATCAGGGATCGGATTTATTAATAACCGATAAGGACTGGAAAATTGTGTGGGCTGGAGCAAATGATGTCTCGAGAAATGAGGCTTCAAAGTGTACACGAAATATTAGGGAGATGTTGATGAAACTTTTGCACACAAATGTTATTATTATGAGTATACCCCACAGATTTGATTTGATACAAGATTCTTGTGTAAATAAAGAAATATTTAAAACCAACAATAAACTTAAAAAAATTGTCAGAGCTTTTCCCAATGCCATTTTTTTGGTGGCTGGGCTTCATAGAAACCATTTCACTAGGCATGGACTACATATGAACTATAGAGGGAAATATTTGGTGGGGGATAGAATTTGTAGTTTTATACAACAGCAGACAGTTTGTATACAAAGTGACGTTATAGTTGAAGAGTGTCATCAGACTACAAATTATAGTTTTTTAGACATATAGATTTTAATTTTAACATTTCCAACAAATTGTTGGAAAATATATTTAACTCTGAATTAAAGTACAATTGGCTGATGCATTACAATATTCAAAGGGGATTGAGGGGAAAATTAAATGAATTAGAAATGCTTTTAGAAAACAAAGATATCAATATAATGTGTATAAATGAGCATTGGTTGAAAGAGGACCAAATATATATTTTAAATAAGATTCCAGATTTTGTTGTTGCATCATCTTTTTGTAGGAAATATTCAAATAGAGGAGGTTAATTAATGTATTCTGGTGAAGTCTGGTTTAAGTTTTGTTGTTAGAGGAGATTTGAATGTATTGGTTGAAGAGTTGGTTTTTGAGGGTTCATTCATAGAGATTCATAATCTTAATATAGTTGTAGTATGTGTATATCGCACACCTGATTTAAGAAATGTTAATATATTTTTGTCTAAGTTTGAGGATATGCTTAGGATGTTGCAAAGGGAAATTAAGGGTAAGAATATATATATAGTGGGTGATTTCAATATCGACTTAATGACAAATAGTACTCATTCTAAGGTAAGGGAGACTTTTTTAAATTTACTTATTAGGTATGGTTTCAGGGAAAGTTTTAGATCACCTACTAGATTAACAACACATTCGGCAACGTGCATTGACAACATAATTACTAATATAGATATAGCACAGGAGAATAGACACAACATTGAGCTTGGTTTATCCGATCATAGAGCATTGTTTACACCTATAATCTCAAAAAATAACCTAGAAAAATGTAAGCACTTTGGGACTCATAAACGATGTTTTTCACAAGAAAATGTGTTGCATTTTTTGAATGCGTTGAAACATATTAACTGGAATCTAAACAGACAAAATTCGGTTCAGGATAATTTTTGATTCTTTTTTTGGTGATTTTATGCGGTGTTTTGAGCGAAGTTTTCCTCTTAAATATTGCACAGTCCCTAAATACCAGAATAGGAGAGGACAAAAAAACTGGATAACACAGGGTTTGAGAGTTTCTAGTAAACGTAAAAGAGAATTACATAGCTTTGTAAAGCAGTCTACAGACGCAAATGTACATAGTTATTATAAAACGTACAACAAAATCTTTAAAAAACTTTGTAAGTTAGCAAAGAGGCAAAATTATTTTGAAATTGTAAATAAATCTAACAATAAAAGTAGAACTATATGGTCCTTGGTAAGGTCCGAGATTGGGATGCGGAATAAAGGTTCAGATCTCTCAAATTTAGAAATTGGTCAAGAGCTTTGTGGAAATGGTCAGGAAATGGCTAGTTATTTTAATAATAAGTTTACAAATGTAGCTAATGAAATAGGAGTTAAGGGTTCACCTGGGGAATCTAAAATTTTTTTAGAAAGGTCAGATATGAAAAAACCATTTTCATTTGAACTACAACAAGTGACAGTAGAAGTCGTGAGGAAAATAATAATTGGTTTAAAAAATAAAAAAGCTACTGGATGGAATGAAATTCCAGTAGATGTAATTAAGAAATCTGTCGATTATATAACTTATCCTATATTCTTCATATTAAATCAATCGCTGAAATATGGTGTGGTCCCGTATCAGCTTAAGTATGCGGAAATTAGACCTATATTGGGCTACCGTCAGAAGTGAAAACATATTAGGTTAATATAGTTAACTTTATTTTCGAGTTATTAAGAAGTATTTTTTTAATAATGTATAATGTTGTAATGAGATCTTAAATAATTGTGGAGATGCGATGGAGCCTTAAATAATTGTGGATAAGCGACGGAGCCTTACATAATTGTGGAGATCCGATGAAGCCTTAAATAATTGCGGGAATGTAACTGTGTCTTAAATAATTGCGGAGATGCGACGGAGTCTTAAATAATTGTGGATAAGCGACGGAGCCTTACATAATTGTGGAGATCCGATGACGCCTTAAATAATTGCAGGAATGCAACTGTGTCGTAAATAATTGCGAAGATGCTACGTAGTCTTTGTGGAGATGGGATGGATCCTTAAATAATTGCAGAGATGCAACAGAGCCTTAAATAATTGTAGAGATCCGATAGAGACTTAAATAATTTCGGGGATGCGATTGTGTCTTAAATAATTGCGGAGATGCGGCGTACTTAAATATTTGCGGGGATGCAACAGAACCTTAAATAATTGCGGAGATGTGACGGAGCCTTAAAAAATGTTGTGTAAGTGCGATGACGATGACGGTGAAGCGAGTTCAATCATTTTTCTCCATGCAAAAAGTGCCCAACCTAATGACGTTTTCACTGGAAAAAAACTAAAATCATATTAAAAAATAGGGGTTTAACCTAAAAACAAAAAACTCAAAAAAGTGCAAAATAATTGAAAAAATAACATTTAATAATTTCTTTAAAATAATGAGATTTTCTTTCATTTAAAACAAACGACACGAAAATCGGACACGCAGAACTCCAGAAATAGTTATCAATAAAAAACCTAAAACTAAAAAAAATCTAAAATCGACCTTATAAATATATTGATGAAATAAAAATGACATTTCTTAATTTTATTATAATAATGACAACATTTTCTTTCATTTAAATCAAACCGCACCATCGACCAGGTTGATCTCCAGAAACCGATATCAACCGGAAAAGGTTTTAAACTAAATCCAAAAAAACTCGAAAAGTGCCCTTATAAATATACCGATGAAATAAAATTGATATTCAATAATGTTTTAATAATAATGATAACATTTTCTGTCATTTTAAACAAACAGCACTAAAATCGGAACGGTAGATCTTCAGAAATAGCTACCAATAGGATTTTAACATAAAAGTTAAAAAGTTCCCTTTTAAATATGCACATGAAATAAAATTGACATTTCATAATTTTTTGATAATAATGACAACATTTTCTGTCATTTAAAACAAACAGCACTAAAGTCGGCCCGGTACATCTTCAGAAATAGCGAAATAGCTATCTATAGGATTTTAACATAAAACAAACAAAAAAACTCAAAAAGTGCCATTTTTTATAAAACCATAAAATAATATTGACATTTCATCATTTTTTGATAATAATGACAACATTGTCTGTCATTTAAAACAAACAGCTCTAAAATCGGCCCGGTAAATCTTCAGAAATAGCTATCAATAGGATTTTAACATAAAACCCAAAAAACTAAAAAAAGTGCCCTTTTAACTATGCCCATGAAATAAAATTGACATTTCATAATTTTTTTATAGTAATGACAACGTTTTCTGTCATTTAAAACAAACAGCACTAAAATCGGCCAGTAGATCTTCAGAAATAGTAAGATATTAATATAAAACCCAAAAAACTTACAACACTAAAATCGGCACGGTAGATCTTCAGAAATAGGTATTAATAGGGCTACCGAACGTTTAAGGGTGAACGTTTCAGTAGAATTATTATATTAGTAAGATGAGTGGTAGGCCTAGTAATAAACGCAATAAAGATCAAGGTAAAGGAAGTTTTTTTAAACTGATAAGCCAACATCAAGTAGGCAGCTTCAGTGACAACAACCTTTTTAGTTCACTCTAATAATGAAAAGAAATACGTTTTCTGCTATTTTGTGCAGATGTACTAGTTTCTGTCTTTGGCCAAATACCGGTGCTGCTCCTACGACTCCTAGCGAGATGGTCCTGTACTACGTCTACTCATGGTCCTGGACCACGGTACAGACCGCCCGTTAACTCGGTTAGTCTAGTACTTATATAGTCAATGCTTCTACCGTGGGGTTGGCGTGCGAAGCACGCAATGCATTGTGTGTTGAAGATACTCCCAACACGGGGATAGGCGTGTGAAGCACGCAATGATTTGTGTATTGAAGGTACTCCCAATATGCGGAATGGCGTGCGAACCATTTTGCAGCTATTCAGCACCGTCGTGAATAGACCTATTTCCCAAATTGTTGATTGAAACCCAACAACATAGGCCTATAAACTTAATTTTGAAAATTTGCTCAACTCACGTCAGCAGTTCAGCTGCGTGGTCGAATTATTAATTTTGTGAAATCTTACAAGCTTTGATTTTCCTGTAAATGGCAATTTAGTAGCAGTGGCCTAGCAAGCGGGTTGCAGGGATGACCTCCCCAGGGGCGCCAGAGCAGGGGAGGGGGGCGCCGCCACTTAATCATGAAGATATAGGTGTCACCTAATTTTGATACTAAGAATATCGAAAAAATTACTCAAAAACATAGACTGAGATAAAATAACAATTAAGATATTTTTGGCTACACTGGCTATAGTCTTAAACTAGACTACAAGTTTCTATAAGATCTTCAATGGGACAAGATCGTTTGACGAATCTCGCGATTCTCTAGATTGAATGTGAAGGAGTAAAAAAATTGGACTTGTAACATTTAAGTGAGTATTCGTCTTACGTTGTTCATATGTCTTGGCAAGGTGTGAAAGTTATTTTCCTGTTAACTACAAGTTTATTAAGTTTCTGCAGCTGCTCTGCAATGTATAACATTTTACATTTAATGCGTTTTTCTAAGTAACTATTATAAGTTGAGCTAACTTTGATTAAGTTAGATTAGAAATAGTCATTTTTATGTATGACTATATATGTGTACAACTGTGTGTGTACAGTATACGAGTATGTATGTACAACTGTGTGTATGTAGTATACAAGTATGTATGTAATTAGTGTAATTTTTCAAACCTAAGTAACCTTTTTTTACTAGTTTTTTCCTAGTCAATGGTTCTTTTGAGAGTGTAAAGCCAAAAACATTGTTACAGTAGACCCTACACATTTCTAAAAATCTGCACATTCGATTTAAATTCATGCAATTAAAATTCATTGTTGTTAAGTCATATTGATTAACTGTAAATATGCTTATTTTGTGGAAATAAAGCTGATTTTATTTGATTTGAGTACAGTTTTCTTTTTTTAAATAAACAAAATCTGCAAACGATTCTCAAATAAAAATATACGTGCCAAGAAATTAACTTAAGAATTTCACACTTATATACTAGTAAAGTTTTTAACACAATAACAATTCTTTCCAATTAATCCATTTGATAATAAAAATCCGTGTGATTACATTTTAAATTTTTTTAAGTTACTGAACCCTCCTCCCCGGGGCTCTTTATCAAAGAGGTGGCGCCACTTCCAAGTCTGGCCAGGGGCGCCAGTCACATTAGCTACGTCACTGTTTAGTTGTACAGTATATAATTTCTGTGCGGACTGTATGGAATGGTTAATACAAGGTAAACAAAGTTAGTAACTGTCATAGTTATTTCATTAAAAACCAATTTGGATTCAGGGATGGTTTATCGACGGAGGAGGCACTTTTGACATTTTTTAGACCTATTTTTGGACATTTAAATAATGGAAATACATGCGCGGCTTTATACATAGATATAACGAAGGCTTTTGACACTGTAGACCACAAATTACTTATAAATAAATTGTGGTACGCAGGGATAAGGGGATTACCTCTGGAGTGGTTCTGTAGCTACTTAAGAGATAGGGAACAGTGCTCTAAAATTGGCGGAATGGTCAGTAAAAGAGGGGTTCTAAGGCACGGAGTCCCTCAGGGATCTGTGCTAGGCCCAATACTGTTTCTTGTATATATTAATGTTTTATGTGAAGCTAAATTTAATGGCAGACTCACGGCCTTCGCTGATGATACCGCTCTAACATATTCGAGTATACATTTAAAACAAAATTTATTGTTATATGCAAGAATATCTAATCAGGATAAGGTACTGGTTTGATAAAAAATTTCTTGTATTGAGTGAAAAAACAAAATATATGGTGTTTGGGGAAAGAATGCAATTTTGTTGAACATATAATTTACTGTAGGTTTAACTGTGTAATGTGGAAACTTTAATAATTGCAATTGCTTGGCTTTGGATGAAGTAAACCAAATAAAATATCTAGGTTTAACAATTAATTTAGATTTTACATGGGAGGGACATATTAGGAAACTTAAGGGAGAAATGTATAGTGCGCTAAGAAAATTTTATTTATTAAGTAATATTTGTCCACCAAAAGTTTTATTATATGTATACCACATGTTAGTGAGTTCTCGCTTGGGTTATGGGTCGAGTTGTTGGGGTGGTACTTATTTCTCCACGCTCAAACCTATTATAACAATTCAAAAACATATTGTAAGAGTAATCTTGAGAAAATCTAGACTCGAACACTCTTGGCCTGTTTTTTCTAAATTAAAAATCTTACCGTTAAGACATATGTATATTTTTAAAATTCTAAAGCTGTTCCGGGCAAAAAACTATTACACTCAAAATAATAGTCGCAGCACGTATTCTCTAAGAAACTGTAATCAAATGGTAGTTCCAAAACCAAAACTTACTTTATACAGACACTTTTTTACTTTTAACGCTCCACGCCTCTACAATATGATTTCATTGCATGTTAGAAAGGATTTGTTGACAGGGTTTTTAAGAGATGTCAAAGCATTCCTTTTTTCTGTTGAGGATATTGAATCTTTTATCGAAGTTGTTGAATGAAGCATAGTTGGCTCTAATAATTGGTAATGGCTTGTAAACTAAGTACTGTATTGGCATGAATTCTGTATTTTGTTTAGGGCTAAAATATTGTTTGTTTTTATTTAAGGCTGTGATTACCTTGCAGGTACTAATTAACTAACTAAATAATTATTGTTTATTTTTGTAATTTTAGGGTGGTTGAACGGCGACTTTTTTTATAGCCAATGAAATGTTGGAAGTCTGAAACAGGTAATGCCTAGGAGACCCCTATATTATTTATTATCACTAGATTTAGGTTTAAATTTGTTATTTTTTAGTAGATATAAGAAAGAATTGTGTTTCTTTTATAAATATTTATATAGATGTTTGGTGGTAAATAAATAAATCATCATAAAAAAATTTAAAACATTTTTTTTTTTAACTCGTTGCAGCAATTAAGTTTCATTTCAGCAAAATTCTTTACTTTCATCTTTTAGAGAAGGTTAACTTTTGTAAATCTTTCTTTTATCAATTTATCTTATTAGTAAAATCTAAATTGAAAAGCATTACTTCGGCAGTCTCTACACTTTACATTTTTAAATGTCGGCTTACGCCGCTTGTGGGGTCAATGGTGACGCCCGCAAATAATTTGAAACCCAAAATAGTTGGGAAATTTGAGACTTGAAAACCTACTTAAAACTGCGAGTATCGTAGTAAAACATTTTACTCAAAGAGTTACAAAAATTCAAAACAAATTAAGACAAAAAATTGTAACTTAATCGATACAATGTTGTGTTTGAATAGTAAAGAAAATTATCATTGTCAAGCAAGGCTGTAGCCGGGGGGGTCAATCCCCGAAATCCCGAAATTTAGTAGTAAAAAATAATACTAGGTTTAAAAAGTGCAAATTAAATTATAAAATAGACAACACAACAGAGGATCCAGCAACATATTATACATCATTGTGCATTGCATGCATACTGATATTTAGATTTGCTTGATTAAACTACAACACACAATACACATGGATCGAGTAGGTTACAGACTTGCTCTCTGTGAGCTTGATCTTATCTATTAAATAAGAAAACTATGAAGGATCAACAAAAATACTTTAACAAAACACGCAATGCATTGTGTATTGAAAATACTCCCAATACGGGGGGGAATATGGGGGTTGGTGTGCGAAGCACTCAATGCATTGTGTATTGAAAACACTAACAATACGAGAGTTGACGTGCTATTCACTGTGCGTCATCCACTTCTCATAGTGTTCAGTGTCAAGCTCACATGTGCGTCCTTAGCAGTGAACGTGTTAAAATGGTTTAAATTTAAATACCGGTCCTAACCTGACCCCCCTCCCGAAAAGTTTTCCTGGCTACGGCCTTGTTGTCAAGTGTCAATATTCTCAACAGGCGAGAGTAAAGTACAATTATTGCAAAAGATATAGTATTATTGTGTACCGACTAAATACGTGAAACATTTTTGTTGTTGTTACAGCACTGACTCTCGGTAGCAAAATTATTATTACGGTCCACTCTACTCATTATTTCCATTACAAAATAGTGTTTATTATTTCCTTTTTATAAATTCAGTAACGCGACGGAAATGTTTAAAAGTTTAGCAAAAAATTACAAATGTTTTTAAGATTATTATACTCAAAATAGTGTATAAACGCTATTTACAGAATTTATGTTTCTCTTAGTTCATACAAAATATTTTATGTGCATAGTTATTTTACAATTTTTATTTCATTATGCTTACATTTTGTTTTACAGACAAATTATGGAAAGTTCTGTCCTAAGTTCCAACCTTGTGGACACATTTTTTGTAAAAAATGTGCACGAACCTACTCTGGTTACTGGACCGATCGTACTACGAACCTCCGCGTCCACTGCCTCAATAACCACTGCTTCGGGGAAGCACATCCTCATGTGGTAAATATTTAATCTAGATTAAATTCACAGAACTTTCAGCAATTCTTAACCATCGGAAACCCGTATATTTAGTTTTATTAGCTTCGCACGCCAACCCCCGTATTGGGAGTATTTTCAATACACAGTGCATTGCAGCTCATGCTTGAACTCTTGTAAAAAATAAACTAAGTGTATGTAAAATCAAACGGCACATAACATTTAAAACATATTTTAGTGCTAATCTCTTTAAAGAAAAATACCTTAGTATAATTAATAATATTATACATACTTTCCTTTCCCTGGGAACTCGGGAGGGCCGTGGCCCCCCTCTGCCTATTGGTATGGGTGCCCATGTTTATGTATAATCTTACGATAGACTCTCAGACTTACAGACATTGGCCAGCTTACAGATTTGTGTAGACTAAATAATACCTGTGCAGTTTAAACGTTAACCCGATTAACTCCATTTTGTTTTAATTATGAGTTTACATGTATTGCAATCTTTTCAGATGCCAAAATGATTAATTCCATAGTTCAACTATTTGCTGCTAGAATGTGCCAACTGTTTTACATCTGAGCGTGTTGTCTTTTAAATAATATAAAATTATGCTGATTACAACTTTTTGGTTTGGAGTATAGAAGTGGTGTTGGGGGGGGGGGGGGATTTTTCAAATAGATTTTCTATGGTTCTTATTAAAGATTAGGCTAACTGTTTCAAGAACATTATTATTATTTATGTCGATCAACTTCGTACAGTAATTCTTTGTTTGATTTATTACTTCACAATCTCTAGTCATAAATATTGTTCTTATTTATTTAAATTGTTGACTTTTTTATCACATTTTAAAACACAATTTTTATTATAAACATAAACAAAACTTTATCACATTATTTTTAGATTCACTAACAACATATATATAAGCCAAAAAAAGTTTTGATTGTAGTCTATTCTAAAATTGTATTTTTGTGCGGTACATTCCAAATTACGGAGAAAACCGTCATGGATGATGGAATTGAATTTATTGTCCGCCCAATTTACTCGCGTAGGCCTATTAAGTTATCTTGTGATCATCGCTTTCACGCATAGGCGCCCATATGATATTTTCTAGGGGAGGGGGCCTAGACCGGGGTATGGGGGCGTAACACGTTCACTGCTAAGAACGCACATGTGAGCTTGACACTGAACACTTTGAGAAGCGGCCGACGCACAGTGAATTGCACGCCAACCCCAGTAGTGGGAGTATTTTCAATACACAATGCATTGCGTGTTTCGCACGCCAACCCCCCATGTTGGGAGTATTTTCAATACACAATGCATTGCAGCTCATGCTTGAACTCTTATAAAATATAAAATAAGTATATGTAAAATCAAACGACACATAACATTTAAAACATATTTCAGTGCTAATCTCTTTAAAGAAAAATACCTGACTATAATTAATAATATATATATTTTATTATAATGTGTTACAAATTATATACAAATTTATATATATATATATATATATATACAAATTTTATTATAATGTGTTGGTTGTTTTTCTATACGAGCTATGAAACTAATGAAGGCTATAATATGCTGTATGATCGGCTTTGAGGTTAGAAATCGTTGAATATGTATGTATTTTTACAATCCTTTTTGTTTACTTCATTCTTGACAGCCTGAAAAATAACTTAGGCCAACAAACATAAAATTGTATTTTAAACTGTCGCTATCTTGGGATATTGGTCCGAATGATTGCCGTTTTAATAGAATCATACAAGTTTGAGCTTCTGTGAATTCATGGGCGCCCTTATGATATTTTCTAGGGGGGGTTAGACCGGGCTATGGGGCTTAACATGTTCACTGCTAAGGACGCACGTGACATGTGAGCTTGACACTGAACACTAGAATAGGCCGACGCACAGTGCATTGCACCCTAACCCCCGTATTGGGAGTATTTTCAATACACAATGCATTGCTGGCTTCTCACGCCAACCCCCGTATTGGGAGTATTTTTAATATACAATGCATTGCGTGCTTCGCACGCCAATTTTAAGCCTATAATGCTATGGAAGCATATGTGCGTCCGCTTTAAAATATTTAGTGATTATTACATAGAAAGGTTCAAAAATAAAAAATACAGTAATTTCTACTCATTTAGACTAAAAATATAAAAAATAAAAGGTCAGCTCCTAGCATAGCAAATACGAAATTTGCGTAGCAGTGAACATGTTAAGGAGTACCTTCCCCCTTTTCGGCAAAAGGAGTCCAGGGATATTTTTGACCTTCCCAAGAAAAATTTTGGGAAGCCAATTTGGCTGTTCAGGTGAAATATTAACTCACACAGCATTGAGTCTGTACACAATCGGTGAATACACAAAGACCTATAACACTCCTAGAGGCCGCACCAAGTGACCCCGCAGCTCATGCTTGAACTCTTGTAAAAAATAAAATAAGTGTATGTAAGATCATAACATTTAAAACATATTTTAGTGGTAATCTCTTTAAAGAAAAATACCTGACTATAGTTAATAATATACATATTTTCCTTTCTCTGGGAGCTAGGAGGGGGGGGGGGTGGCTGTCGATGAAAACTTAAGTGAATTTTAAAGTGAACAATAATATAGTTTCGACTAAATGACTGTGTTTAAAATCGTTGATTTAAGCAGGCGTACGATTAAAATGTATGATCTTTGGTTTTCTTTTCCAAAATTTATCTCAGGTCTTTAAGTAAAACGTTCAATTGTAGGTTCTGTACGTTTACCATGTTGAAAATTCCTTATGGCATATACTCAGTTAGATATAGTTTGTTGTTTGCAGGCCTTAGTAGACTACTTCCTTCTGAAGAACGAAGTAAACAACAAAATTGTAAAACAGATATACATTTTCAATGACCTTTAACCTCAAAACAAGCTTCTTCCAGATAACCTGGGAGGGGACACATCGGTTCTATAATATGTATCGAATTAACATGCACGTATTTTTTTCACGGGATCTTACTAGTTAAATAGATATTGTTATTTAAAATGAAAATTTAAAATTAAATTTGTTTTAATGTAGCCTAAAGTAATTAAAAAATTTGTTTTACATATTTGCACGTAAAAGTTACTCTACTATAGTTAAAAATGTTTGCAAAAATCGTCAAAACCCCTTCCTGCAGACACCCATGACATACTTCCATGTAGGATATGCGGTCACAATATCCCTGATTTAATTGTAATTGGTAGTTTTTAGTAAATGAATTATATTTTGATTTGATTTCTGCCTAAATACTATTTCAACAATAATAAAATGACATACTTCATATAATAAAATGACACCCACGACATACTTCCATGTAGGCTATGCGGTCACAATATCCCTGATTTAATTGTAATTGGTAGTTTTTAG
>JAGFPH010001577.1:31193-73843 GCA_018207615.1 Philaenus spumarius
GGTCACAATATCCCTGATTTAATTGTAATTGGTAGTTTTTAGTAAATTAATTATATTTTGATTTGATTTCTACCTAAATACCATTTCAACAATAATAAAATGACATACTTCCATGTAGGCTATGCGGTCACAATGTCCCTGATTTAATTGGAATTGGTAGTTTTTAGTAAATTAATTATATTTTGATTTGATTTCTGCCGAAATACCATTTCAGCAATAATAAAATACATGACGATTAAATATTTTGCGTAATGAAAAAGATAAATAGCCTTAGTGAAGTCTTGGAGTAAAGAGTAATCGCTCTCTAAGACAGCCCTGAATCTCCCTTCAATCTAATTTATTGAACACTTTATTATAAGTCAACATTTTAACTATTTTAAGATTTTATAAATATTGTTGTTATTTACACAGGTCAAGGACTTTGCGGACGCCATCTACTTATCTCAATTCAATAACTACAAGAACGGTCCCTCCTCAACTGGACAATGAGTGTTAATATTTTAGTTTAATGGTATAACTATATAACTTTTGTAAACTTAGTTTTAATTCACATTTTGTAAAGTGAACAAAATTCAGTGTTTTTAAAATAAGTGTAATGTTACAGTTATTATTACACCTAATATTATTGTTTTTTGTTTTTACCACTTCAACAGCTCACTAACTTTCACAGGGTTTCTGAGTAAAGTTAACTTTCATGGTGATTGTTTATTTTACGATTAGTGTAATGTTATGGTTATTATTACACCTAATATTATAGTTTTTTGTTTTTTTTACCACTTCAACAGCTCACTAAATTTTACAGGGTTTCTGTGTAAAGTTAACTTTTGTGGCGATTGTGTATTTTACGATTAGTGTAATGCTACAGTTATTATTACACCTTATATTATAGTTTTTTGTTTTTACCACTTCAACAGCTCATCAACTTTCACAGGGGTTCTGAGTAAAGTTAACTTTCGTGGCGATTGTTTTTTTACCATTAGTGTGTTATGGTTATTATTACATCTAATACTATAGTTTTTTGTTTTTACCATTTCAACAGCTCGCCAACTTTCACAGGGGTTCTGTGTAAAGTTAACTTTTGTGGCGATAGTTTATTCTACTAGTATTTACTGTCAGGATATTTACTATCATTTTGGGAAGCATGCCTCCATACAAAACCGATGCAGTTTAACCCTTTCTCCCGTAGTAACTCGTAGTACTTTATTATTTCCACTCCCCCGATTTCCGTAGTAACCCGTAGTAGTACTTTAAATGCGTATAACTTCACCATCTGTTGAAATATTTTAAAACTAACTTCAGAAACTTTTACAGTACTGTATGTTGTATACAGTTGTCATTTCTTTCAGCCGTTTAGGATTATAGATCTGTGTTAAGAATCAGCTGTAACACAACTTTTGTCAACTAAGAGTCACGTAAACCATGGCAGTTCGACAGAACGCTGTGATTGAAAATAAATTGAAGAAATACTAGGAAAAAGTTATGTTTCTGATTTAAATTACGATTCTAGTGATAGTTACAGTTCAGGTGCAAGTGATTTTGAATTGGAACTGGATTAATCAGAAGAAGAAGGAGAAATAGGCCAAGGTGATGTTCCTCATCCGGTTAAAAGGTTATGTTTACCTGAAAGACATAGTAAAAAGCATAATACTAATATTTCAGTAAAATGGTCCGATAGATTAAATTTCACAGAGCCAGAACCTTTAAATAATTACTATAGTGGATCCTTACATGATTTAATATGTTAACTGAATATAAGTGACAAGTTTGGCCATTTAAGAGGTCTGGTATGAAGCACTTGGTGCCAATTATGAATCTGGGGGAAAGGGTTAAATTGGAGACATTAAAAGTGTACTGATATAAAAAAACTATTCATCATATTACTTAGTGGTTTCTAGACATAAAAAGAACCCCTAGCATTTTCACTTAAAGAAATTAGGACTAAATGAAAAATAATTTAAATATTTTGAAAAATATTTTATTGAAAATCAAAATATGTATATTTCTTCTGACAGAAAAAGTACATGATATATACTTGGTTCTGCTACCAATTATTGATAATAGTGTATTGCAAATTCCATGAAAATTTCAACTTCCTAATCCAACCCCTAGCCTAGATATAGGTAAATGTATCAAATAAAAGTAGTTTTCCGAAAATCGCATTTCAAGTAAAGTAATGAAAATCTTACTTTTAAAACTTGCCAGCACCATACTGAAGACTCTCCTTTCCCTGCTATTTTTTTTTTTCTTTTTAGCCGTCTCCTCTTTACTCCGGCCTCCTTTTTTCAGCTTTCGCAAACACGATTTCTTTTCATTCATTTTCAATTCATTATTATTTGAATTAATTACTATCATACTAACTTGATATTACAAAAGCTACTATATATTATTAATTTGAAAGATATTAGGTTCTGTCGGTGACTGATTCCAATTACTTATGAGGTGTTTTGGAACCCCCTTGCAGTTAATAATCCTAATAAACCCGTCCCAACATAATTATTTATGAATAGATGGTATTTTATTTTAATGTTACTTATGACATGATGCTCTGGATATGATTCCATTTGCTTTTTAAGTAAATATTATAAAATACGCATTATATTTATGTTATAGATAAGTTATTCATTTTTGAAACGTAAGATATTTATAAATGAACAGAAAATAATAATGTAGGCCTGATCACTACTTACATTAAGTTTTAAAATAACTAGTGTTGTGATAAGTTCAAATATAAACATTAAAAAATGTTTTACACGAAGTAAGAAGCTATTTTATTTCTGTTAAATGAATTCAAAGTATTTTTCAATTTAATAAAGTTTGTATTAAAAAAATAGTTGATTTTCAAACAGAAAATTGAAATTGGTTGTACTGTATATACCAATTTAGAAACACAATATTACGTATAATATATCAAAATATCAGGGCAAATTATTTGTTTGAACTGAGCTTTATAACAAGATGTTATTTTGCAAACAGTTTGCAAATGATTTAAAACGAATATTATTTGCACTTTACCCCTAAAGAGTTAACACACACTAAAAAGACAACATGCTGTATTTAACAGTTAATAAATACGCTACTGCCATCTATTGGCCATCTTTGAAGACCTTGGCCAGCGCTGCAGTGTGTACAGTTCTCGTACTGCGTCATTAAATTCTTCGCATGTGACGTTTTAGTCCAATCAAATTAAGGATTCTTCTAGAAAAATGGAAACCCTCTGAATCGATGTGGAAATGATTTTAACTGGCTCAGGACCTATCCCTGTACAATTCCTACAGTAGATTAGGTGTGAGTGAAAATAAAGGTTGAAATGGCAGGGGTGAAAGGGGAAACTTTTTTAATAAACCCCAAAATAAATATTTATTGGTGCCAAACTGTAGAATATGAAAAAATAAGAAACTTTTATATTTAACATATTTTGACATAACCTCAAAATCTCGAGTTAAACAGACATACATTTTTTCGAAATTATTTTATTTCTCGCTCAAAAAACTATAATTTTAAAACTTTTCGGGGAAAATGTAACTTTTAATATCCCAAATAAGCTCAATTTTTTTCATAAAAAATATTTATTAAATTTTGAGATTTTTTTTAGAAAAAAAATTTAACCTATGTTTTCCAATTCTAAAATATAAAAAATAGACAAAAACTAAATTGTTAGATTTTGCTAAAACTAAACATTTCCCATACAGTGTCAAACTACATTTTATCGATACAAATTGTATAAGTTCTTTATAATAGTAATATTCTTGACAAAGTTGAAGTGTCAGAATTTAGCATTTTCTACAAAAATCACTATTTCCTCAAATAAATTCAAACATCAAGTAAATATATTTATGACATTCGACCCAAAAGCAGTATTCCAAATAGTTTTCAACTACGTTAATGCTTCGTATAATTGTGAGTATTTAAAATTTTCCATACCCGTTTTTAATACATAATAATATATAAACGTGTTTAAATGGTTTTCAATATATTCAACAGCATCAAAGATGAACCAAGGCCTAATTTCCAAAAGCATTAACTAGTTCTTTAAAATGAGATTGTTAATAATTTTAAACAGCAATTAAATTAAGTGCTTTAAAATTACACTTTTTGTTGATTTAAAATTTGTAATTTACTACAGCAGAACTTGAAAATGTGTAGTTTATTCATTGTAGGTATATAATTCTGTAATAGGAACAACGAAGCGCCATCGGTAAAAGTGGACGCAGTTACTGACCACAATCCGAGTCGATGAGTCGATGCAATGTAGAATCTGTCCATTTGTGTAAGTGCGTTGTTCCGCACAGCATGCGAGTACGCGGCATTAGGTCTAAGAATGCTGACCGGAAATAAGGCGTAGGTGTATTGCAAGAGGGGAAAGTGATAGGTGAACACCCACGCCTGTGGAGAAAGTACGGTAACGAAGAGAGAGATCTTTGAAAAGAACATCATGATGTGGCAGACCTTCAAGTATCACAAGATCATTCAGTCAAGATGATTAAAGAAAGTATTGATTTGGATTCAATTGAAAGTTTGTAGAAAATAATGTCCCTTAAGGCCGCTGAATCGGGGGGGGGGGGGGGGTGGCATATTAATACCATGGCCCAAATCGCAATAAGCGCGTTTCTAATTAATATCCGTGTTCATTTATACGTATTTAAATAGATTATAATTTGTTTGATGTGAAAACTTCTTTAGGCGCGTTGGGCACTTTTTTGGTTGGAGAAAAGTGATCGAACTTGCGTCACCGTCATCGTCACTGCACGGACACACTTTTTTTGCATGGAGAAAAATGACTGAACTCGCGTCACCGTCATCGTCATCGCACGGACACGATTTTTTTAAGGCTCCGTCGCATCTCCGCAATTATTTAAGGTTCTGTCGTATCTCCACAAATACTTAAGACACAGTCGCATTCCCGCAATTATTTAAGGCTCCATTGCATCTCCGCAATTATTTAAGACACAGTTGCATCTCCTCAATTATTTAAAGCTATATCGGATCTCCACAATTATTTAAGGCTTCGTCGCATATCCAGAATTATTTAAGGCTCCATCGCTCCATCGCATCTCCGTAAATATTGAAGGGTACGTCGTATCTCCGCAATTTTAAGGCACAGTCGCATCCCCGCATTTATTTAAGGCTCCGACACACATTCGCAATTATTTAAGGCTCCGCCGCCTCTCCGCAATTATTTAATAAGGCTCCATTGCATCTCCGCAAATATTTAAGGCTCCATTACAACATTAATACATTGATTTAAAAAAATACTTCTTAATAACACGTAAATAAAGTTAACTATAATTATGAAGCTAAAAACTGTTCACTTCTGACGGCAGTCCCACGACTGCCTGTTATTTTTTTATGCAATTACTTTCTTTGTTTTAATAAGTCATAATAATTTTGTTTTTTACATTTTTATTTTGTGCCAGTTAGACTAACAAAGACGGGGAGCAAAGTGTAGCGGAAGTAAACCTAAGAAAGTAACTGCAAGAAAAAGCTCCTAAAATACTGACAAACATTTTTCGAGACGACTTATCGAAAGGCATATATATCTTTAGTTTGTCTAGTTTATATAACTAATTTGTATATTTACCGATTAATTATTTACTAAAAGTTTTCAAACTATATTTAAAACGGATTTCTAAAGTAATTCACATATTATAAACATTTCTGTTGTTACTCAACACTGCATTGATGGATACAAATATAAAATATGAGAAACAAATTTATAAAAGTGCACCATAATTAAAGTTAATTAGCCTATATGTTTAAACATCGTGGAGCTTATATGTATTATTTTTAATCAATCTCAAGTTTTGTTTCAAAATTGCTTTTAGGTACCAGAAACTAAGAAAATAGAAAAATGAAATATGGATTATAAGTGCATAAGTTTAAGTACTTAAAATAATAATAACCTTATAATATTACATGTGAAAAGAAATGTTAGACCTATATCTTGTTTCAAATTTGTATTTTTTCCTTGACAAGATACAATTATTTCTAAAAGTTTTAAACGAACAACTATAAACATACCAGGAAGTATGGCACAGATTAAAAATATTAGCGGAAAATTATATTCATTTATTGACACCAACAGCAGTTCCAAAGAAGTTTACTATGCGAACTAGTTTATAAAATATACTGCATGTCGTCAAAATATAACGCGTCAATTTTAAAACACTTTTTAAAGTTAAACTAAAAAACAATGCATCTAACATTTCCTGGATAAGTTAACAGTTTAAAACAGTTTTTCCTAAAGTAATTAAAATATAGGTAAATATTAGCCTATAAATATACAACTTTCGAGTTTACAAATTCTTTAAAAAAACGAATAGTTCATCTGACATTAAAAGTTGTCAATCGAACTTAAAACTATTTAATAAAGGCAAAACAGTTAATGGTTTGGTTTAAAAAGTGTTTTATTCACCAAGAACTCGGAAACATACCGGTATGCAAGAAAAACAAATATTATATAAGAATTTGAAAGAATAATACCTTAATATTATTATTATTTTTAAAGTGAAATTATAAAATATCTTTGATAGCAATCGTTATCTTGTTGAAATTATCGGCCTAAACTTCCATAAATAATATTTTTTTTAATATTAAAATGATACAAGATATAAACAATATCTAGCGGTTTTTAATCGACTCGTTTATATAGCAAATTAGAAAAGAAAGAAAAGAAATACCTTCTAGTTTCAAATTTACGGTATTAAACCAAAGTCATTAGCCTAGATTGAAAATCATACATTGTTATAATATAAAATACAATACCGGTATTCTGAAAAAATTATTAAGAAAGATGTTACTTTCTAAAGTTATGCCTACTGTATTCTAATTAATAAATACCATAGTTTCAAAACAACCTATAATGAAAAGATCTTGTAAAATTTAAGTCTACAATAATTACGTATTTATTTAATAAATACTAGTTGGCCTTGCCCCCTGCTCGCTCCGCTCGCCAACCCCCACCCCACCTTTCTATATCAAAACTTTATTATAATATATTAATATTATAATAATTATAATAACGTATAATATATACGTATACGTATATATGTATACTATATATCATCTATTCCCTAGACCGAAGTCTAGAACACTGCTTAGTTGTTTAGGTCGGACCTAAAAAGGACCGCAAGTGTTGCCTGAAGGGCGTGTAATTGTTTCTTGTGTCCGTAGCCACTAAACTTGTGCAAGCACAGATCTCTTCCCAATGTCACTTTGGTTAGAGAGACTACGGTGGAGGTTCTAGCCGAGTCTAGCCTCTTTTCCGCGAACGAATTTTCGTGTACGCTATGTTGATGCAGGTGTTTGTAAAGTAGAACTGATTTATTGAATTACAAATTAAATGAATTTATTCCTGGTGAAACAGCCTGGCGGTCGGCGCCACTCCCCCACTAACGTCAGCGTCTCTCCTTTTGCCTCTCTTCTCTGTGGCGTGGTTTGCCGCTTCGGCACTTGTCCGACCAATTCTCCCGCAGGTCTAGGCTCAGTACTTCGTTCTCAAGACTGGTGAAGCTGGTTCCCTCTGCAGTGTTCGCTTTGTTGGTTCCCTTGGCAGTAAAGTTGTCGCTTTATTCTACTCTTATTACTTTATAGTTATGAGAAGAAGAAGTAGAAAAACTTTTTTATATATTAGAGAGAGGATATTTGTTTTTTATTAATATATATTTACAATCACGAAATTTATGCTTATGTTAAGAGTAGGATTTCTAAAATTTTTCCCAGACATTCACCAAATCAAATTACCAACTTATCTTAAAATGCAATACGGAATACCTTGTTAAATTGAAATCAATTAAATAATGCTGTAAGTCATAACTTAAATACAATCCAAACTCTCCGTACGACAAAACACAATTTGTAAAAACTTTTCTGAAAATTTCTTTTCTATAATATAGCACCGAGTTTTTAAATTTATTTTGGTGTTATAAGTAATAGCAATAATTTTATAATATTTCAAACTTATGAGTTATTTTTGAAAATTTAGCATATATGAATTTGAAATAATTCAAGTAATCTTATATTCATAGAAAAGTGTCAAAACAGAAACCTTGCTTTTTCACTGCGCAAATTTTATTTTATCAAGGTGAAAATCTTAACGCTTACTATTTTGTCAGCAGAGTTTGAAAATTCCCCATTTTGAATGAAGTTATATTACTTTTTATTTAAAAAAAATGCACATATAGGCCTATGCTGTATGCTCCCTCTTATTTTTTCACAAAAAAATTCATGAATTATTTACCTAGATTTTTGATGAAAACTGTTAAATTTTTTATATGGTTATTATTGTTGTAAGTTAGCTTAAATGAGTTCTACATGCTTAGGTATATTCACCTGTTACAATATGACAGTCTCTATATAGTCTGTAGGGCATTTACAGTAAAGACTACTTGAAGCTCCTATCTTATTTATATAACTAATGTATATATCTTTTACACCCCCCATTTCAACATATTGAAAAACATAAAAATTCTCAATTCGCAAAGGCGGCTCTAGACTAAATCTTCTGGGGGGGCTAATCGATATTAGCGGGATATTATTCTACGTGTACCTCGTACCCCTCCCTAAGTGTTTGAGAAAGTAATGAATACCGCCATTATTACATTTACAAATTTATTTTACAAACAAGTGCCAAAAATGGAAGAAGAAAAATTACGCACTAAATGCATATGCAATATTACACACTAAATTATAAAAAATCAGTCAAATTACAATAAAATTGTAAGTGATTCCTAAAACTGAAAGGTAGGCAAAAGTCTATTTTAAGTGTAATCTTCTTCTTGATTTAAGAGCAAATCTTTCGACAACACCCTGACTACTTATGTTTTCATTCAGCAGTCCTATATATATAAGTGCGAGGTTTGAAAATCTATCATGGATCATTGAGGTCCTCAGCCAGTTTTGTATTCTCTTTATTGCTGAGAAACTCCTCTCGCATGACGCAGAGCTAATGGGAATAGTTGCTGCAATTCTCAAAGCTTTGAATAAGTTTGGAAATGTTTCTTGTTTAACTATTCTTTTAATATTTTCAAATTTTACTTTCTTGTTTTTCTCAAGGTATGAATTTGATTTTAAAAAGTCAATGGTACAGTTTTTAGCAATAGATATTTCTGCTTTGAGTAGAGAGGTATTTATTTTTCCAACATCGCCAAACTTTTCCAAAAACCTTTCTGATCAAACAAACCATCAACAGCATTAGCTTGTTCTATTGATTGTTCATTAAACCGACCAACTAGCCTTTCAGTGACAACATCTAGTACTCTGACGTAAACATTGGATTTCCAATATTTTGTATCACTTTGACTTTCTTGCTCTGTTTCTAGCCTGTGAGAATTTAAAATTTGTACGTTGTCACGAAAATTTGATGAGAAGCTTAGCCCCACCAAGCCCTCCCTTTTAGCCGCCTATGAACATAAGTAAAAACATGTTTCATTGAAAAATTAAAAAGGAATAATTACAGAGACCAATTAAATTAATTTTAATCAAAATATATTTGCATAAATTAACATAGTTTTTTCTTCTATAAACAAAATTATCAATATTTAAGCCTATCTGGCTGCTTAAGTATTTTGCCAAATCTGGTAGCCAATTTATCACTACCTTCTTTGTTTATGACTGGGTGATCATGATCACAATCTATATTTGTATTATCAGTTTCCTTAAATCTATTTACATCATCAAAACATGTGTTTCTTATGTTAGGGTTGTTACTAAACATTTTATACATATCTTTGATTATGTATAATTTCCATAGTGCCTTTTGATTGCTTTGTAATAATGTTTATTACTAGTACTTACGTCAAGTAGCAATCTTGAGTTTAGTATATTTTAATACTTTAATACAGCTGTTTCGGTATAACACATACCATCATCAGATGAATAAACACATACACACATAACACTGACACACATTACACATAAATAAATATAACATAAAAGTTTAGGTACTGCAGTACAAGTCAAAAAAATATTAAAAAACTGATTTCCTGATATGACCACATCTTACTAGTGTGGAGGTCAACTATTCACTGTGATTATGTCTTTTATATTTCTTTAAATTGTTCTACCATTTGGTAAAATGATGATATATATATTATGACCTAGATTTGTAAAAAACAGCTGGGATCCATTAATTTCTCATTTTTACCCTAACATTGCCATTAACATAGAATGGGCAAAACAACTTGTAATTTTGATCAAAATAAAATTTTAGAATTTTTTGTTTTGCCTGCAATGTTTGTTTAACTTTATGTGCATTTACTTTGCTGGTTTTCAATCGACTATTTGAGGAGTATAGATGCGAAACCCGACAAGTGCATGCTAGTTCATTTTTCAGGAAAGCCAAAAAACTTGTAGTTACCTTCCTAATTGAGATATTTATGGTTTTTTTCTTATTTCAATTATTTAGACTTCTTGAATAACAATAAAACAAAGCTGAAACTTATCCCTGAAGTAGAATAGGCGTAATAATGAATTGAAAATTGGATTTGTCGGTTTTTGCTTCTCACCTCAACATTTGTCGGTTTTTGCACCTGACCAATTTTATTTGTCGGTTTTTACATCCAACCAACAGATTATTTCCTCGAGTTATAATCATCCCTTTTGACTGCTTAAATTTAAATTGCCAGTTATTAGGCTTTTTAGTATACTCCTACGGTTGATTTTCTCCAATCATAAACATTGAAACCTGGGGAGGATATTGTTTATCAATGTACCATACTCTCTGAATATTTTAAAATACTGTTCTGGAAAACAAGGGTACCGATATCTCTCTTTTTGAAATTTTTTTCTATGCTACCAAATATTAATTATTAATAAAATATAAATTTAACAAATAATAAAACGATGTTAGCTGAAACAAAAAATGATGAGAAGCGTCGCTGTCTACATGGGTCACATGATCAAATCCCTAGTTTCCCATTGGTCCCCGGTAGATGTTGGCTTTTGCATCTCACCATCGAGGTCAATTGTTGGGTTTTGCATCCAACCTCGATTTTTAACATTAAAAAATCATACGATTTGTCGGGTTTTTCTTCAAGCTTAAGACAAATTCCGGTAGAGCTCACTCTGCTGGAAAAAATTACGTATCAAACTCAAAAAAGTGCAAAAGTAATTTGTTGGATTTTCATCTATACCTAATTTACAATAGGAGTAACTCCTTTTAACCTTCGACCCATTAATAATTGAGCAGGAGAGTAATTTACTTTGCTGATAGTAGTATTTCTTTGTTCTAGCAAACACAAATTAATTAATATCTTTGTTAGTAGCTTTAGCCTTTTTAATCATAGTTTTTCTGAATTGTATGGTTCTTTCTACCATATCATTAGATTGTGGAAATCTAGCACTACTTGTAATATGTTGAAAATCCCACTCTTTAGCAAAATCTTTAAACATTTGTGAACTAAACTGAGGTCCATTATCAAATTGTACAATATCTGGAATGCCATGTCTGGTAAAAATAGTTTTGATACATGTAATCACTATGTTGCTAGTACTTAATAATATCATTTAACATCATTATTTCAATAAACTAAGAATAATACTATAAATTTACTTTTTTGTATAGTACTTACAGCTCTCAGTGCTTTCAGAGCCATGCATACCAACTTTAGTGCGCTGTGAAAGTGACAGCGCTATTAACATAGGAGGTGAATCTTAATTTGTTATTTACCGTGAAACTAAGGCTTTTAACAAGATTTTGTCCAAATAGTTATCTACAACTAAATCTATTAAACATTTCTATTGAATAGTTTTAATCATTTTATATTAAACATGTGTACAAAAATTGGAAATCAAATTTAGCTTTTCCCATAAGAAAAAATACGTGTTTTTCGTTCCGCTTTTACATACTTCAAAATGTATATTTTAAAAATTAAATTTATATGAAACGAAAGCTTGTGATTTCGTTTTGGGAACTATTGAATTGTTTTAATTCATACTATTTCCATTTTTGTGTTTAAGAGTGTTTAGTTAACCTATTTCAAAGAATAATTTTTGTGCAAGTCGGTAGTAGTTCAAGGATTTTGCAATAGGTTGTGCCAGTGCTGTTTACCCCTACTCTCCCTCCTGCTCCTGTCCCCCACCTTTCTATCCCTCCGTAGACTTTATGCAGTAGTACAACTACAAATAATATTATTATGAATCATAAGTGATTGTGTTATACTGGACCTTATTGTATTTTCTTGTAAAAAAGATTTTGACACTGTCAATATTAATTCAAACGGACCGAATTCTATTTTGTTTGATTACTGCGAAATCAACAGTTGTTAGTGTTTTTGTATTTTATTCATTTTCTTTTCGTCACTAAGATTAGGCCTTTATTATCTGCCTTTTACCAATAATTGCTAATACAGTACTATGCCTTCTAAAAAACAAAGACTAAGAAAAGGAAAAGAGAAGGCCTTGAATCTCTCTGCAGTTAAAAAGAAGAGGCGTTTACCTCCATGACTAAAAACATACTGGGAAAATAAAAGTTACGTTTTGCATACAATCTTATTGTATATAATTTAAAAATTTATTTGTAGAGTAATATTTTTATATTATTCAACAAAATTCGAACTGTCTGAAACTCGTTTTTAACTAAGCCTAAAATACAGTTTTTGTTACATTTATTTATACTTTCTTCCTTCAGTTTAGGCCTAAAAACTTTCGAATGAATGAAAAATTTTGTTTCTAGAAGACTATTTAATATATAATTTACAACAGAACTAATATTTGTATTTTACTTGTATATTCTGTTCACTTGCTAAACTACAAATCTTCAAAATACATCTTATCAAATCAAAACTGTTCGTAAATTTTACAGACATTTATTTCATAATAGTAGGCCTAACTACATAATTGATTTGCAAAAATGATTATTGTTTACTTTTAAAATGTTTAACTTATTAGTAGCCTATACCCATATTTTGAAATAACTACTTATCACCATAATAGTTAGGTTACCTTTTGCAGGTAAATAATTATAGATTAAAGTTTATTTGTGTACCACGAAATTTATAATAATAAATCAAAATCTGTTTATACTTTTTCATATTTTCGTATTGTTAGGTTAATGTTGGTTTAATGTTGTTCGCTACCTTATACTGGTTTTAACAAATTTTGTTAATAGTATTTTACAAGCTTCAGGCGTAGCCTACCTTTTATTTCTGAAAAAAAAAGGAGTTATGTTTTTTCATTTAATTGGCACAAGACTTCCTGTGTCATTTCCTTTCACGTAGATTTTACTACTTATAAAACCTCAGAATTGCAATCAAAGGGAAGTCAGCAATATTGTAGTTTGTTTACTCTTTTATGAAACGGTAAACTAATTGATAATATATTATGTAACGCCTTTTAATCTGCCGGGTTGATTAAACAAAGCCTGTGGTTGTCGCGGTTCCTGGTAGTTAGGGGTTTTAAATTTCCTATTAGTACAAAATCCCGCACTTGTTTAGTGTAGGCCTATTTATAATTTGTATGACGAGGCAGATCTAGCTCGTGCACAATTATTTCCCAGACCAATTGATTTTTGACTTTATCTAGATGATCCTATTAGGCATGTAAATGTTCAAAATATAAATTTATAGATTTATAGGGGATGGTGATAGTAGTGTTTACAATTAAATTCTTGATAAACGGCCGTACAAAAATATAACCGTAGAAAAGGTTGAGTGCAAAAATCACCTTCTGCGTAATTTTTGCAACAAACTTAGAGAATTAGTAACAAAACCAGACAAATTTTGTATGGAGTGTAATAAGTAGCCTACTTTTTAACTTCCCGCTAAGAAAATTGAAAATTTTCTAAAATCGGGAAGTTATTGGTTTCACCCCGTTTTTCGAAAATCGAGTATTCATCAGATCTCGACGTTTTGAGGTCCTAGGAATCTTCCCTGACCACTCTCGAGAGGGTGTCACCCTGTCTGTATGTATGTGTGTGTGTATGTAAGTATGTGACCCGCTTATAACTTTTGAACGGCTTAACCGATTGGATCCTACCAAACGGCGTTCTAAAGAGTTCCATCAAACTTAGATTTCCTGAAAATTTCAACTAATTCGGACCGGTAGGTTCTGAGAAATTTCGAAAAAACTAAGAAATAAATTTTTTTCAAATCAGGTTTTTTTGGAATAACTTTTAAACGGCTTTACCGATCAATTCCAAAATCTAATCAGCTTTTAACCTTGAAAAGCGACGTCGATCGCTACCAATCCGGTCAAAATCGGTTAATTCGTTCGTGAGATATCGTGGACGAAAGAAAATAAAAAAAAGTGTTTTTTCTCAATTTCTCCGAAATTTTTCATCAAAAAAATTTTTGTTGTCGATTCTTTCAATGGACTCGAAAAACTGCATCGATTGCCGCAAATCGCATAAAAATCGGTTGATTCATTCGCGAGATATCGTGAACGAAAGAAAATAAAAAAAAGTGTTTTTCCTCTATTTCTCCGAAACTTTTCATCTGAAAAATTTTTGTTGTTGATTCTTTCAATGGAATTAAAAAAACTGCATCGATTGCCGCAAATCGCATAAAAATCGGTTGATTCATTCAAAAGTTATGGCAGTTCAAAATTTCCAAAAATAGTGTTTGTTGTAATTAAACTTAGCGGGAAGTTACATGGATGGCCTTTAGGGTCAACCGTTTTCCAAATTTTTTTTAAATATAATATGTATAAACTATATTTTGTTTATATTGCCTAACCATTTATACAAGTCATGTGATTTTAATAAGCTGTTCAATCATTTTACTATCTGACCTATTTCATAAGATTCTAATAATATTTAAATTTCCCATAGTTTATACAAAATATGTCACAATACGATTACAGTCTTACAGTAGTTATTAATAATGAATACTAAGTCGGGTACGACAGCTAGTATTCCAAATAGATAAAATTGTTTTGCGAATATGTTTTTCGTAAATATAATTTGTGTTAAATTTATTTAATTATAACTGAATAATTAATAATAATTACCTCCTACTTTGGCAGAACGTAAATAATTAATTATAATACATGTCTTTTAAATAAGTCTACGGCACAAGAACGTTTTTTGAAAGGAGACTTTTCGTATAATTTATGTTTTAAATATTATACAAAAATTATTTTAGAATAAAAATTGTGTATTAAAATCATTTATAGATTAAAATAAAAAATAACATTTCAAAATTAATTATATAAACTGAATTAAAGTTGTTGTAAAAAATGGTTTGGAAAAAAATGTTGTGCATTTTGTCTTTATAAATTATCACTTTTCAAACTCGGAAATATTGTATAGGCCTAAATCATTACTTTCTCTTATATCAGACCAACCACCAAACTACTGCATTTAGCTACCAACATAAAATAAGGATTCTGAACTGAAGCCACCCACGGTAAGGCAAAGGAATGAAATGAAATATTGTGTTAAACTTTCTGTCTCTCTCACTCTGTCTGGTGTGCCGACGAGATGGAGGGGGCGAAGGAGAATTCGCAGTGACAGTTCAGTTTGGTGTCGAGCACTGATACAGGCAGCGCTTACGGAATAAAAAGTAACTAAAATGTGATTTCTCCCCACGGGTAAGCATGACTCTTAAAGGACTGAGAGCTGTAAGTATACAAAAAAGTAAATTTATAGTCAAATTAACCAGTTCAGTAAGGCAATCAGAAATAAGAATAATAATCAACTGCATGTACATAATCCTTATAGTTTAAATAAAACAAAACAATGTCAACTTTTGACCATGGCCTATCTGGAACTGAGTGAGGCATAAGGCTTAATTTTGGATTTGATTTTTGATAACACAAACAAATATTACAGCTACTTACTTAATCTTCAATATTTTTTCAGATACCTGGCCAATGTAATAATTCTCGATCTTTAGATTTACCAACATCAATACCCGAATGATTTAAATGAATTCTACTAAGCATTTCTTGTCCGAGACGTTCAGGTACAACCAATCCAGACCTATAGCTAGGCTGGAGCAACCGGGGCACTGCATCGGGAACCCCGGTTAAAAGGTGCCCCAAATAAAATACAAGAAATTTAAAATGATTGACTTTTTGATGTATAATAAACCTTTTAAATTGAATCACCTAATTTTCTTTTCCTTAAAAACATCTGTTTAAATCATCTTGAGTTTAATGAGTTAACCACCACTTAGGTTTAGACAAACTAATCTGATTCTCAGTTGTCGTAACCAGGGGTTTACTAGTAATTTTTCCAGTATCGGAACGCTGCCGGAACTGCCCGGAAGTGAAGGAAAGGGTGGTCTGGAAATTTTTTGAAACTTTGGTGAGTTTAATGGTGCAGATAATATGCTTACTTTTATAAGAAAAGTATTTTAAGCAAAAACTTGGCAAAATGTATCTTATTTAGTCAATAGCCTTTATCAGAAATTTAAATCCTCTGTCAAAGACTGTAAACCTAAACACATTTTATGTATATCAACAAATGACTTTCCTTATACAAAAACAATTAAACACAAGCAAACTTATCACAATAAAGACGGTTGTTAGTAAATTATTCTAACGACACACAAAAGTCACAAAACTAAACATCATCACAATCTCAACGTCAAACCGACCAGCCACTATTAAGTTTTTGACAGTTCACGAGAGGTAGCATGTACCGGGCAACGTGAAAATCGCCGTGCTGCCGGTGTTTAGGTACCTACGTTTAAATATTTGTCTTTTTCGGGGGCACCTTTCAACCTTGTATTTGTGACGGCGTTTGTCAGTGCACAGCCATCGTTTGTATGTACTCCACGTTGTACTCTCTTTTAGGATATTTATTTTTTAATTAATCAATAGTGGAGTTAAATGAGTTATTCGATAAGTATTAATCACTAAATGTCGTCCAAATTATATCATGTTTGGTCTTATTTTGATTACAATAATCTCATCAATATGTTATAAACATTTTCATGCCGAAAAAAATAATATAAAAGTTTAAGCATCGCTGGTTTTAAAACTTTTCGGCCGCCTCGACTCTGAATCATCAGTTTCTTATTTGTAGTCGTTCGCTGCTCTCGCCAAACATCAAAGACGTGCCGGGAGGCTGGCAAAATAATGTCTGGTGCTTCCAAGTTGTCCCATTTCGATTCTGAGCTGAGGGAAAATGTGGGATACTTTTCTGTAGTTGGCTCGCATAGTCGCAACCCACTATAGTGTGGTGATATCTTGAGGTTTACGATTGGTCTTGGGGTTTTGTTGCTGCCAGGTCTCGGGTAGTGAATTTCTTTACTGCTTGCCCCTAACACATTTTCTGTTTCAGCGAAGTATTAGACTGTTTTTTGCAGCCATTAGGGATTTCCCTAGACGCTGCTACGCTCTCCCCAGTGAGCTGTTTGGGTAGAGGGAGGTTGGTTCAATGGTTATTCTCCTTTCGGAGCGAGTCCCACAGTACCTCTCAGATGAGAGGTCTGCGTAAATACATTCCATCCTACATAATTCTGAACAGAGTGTTGAATGAGAGTGACTGAGGGAGTGGATGGTCCAGTGCAACGTTAAAACGAAATGTAAAAAACATTAATAAAAAGCAGTACCGGAAAGGTGTTTTTCACCAGTTCACCCCTGGTCGTAACAGATAACCGATTAATAACACACAGTTCCCTTGCCATCCGTTTTAAATGCACGAAAGAAGTAATTGATGCTTACAAAATGGTTCAGCCTTCTTTCCTGGCCTCATGTACAGATGAAGAACTGCTTTGTGAAGCCGACAGATTTGCAAACTATCAACATCATCTTAGCAGTTTGGCTCTTTTATCCATTGTTAAAATTAGAGCACAGAGAATTGACTTCAACAGAGTTATTGATATCTTTGCTAATGTCAAGTCCAGAAGAAACTCATTATAACAACAAGTTTAATTGCATATAAACTATTACACCTGTTAGTCATTTAGACTTAATTTTTTATTTTGTCTATTCATAAACTAAAACACACATTGCTCAGACTTGTACTTATAATAAGGTGTAACTACAGTATTATTCAATTTGTTGTTATTGTGAATAAACTTTTAATGAACTAACAATGTTATCGTTTTACTCTTCCGTCACTAACTGCCAATGTATAGTAAATCACACACATGACAAACATGTTAATGGCCGAACATTAAAAAATATATGGGCCCAAATTTACTTTCTGCCCCAAGGCCCTTAAACGTCTAGTTATGGGCCTGAACCAATCGTTCATTTTTAAATATTCAACCTGATGTTTCACTCAATTCAACCCTTATTTGGATATGGTTTAACAGTACAGTACTTGGTAAAAATGTCTTATATTTCGGCCATCCTTCTTTTATACAATTATATATTTGTTGGATCTGATAATCTTTTTAGTGTTGTTTTGATAAATTTTAATTTTTTTCTGATGTTATGGGAAGATTTAAAGAAAGAGTACAAACTTTTGCTTCTATTTCACTATCTAAAAAAGTTTAATAGAATTTAATTTGTCTTTATCGACAGTTTAATATGCCCTAGACAATGTATCAGTAAAGTACATTTGTTCACCTGGTCCATATACTAGACTATAATAAAATTTTTTAATATTGTAGCGCAGCCCTCCTCTAGTTCAACTCTGTGGTGCCCTGGAGATGGTGCGTCTCCCTTTTCGGGTGTGCCGTTGGTCCTCTTGCAGAGGTACAGGCGTTGTCAGGATGGTTTGTGGGTCGGAAGGTTCTTCAAATAAGGTGACGAAACGATTGTTTCACTTTAAAGCAAAACAATTACTTTCCTCTGCTGACCCGGACTTATAACTAAACTAACTGAAGGTTAAGGCAAATGAGCCCACCTTGTGTGGTCTGGAGTCTGCTCCACACCATGGTTACTAACAGACTTACTTAGGCTTGAACATTTAGCCTCAAGCTTGCTCCCCACCTTTTAACTATAGACTATGACATCAACTATCAACATAGATCCAGTGGTTACTGTCATATAAGGTGGTGGGTACCTGTCACAATATTAATCAAAATTTTTTGCAATCTTGGTGGACACAATACAAAAGTTTTCTTATAAATAGAAACTAATGGTTGATGGTCAGTTTCAATAACTACATTTTTGCCATCAATATATTGATCAAACTTATTACTACCCAAGACGATAGCAGCCATTTCTTTTTCAATTGCTGCATAACCTTTCAGACAATCTGTTAAAACCCTTGAAGCATAAGCTACAGGGACATTATTTTGTAATAAAACTGTTGCTACACCATCTTTGCTACCATCTACAGACATTGTAACAGGTTTATTGTCATAATAATAATACAATAATTGTTCAGAACTTACAATTTTCTTTATCTGTTTGGACGCTTTTTCTTGTTCCCATACCATTGCCATTCTCTATTGTTTTGTATAGGTTCCCTCATTGGTGAGGTGACACTAGACATATTTAGTATAAATTTACTCAAGTAACCATACCTATCAATCTTTGTACATCTTTTTTATTAATAGATACTTCATATTTTCTATTGTACAGACTTTGTTTTCATCGGGTTTCCTATGTATTTAATTTAAAACTAATTAATTCAATAAATAAATTAATTTAATTAATTAATTCGTGTTTATTAAATTTTAGTTTTTCTTTATTGACCTTTAGATTAACTTCCCCAGCTATATTTAGTACTTTTCTATCTTAAATCATGTTTTCCTTGAGTTGAACCCCATATTGACCCAGTTAGGGCTGACTTCCTTCCAGAAGGACCAGTGACATGTGTGGCATCATGACATTGAAACCTTGTAGGTTAGTTCATCACCATTCCGAACAGCACTGTTTATTAGACAAACATAACCTAACTGTCAGTGTGCCATGCTTTTTTACTGTTAGAGTTGAATTAGTTGAATAAAAAATTAGTTTTATTGTTTTTGTAATTAACATATAAACTGTTTCCGGTCACATTTATTGCTCTTTCCAGAAGGATGTTAAATGCAGTGTAATTTGTATTTCAAGTACTTGCTTACCCTGATATTCCACATTAGTAGATTGTTCTGTGCACTTGTATTTTAGAATGTCTTTATGTAAAGGTGCATGTTTCATAACCGTTATGTATTTAGAACTGGCAACGTTAAAAATATCCTTTTGCCGTTTGCAAGGATTTTTATCAAAAATTCGCCAAATATAGTAATTATATCCCAATTTGAACTATAGTGTTGTCTGAAAGTTTGAGAGTAAAACCTAGGCCTAAATTTTTTTTCAGGAAGCTCGTTTCTTTGCACCAACTTCTAGATTTCATTGAAGGTGTTGATGAACATTTGTTTGAACATTTGGCATGGTTAGAAACAAAGCCAAGGTTACCAAGGTGCAGCACTTTACCAGTAAAGTATGCTAAAATAGGTCTTGGCTATGGTGTTGTCATAACATATCGTACGTCATGACAACACCATAGCCAAGACCTCTTTTGACATATGCCGATACACTGCCAGAGCTACCTTACAGTTTATTTTTGTACAATTTCTTCACATCATTCAAGATATTGATTGATTTAAACTTTAAGGGAATTCAAGCCATTGGTACAATGAGAAGTAATAGATTCAGCAAAGAATGCTCTATTTCAGATCCTAAAGTTTTAAAGAATAAAACAAGGGAGTCAATGGAGTATGCTTCTATGGATAAAAATTCAATTTTGTTGGTTTTCTGGAATGACAGTAGTGTTGTCAATGTCACAACCAATTATGATAGTGTCCATCCTCTACGCCAAGTTCAATATTATTCTCAACAAAAGAAAGGAAACGTGTAAATTCCACACTTCCATGGGTGGTATTGATAGAGCAGACGAGAATATCTTATTATAGAGTGTCAACCAGAGGGAAAAATGGTACTTTCCCATCATTGCACACTTACTGGATGTAGGTGTTCAAAACGCATGACAGTTGCTTAGAAAATATGGTGGAAAACTTGACCAACTTGCCTTTAGAAGAAGAATAGTATTGCAGTTTTGGAAGGGAACAAGCTAGTTTTTCCGAAGGAGATCGCCCTTCCACTACTTAAAAAATCAACTCAAGATATGACAGGATTGACTTCGTCGTTGATGCATCCAACGATCTACATACGGGAAAGAAAAAGTAACTTCACTGCTGACTGTGTCATAAAAAAGCCACAGCAAGTTGTGAGAAATGTGAAATATCCCTCCGTGTATCTTGTTTTTTGAACTATCATAAAAAGTAAAACACACTATGTAAAAAAAACCTTTTTGCATAATTTATGAAGAATATTCTACATGCTTAATTTCACATAATTTGCTCACGTCATTCCAGAAGGAAGGCTGTTTTACGGAAGGTCGGACAATTTGGGAGGGCAAGTGACTTATTTTCTCTTTATTGTCAATGTAATAAACAAAACTAAATGGGAAAAAAACATTTTTTTAATTCAAAATAATTCAGTCATATCTGGGTTAAAATATCCTCTATAAATCTATCAATACCGTCTACATTTTGTAAAAGTTGGTGTATAGTTCTGTGGAAAACCTCAGGAGCAGACTTTATTTCAAAAGGTAGCCTTAAAAATGTACATCTACCAAAAGGGGTATTAAAAGTGTATAGACCTGAACTTTCTTCATTAACGTTTTGAAGACTATGAACGTACGGGTACGTTTGCCGCTAAACCACCTTAAAGGACTATGCCTGTACGGGTAGGTTTTGTATTTTTTGTTCATAGTATAATACTAGTAATGCTATCTGTTATTTTTTTAAAGAAGCTGTATTTAGCGTTAAATTGAACGTTGTAAATCAATTCTAGTAACGCTATCTGTTATTTTTTTAAGAAGCTGAATGGTTAAACGATAACGAAATGCAACAGGCTGTTGTTTTAAAAAATGCACTACTTCCTTGCAAGCAGTTTAGTTCAGTGTGTGTCTATAATGTGTACATATTTATTTTTGCAGATAGTACATAGAATAAAGTAATAACTGTTCTGTTCATTATTCAATTTTGCATGCAAATACAATTTAATATTATTTTTCTGCAATTCTTCAATAAAAACTCACCCTTGTTCATCACTTTTTCAACATGTAGAAAATGTTTCATGGGTATATTTTATGTGTATAAAAACATTTGATAATATAAATGAATAAAAAACATCTGCATACAAGATAAATAAAAGTGAATAATAGATATAACATATAGAAATGAAGTAAACTAAGAAAATTTGAAAAAGAACTCAAGCTGTAGGCCTAGTTTTGAATTTCTAAAACCTGGTAGACTACTTAAAAAGTTAATAGCAATTTGCCAAATGCCACTTTGTGCATCTAATGTATTAAAAAATAGTCTACCTCGAAAAGTGCTTAGTTGTATGACTTTTTGGCAAAACAACTTTTAAAAAGTCGAATATGTTGAGGTTTTTTGCGATTTTCGTTGTGAAGTACCAAAGTTGAAATTCGGATTCAGCACCCCAAAAAACATATAGAAAGAGTGAGAAAAAAACTTCTATATTTTTTCCTGAAATAAGCACCCCCGGAGACGATTTGACTGGACTACAAGATTTAGGTCAGTTTAAGCAGGCGGAAGTCTACTATATAAACTTGATCCTAACCTAGAATTTTGGCCAGTCTGGGGTAGTTGGTGGACCAGTGTGCTATGGTCGAAAGGCTAGTGCCGAGATAGAGACCTGGGAAAGTAAAGTTTCGTTACCACTGAACCACTGAGTGCATTAATTATCCATTGAATTCAACCCAACCAACCTAAACAGATAGTCTTATTTATATTGTGAACCCGACAGAAGGGCGGAAATTTCCAAACCTATCAATGCGTTGTAGTTATTGATGTAATAGTGGAGTAAAGATAAATTAATTTAGCATTATTTCGGAATCCAAGACGGCGGCATGGGGTTTACTAAAACCGTTTGATATCGCTTTGAAATGGCGCACAGAAAAAGTTATAAACATGAATACGTGTAGTAATTGTTTAAAGAATAAAAAAACAATAGTTTAGGTAAATTTTAAATATTTTAATTAATTTCAAAGAAATTTTACTTAAATTTATTGGTATTATAATTTATGAGGTCGCTGAACAAGAATATGTCAAATTTCGGTCCAAATTTCGAAAAATGTTTGAATGTGTGTGGATGAGTGAGTGCGGATGTGCTTTTTTGTAATTCCAGAGATTACCCCCTACATACAAACAAACAAACAAATTTTACCTCTTTATTATAATATTAGTATAGATAATTCGTCGTAGTTTTTCTATATTTATTTCTTAACATTTTCGGGAACAATATATGCTCACGAAGTCAGGCAAAGATAGCCGGTGACACGTTTCGCCTCTAAGCTAAAAAAATACTGGAAAAGAAAATATTGAAATTTACAGTTTCGAATAAATTACGGATCTGGAAATTATAAAACAATGTTGTTTGCCCATTTAAAGAACATAACTCAGCTGGTAGATTTTATGCAGGCGATTTCTCAGAGGTACCAGCTTGTAAAATTGTTACCAATTATTTGCTTAATGGTATCGCAAACAGAATTTAATGATCAGGAAGATGTACGACTTGTAGAGTAAGCTCTATGTTGTCAGTACAGTAGTTAATAATTAATATATTATTTTGAGGTTCTGCTCTAGAAAAACAAAACCTATCCAAAATTAAAGTCTTGTAAATAAATACACCGTCAGTGTAAATGTAAAGGCAGTTCGAGCAAAAAGTACATGTGCACAGTCGAATAGAATGTATCAGTGAGACCTTCGAAGTCGACAGCAAATATTTTTTTAAATAAACATTGTAAAATTTAACATATAAAACAATATAAACTTGATAATGTGCACTTACCATATAGTATGTATAAGCCCTTAGATGTAAATAAACAATATACTAGCTCGTAGATGTATGAATAACGAAAATCCAAAGTACAGTTTTGTACAGAAAACCACGAAAATTAGCAGAAAATTTCAAACTGTCATAACTTTTGACCTGTTGAAGATAAATTAGTAAAAGTGTATATACTTTTGAAGGAAATAAAACTTTCTACAATTTCCTTTCATTCGAATTTTCTGTAAAAAGAAAGGATGGCGAGTTGAAAAGTAAAAATTGACGAAAAACGTGAGACGATAATAAATTTTCCGGAAATTGTTGATCTTTTACAGCGAATATCTTGAAAACTATAACAGATACGATAAAAATTAATGGTTAAAAAACAGTTCTTGAATGAAATATTGTCAGCTTTAATTTTTAATTGAACACATTTTATGTACGACTCACCGTTTTCGAGATATAAGAGAAAACACGAAAAAGGGACCTTTCTACCCCTCCCCCCATGAAGCGGCAGGGGTAGGGGTGGGGACTTTTAGGATATTTACCTCTTAACCCTTTCAGTCACCTTGTATTCCTAAGATAACAAACTACAGTTTTAACATAAGGAAATATTAACATCAAGAATAATAAAAAAAATAAATAAAAACAGCTGTTACGCCAAATTACAGTTTTGTAGAAAATTAAACTTTTAAATCCTGTCAATTTCACAATTTTATCTCTGAACCTATTTTATCTATTACATTTGACCCAAATATTTTTTTACACAATCGAAAGAGTGTATTTTTACAACAATTTAGTTTAGAAATCATAAAATGTAATATGTATTATATAAATTGTGTTAAAATATCATCTTATATATAGGACATTGTGACTGATGGTTTTTGTTTTGTTTGTTTAATCGCCTTTATTTGGGCGCAGTCGAGGCTATGAAGCCCCTTCTACTGAACCCATCAAAAAAATACATAAATACTTACAAAAATTATAACAAAATTATAATAAAGACAAATATAAAGAAAAATATAAACTAACATGACTCATGCTACAAATAAAATACGTAAATCATAAATAAAATATCCGCGAAATACACACATACATACACACACCTACATTCACACATGCAGACCCATATACGTGTATACACACAATAGATACTATACATTCTTTACATACAATACATATCTATAAATACTACGCAAATTTTGAACGAAATAATGGAGTGTCATCAACAAAGTACAAAGAAAAACTTTAAATTTAAATAACAAAACTAAAAATAACCAAAAACTTCAGTGCCTCGATGAATGTACAAGACCAGAAATAAAGAAATTATTTTATACACATGAAAATATTCATATTACATAAAATTAATTGGAATAAAACAAACAGAAAAAAAATGTATTACCAGGAAATCACACACTCTCTCGTTGCTTGGTCAAAATCTGCCCCCTAAAATTCGATCCAAACTGTGATAGACCTGAACCCTCCCCTACTCGGGCAACAACTGAATTCCACAATCTGCAACCTGAAACTGCAAAGGATTTATTGAAGATGGATGTACGGTGGAGGGGAATTTGGAGAATTCTAGAAGCCGAACGTGTATTGACACTATGTAAATCAGACATAAAATTAAAAAATGTAGAAAAATAACACGGAGAATTAGTTTAAAAAAAACTTATATAAAATAGTCAACAAAGCAAGATCTCTTCGATAACAAAGCTTGAGCCATTTCAATTTGTTATAAAAAGGAGTAACATGTTGATCAAAACCTATGGGGAAAATAAACCGGATACATGCATTTTGTGCCTGCTGGAGCCTTAATGCTACCTCTGCCTTCAAGTCACTGTAAACGACACAACCATAATCAAATATAGGAAAAAGGAGTGACTCGACAAGCAGAGTAAGAGGTAGTTTAGACTACCGACTCATGTTCTGTTTTGTGTAAGACTCATGAAGTGTAAAGTGGCATTGTGTATGAGTACAAAAATAACAGTTTTGTTAGTTATTTTCACAAGAAATAATAAACTAGTCAATGTTAGCAAAATGTTTATATAAAGCAAATGTACGGATAATTTCAATACCGGTATAAGCACATGTAAGAATAATGTAAGTGTAAGCACCACAGTGCAAGTGAATAAAGTTTTTTTTTAATTAGCTACAACTGTTGAAATAATTTCATTGACTTTATAATGTAATGTGTTTTCCATAGGCTAAATTTCTAGTCAGAGTAGGACGATATACAAGTTACGCGCTTAACATTTTTCAAAACAATAACTAAATTATAAAAGCTACCTTTCTGATATTGTTAGTATAATGTCTGTCATAAATTATCACCATATGTGAGAAGTCCAGCACCATTATCAAAATGTAAAAAAACTTGTCAAAAAAGGTGATTTTTCAATAATGTTTTTAAATAAAAAATCTTAAGTATGCATATTGATTAAACAAATAAAAGAGCACTGTGGCGACAAAATCACACTGATTTAAATACAAACCCGAACCACAAAACAAGGAACAAAAACAATAACTAAACAACTAAATTGTAAGTTATGTTTAATACGTTACCCTTTAGTTGTTTAGTTTTTGTTTTTGTTCCTTGTTTTGTGGTTCGGGTTTTTATTTAAATCAGTATGCAAATTTTTTTAACATTTTTGGTTACAGTTGTTATTGAAACTTCACTTACCAACATTTTTATATTTACTATTTGTGTTTTTTTTAAATAAAAATGTAAACAAATTTGAATATTTGAAGTGTGGCTGAGTCACAATGTCCTATATATAGGACGATTGATAACACTGATAAGGGTAATCCTAATTTTGTTTGAAAACCACCAAAATATATAGAAAAATGTGTTTAGCAAGGCTACCAATTCTTAAAATTTTCTTTCCACTATTTCAAATTGCGTGACTGAAAGTACCCCAACAAATTTCCAAAGTCAACCGGACTGAAAACGTCTGCTTCGGATTCTCTGATACTGTAGGCCTACTTGGACAAAACAATAAATTGAAGTAAAACACTAAGTGTACTCTCGACTATTCTGTTTTATTATTCTGGGGAATATTTATGACAGAGCGTGTAAAATTCTTTGATTTAATATGTCGATACTCAATACAAGAATTTAGTAATTAGGTTCTGCAAGACTTGTAGAGTAGGCTATCCGCTATATATTGTCAGTACAGTAGTTAATATATTATTTTGAGGTTCTGCTGTAGAAAAACAAAACCTGTCCAAAATTTATTAGATTAATTGTAATACTAATATGGTTGTTAAGGTTGTAAGTACATTTAAATGCAGAGTACATGTGCACTATCGTATAGAATGTATCAGTGAGACCTTTGGAGTTATCAACAATGAGAGTCAAACCGGGCGCCCATACAGTAGGGCCAAACCAGCTGCGCGCGCGGGCTTCAGAGCAGGCTGGTTTGCTGGGGGCAAGACGGGGGTACATTTCTAATAACATCCGCCGCGCCTGAGTACCGTTTTATTACAAATCAGGCATAAAAAAATCAAGATATTAGTGTAATATATAATACAAATTATTATTACAAGCTACGTACGGTATGATATTTTTGCTAAATACAAGTGCAAAAATACACTGACAATGTCCGTGACCGGGCAGCCCAAAAAACGCAGCTGTGCAGTTTCACGCAATATTTCAACCTCGATTGTGACTGACACAGTGCACTTACAAAAAGTTTTTTTAAATAACATTTTAGTTCATTGTATAATCTAAAACTTTGACGCAGGTGAAATTTTCCTGACCAAAAAACAAAAAACTTCCCCGCAGGTCATGTTTTTCATGTCATATTCGGAGGATTAAAATTTACTTTGTCATTATTTTTGTATCGCAAATTAAATACTTGCTATGAATTAAACGTGTTTATACCGTATGCACTGTTAGGGTCTACTTAAACGAAATATAAAAATTCAGATTTTTCTGTCAACATTAAGTCAGTGTAATCGTGGTGTAAATAAAGTCGGGTACAGTAGAGTCTAGGGCCGAGGGCCAGTTGCCTAAAAACATTGACGAGGGTAATTTGACAGCCAGAGGCTTGGCGGAGCGAGGGCCAGCCGGCTAGGGATCAGTGACCTGTTCTACTGTGCGGTGGGTGTGGGGGTGGAAAGGTTTTAATTATCGTTTATGTATTCCGATAACAGTATGATTATAATATTTATATAATTATAATATTTCGTCGTATTATCACTTTATATAATTAGAATTAAAAAAACTAGAGGACTTACCTAAACTGTTTAGTCACAGTATTTTGCCAATAACAGTATGATTATAATATTTGTATAATTTTAATATTTCGTCGTATTATCACTTTATATAATTAGAATTAAAAAAAACTAGAGGACTTACCTAAACTGTTTAGTCAAAGTATTTTGCCGATAACAGTATGATTATAATATTTGTATAATTATTAACCTTAAAAACTCTTCTATAGAAATTAGTTTAGAGTCGTACTCTATGCATTTAATCTTACCCCTCCCCTGAATCACTTCCGCTCTGGGGAATCGACTGGCCCTCGGCCCTACCTGGCTGTTTTGACAGTTTATGACCCCCACGGCAAAAGATCGGCTGGCCCTCGCTCCGTTTTCCGGTACAGTAGGCCTATAGTTGGACACGGTACACTGGTAGAATATCAGCAGGACGGCTAATACACTGGTTGCCGCGGCCCCCCTAGCTCCCAGGGAAAGGAAAATATGTATATTATTAATTATAGTCAGGTATTTTTCTTTAAAGATATTAGCACTAAAATATGTTTTAAAAGTTATGACCGTTTGATTTACATATACTTATTTTATTTTTTACAAGAGTTCAAGCATGAGCTGCTCTGTCACTCCTCGGTGTGACCTCTAGTTAATATTTCACCTGAACAGCCAAATTGTATTCCCAATTTTTAAAAGTTTTCTCTGAGGGAGGTGAAACATCTTCCTGAACCCCTTTTGCTTAATGCCAATGCTTAATCCCAATACCCCGGTCTACCCCCTAGAAACTATCATACGGGCGCCCTTAGATTCTAGCGTAAACATTACTTCTTAAAATTAAACTAACTTACTACTACAACTAACTTACGTAAAGTACTATTTCGATGAAACTGACCATTGCAAGTGGCATATACATTAGAAATGTTTTACTTTTCACGTTTATGCAGATCTTTGTGAAAACCCTTCCTACCTAACCTACCCGACATGTAGGCTACAGGGTGTTTCAGAACTCCGTACCTGTCGCAAAGGCTGTTGGAGCATTATAAAAATGTCCAAAAGTACCTAGTGTTTTAAACGGCTGCCGTTTGGTTTTTTAATTTGAAAATTGTTATATGAAGAACTGATCGATTTAATAATTTGAAATTTCGCTTTTTAATGAAATGACAACCAAACAACAAAAAACAACTTTTTCGAAACATACAATTCAACATGGAAGCCGTTTGAAATTTTTCATTTTGCATATTTAGAAAACCATGAACTTTAGCAGAAATTTGTACGAGAGACAAAAAGTAGTATTTTTTATTACGAAATAATGGAGTTTTCATTTTACCTTCAGGTTAACTGATAGCCCAGGAAAAAACATTATTTTCCTGTACTTTTGTTTGAAACACACAAGTTTAGTATGGAACTACTAAAATCTAAATCCGCCATTGTAAAATGTACCTCTCGCCTTTTCTAGTGAAAAAATGTTTTACTAGCTGTAAAACTACAAAAAGTGGATATCAGAAAAATATCTAATGTTATCACAATTTTAAAACAACCAAGTTAAACAAATATACAAATGTAGGGGTAAAATATTTTGTAAATTTTTTTCAGAAGCCGATAAATCCACCCCTGTCCAGACGTTTTACTCAATTATCAATAAAATTTATTTTATATTGATTAAAGATCCAAAACTTATATCCTATACAAGTATACTGTATAAACAAGACAATAAAATAATGTGTGACAAAATAATAATGTGATTTCAAATTAAACCATAGGGGCCTACTCTCATTTGAACAGTATTATGCATTGTGGAAAGCTTTTATTCTATTCTTTCTGCGTCTGTTGCAGGAGCCAGAGCTGGATCTGGGGGGGGGGGGGGCACTGGTGGTACGTGCTCCCGGCGGCAAATTTTGAAGAAAGCAAATTTTCTGCAAAAACTCGTGGAGAATCAGGCGTCGGTCGCCGCCGCCGCCCTCCCGACTATACGCGATGAATAACGAAGTCTAATTATTAAGGGTCGGCTCTAGTAAAACAGAAAACAACCTGCGACTCCCTATAGCGGCGGTAGGTTACGCGGAAATTGCTCATCCTAAATCCATTTAAAACCTGCAATTATTCAAATAGCGTTTTTTTTTTAAATACCAAACTCTTGGGGACAAAATTCTTCATCCGAATGGCTTGGTAATTTTTCGCTATAATTAATAGTTACAACGTAAAAATATTTAAAATCACCCTATAGCGGCGGTAGGTTACACGGACATTGCTCAGCCTAAATCCATTTAAAACCCGCAATTGTTCAAATAGCGTTTAAAAAAAAATACCAAAATCTTGGGGACGAAATTCTTCAGGCGAATGGCTTGGTAGTTTATCGCTATAATTAATATTGACAACATAAAAAAATATTAAAAATCAATGTTTTAAATTGTTAATAAATATTAAACAAAATATTTTTCTTAATTTTAAAAAAGCCATTTGCATGCATATTGACCATAGCTTTAAAATGACATATCGTTTATAATTTTCCGATCAAAAATAAAGGAAAAATTTGGATTTTAATTTAACATTGGTCTTATGGAGTGTCAGCCAACATGGCCGACAGCTAGAGCCGACCCTTAACTATGAGTTTACTGAAAGAGCGGCAGCTATCTGAAGACTTAAGTATTTAGATGGTGTCATTCCGACTCCTATCCTATACATGTATCCTATTCCTGCTCCTATAATGTATACATTGCCGCCGCCACCGTCTTGACTATACGCGATGTAGGATGTATAACGTAGTCTAACTATGAGTATGAGTAAGCTATACTGAAAGGGCGGCAGCCATCAGAAGACTAAAGTTTTTAGATGGTATCATTCCGTCTCGGTGTTACACTCACTAGTAGCAAAACTACACACTATAGTTAGATTATAAACATCGATGTACAATAATAATTGTTGTACATCGATCGATTAAAATAACTTCAAACCTGGTGGAGCGGCTGTGGCACAAACTCAACTTCAAATCGTTGATACATTAACAAAATTAGGAATAAAATGTTGAAACAAATGTTTCAAATGTTGAACTTAAAAATCCTATATGTATACTATTTTTAATATACGTGTTGTGTAATAATAGTTTGGGGGGGGGGATAGCGTCAACGCTCTAAGGGCCCCCCTCAAAAAAGGCCCTAGATCCGGCTCTGTCTCACTGACTCACTACCGTCTAGGTAAGGGCGGATCCAGCGAAGGGCGAATAGAGCGTTCGCCCCACCGTGTCAGAAAAAAATACGGAAAAAACGTGGCTGAGAAAAAATAGAACGAATTGAGAAAATGTTCTAAATAAAAGTAAATGTAGCCTACACGGTAATGAAAGACAAGTAAAACCACAATTGTTGGAAAATGTTAAACGAAGTAAAATGCTGATTTGGAAAATAGCGCCAGGCGGGTAGCTGACAACGAACAAAGAAAAATAATAGAAGGGTCACTTGAGCCGAAAGCTGTCGCCACCCGTATAAGCACTGCCTACCACAAGATGGCGTCCGCTACGGATGAGTCACTGTAGTAGCGAGCGCCTGGACCAATAAGAAATCACCTTTTCAAAACCATAACATTTTTAGGTCAATGAGACTGTCAGCTTAGATAGGCTAAGTTATGTTTTTTTTTCATATTCAGCTTGTAAAATGTCTTTACACGCATTTACTATTTTTTTATCATAAAAGCAAAGTTCTGTACATAAAATATTGTTTGTTAAATAAATACCGTTACAACCTTACTCTGACTTTATTGTTTATTTACATTTACAAACTAAAAGAAACTAATAGTGGGAGATATTAAGGGAGATTTTAAACGGTGGAATATTAAGGTTGAAAGTTTGCGTATAAAGCTAATATATTTTTCAAGGACTTAAAATAAGTTCTGCAATATAGTAATAAACAATTATTTAAAAATTAAATACATGTCAGTAACTAATCTAACAAGTTTTATTTAGCTGTGTATACAAATATACCCAAAGTATGCCTTTCAGAACCGTAATTGTAAACTCCAAGCGGCATTTAGTGGTAGTCGCCGAGCTGCATAAAGCTATCTCAATCAACCTGCCGTATTAACCAAACTACAAAAGCCAAATTAAAAAAAAACATTGGGTGTGCTTAAGACCACACGTTAGAAGTGATAACTTCTATGACCGATTTATATTTTTATCAGTATTAATATAAGAGGAGAATAAGGGTAAATAATTTAAAACATTAATGACTTTGCTGACTTTGGTATTTAATATACATATAACACAAATATCATATATATATATACATACATACTATATCTCGAGCGGTGACGGTCGCGAGTTTGATGCTTTTTCCTCTCCCAATAAGAAGTGCTATGTAGTATATTCGCGTTGCGTACATACATATATATATATATATATATATAATACATACTATATCTCGAGTGGTAACGGTCGCGAATTCAATGCTTTTTCCCCAAGCAAAAAGTGCCCAACGCCGCTAAAGAAGTTTTCACTTCAAAAAAGAAATATATTTTCATACGATTTTACTATTAAGACAACTTTTATACGCTTTGGTAATTCACCTGCCCTAAAAATACGCAATTTCCCTCTATCTAACTTTTTCATGTCACGATTTAAAAATTACTGCAAACTGTCAATTTAATTTAGGTATTACAACTGTACTGAAGTTAAAATTGATACTTTCAATTACACCATTAGCATCCACACCTAATATAGTTTAACTGTGTTAAGTTTAAAATTTTTATCTTTACGCTAAGTATTGTAAAACTAAGTGTGATTGAAAAGTGCTCAATAAAAATGTACCCGTGTTTGGACCGTCAGTAAGCGGGTTTGCCTACCGCAAGATGGCGGCGGTGGCGACAACTACGGTAAGTACTTGTTAATGTAATTGTCCCTTCTATTATGTTTCTGTGCTCGTTGCTATAATCATACTCACGCACCAACACACTTTTGCAAATAAAGCAAAAAAAGCTAATTTTTTTATTGAATTTAACAGCAAGCGAAATCCACTGACTTTAAGGGTAGTAGATAGGTGTAAAATACAAAAACTATCACGCAAGGAGCTTTTGCGCATTTTTTATAAAAAAAAATAACAATAAATTAAGGACTTTTTGAGGTTTTTCGTTGATATTATTAAAAGTTATGAAAGGATCACGGTACTTCCAATGGGACATTTTTGTAGAGAACTAAAAAATTACAAAATGGTTTTAATAGACCCCGATCAGACCAATTTTTACCGAAAAAAGTAGGGAAACGCTAAAAACTACCATTTTTCAAAAATGTATATCTTTGTTAATGTACAATATTAAGGGGAGATCTTTCGGAAAATGATTGTTTATTATGTGTATTTCAAACAGGTGGAAGATTAAATTTGTCGCATTAATAGTTTTTGCACAATTATAAACAATTTAGGCCATTATCTTGTTTGTATACAAGTAAATAAATATCAGTACCAATTTTTGTGATTTTTTGCTTCAAAGTATGATTTTAACAACAAGAAAAAACAAAACTAGGACCTCCCCTTGTTCCCCCGGGGGTATTCAATATCCCCCGACTCCCCTCCCGAAACCGCCACTCCCGTCCGCCAGACGTTCTGGAACCGCCCTTGCGTCGAATAATTTTTATTCGAATATTTGATTATATTATTTTATTCGATTATTCATATGCTTTAGAAATATTCGAATAAACTACCACGTTAAGCATAGCGGCACTGGTTATTCCACCAATAACTATATAAGCAATCGAATAGTAAAGTTATTAGCAAGGCTCACATGCAGTTATTTAACTGTTTGGTACATATTCGAATAACTTGTGGCGTGAATAGTTTCAGACCTGTACCAGAATAATGCGAATTATCAGATTTTTAGTTTTCTTTCTGTTTAAATTAATTAGCTGATTAAAAATTCATGTTTAATCCTAAATTTGTCTTTAAAGTCTTTTTATTAAATCATTTTCTTAACTACTTATCTATTTACAAACAGTATTATTTCCCAAATTTCTATAACCTACGTATATATATTAATTTATAAGGATTACTAAAATACAAATATATTCACAATCAAGAAAATATAATTTTTTAGTTTCAAGAAATAAGCATAAATTAAAAATATAGGCTAATATAAAAAAAACTCAATAGTAAGGAACAACAATGAATTACGCACAATTACTCTCCAAAAGACAGAACCGCACTAAATAAAATCATTCATATTAAAACTAAAGGGAATGGAAAGTAAAGAACAATATTTACTTTAAATTTGTGGGAAAAGTAAAAAGGATGTCCGGAGTTAGAATCCCGGAAAAACTTCCCATCTCCCAGTGTCTGTCATATTCATAGGAGTAACCAGGGGTGGGGTTATACCCCCCAAATTTGAAATGTACTCGTACAGGTGGAAATTTTCAGCCAGCCCTCTGCTTAACGATTGGCTGCCCGTTGGTTGCCGCCAAATCGAGCTGACTATTCTCCATAAGCGTTGCGCTTCTTATAGGTTCTGTATTCATTGCTAATAAGTATTTTACTATCGCCATCGGTAGGTTTTCTTTCTTTTCCGCCTGTACACGCGGTAACGGAACCGGTAGAACTCACTTGGTATCACACATGCGTTAATTATGGTATGCGTTAATTACAAATTGGTGACATCGGGTGATAGGAGTGGGGTTGAGGGGGGATTTTACAAATAGGTTTTCTAAGGTTTTCATTTAAGACGAACAACTGTCCCAAGAACCGATTTATACAAAATAACATGTATGAGTGTAGCGATCGAGTACGTTAATAGATTTTTATTTTGTTACCGCAGAAATTCATGGCTTTATTTTATGTATCACAAGCCATATGTGTCCGTTAAACATTTTTGAGATTGGGGTGGTAGGATTAGGAAGGCGTTTGGGATTTTGTAAATAAGTTTCCTTAATGTTCCCCCTGAAGGTGAACAACCAATGAGATTAGACTTTGCATATATCTCGTTCCGTCTTTTAATTAATATACAGTTATAAAAATCACTTACGAAATAACGTTTTTGAGCATAGCAAACGAATGCGTTAGTAGATTTTTATTTTGTTACCACACAAATGCATGGGTTTTAAAGGGCTTTAATTTGATGTATCACAAGCCATATGGGTCCGTTAAACATTTTTGAGATGGGATGGTAGGATTAGGAAGGCGTTTGGGATTTTTAAATACGTTTCCTTAAGGGTCTTCTATACCTTGCGTAAAACAGCAAAAATATGCACTTCGTACTAACGTGTTTCGGACGCCGTTTTTCAACCTAAAAAGTTGTGGAACATCTTAAATTGTTCTTAAAGGCTTTGTGCTTTTGTCTTATATCTCATAATTGAAAGAAATCGACGGCAACTCATTTTAATCAACGGTTCAACTGAGTAAAAATCGATTATTTTGAATGCCTTTTTTGGGAGCTAAGCAATAATTTCCATACTTTAAGCTTACGCGTAAAAAAATATAAAGCCTTCTTTATAACTTAAAATAGTTTCCCAGATTATTAATTTATAAATAGAATCCAAAACACGTTATTACGAATGCATGTTTCAAAGATTTTGCGGCTTGAGTCAGGCCTTTTTGTATTAAAATCATACTGTACACTCGGGAGTTTTCTTCAAGGTAAAGAAGAGCCTTAATGTTCCCTCTGACGGTGAACAACCATCAAGATTAGACTTTGCATATCTCGTTCCGTCTTTTAAACTAGTAGTTCTGTGAACAGTAGACCTCGCTCGTTGAAATAACAAATGTGGTTTTGAGCTTAGGTTAAAAATAGTGTGCCAGTAAGGAAGTAAGCACAAGGTTTAGCCAGTGAAACATTATTTACAATTCCCGCGATTCCGGGATTTCCAGTTCTCGTTTTTATTTCTTTTCTTGAGCTTTAACTGCTAAAGATTTTCTTTTAGAGGCATTGTGTTTTATTTAGGTTAATAATGCGTGAGGTAGCTAAAAATATCGCGTTATAGAGGGACAACATACAATTAAATATTTACATACTTAATTAAATAACTCAAAATTAACAATGTATCATAAGTTAACTTAAGTTCCATATCATATTCCAATATTAGAAATAATGAAAACAAACGATGTTAAAACGTCGTGATAGTGATCTCAACCCATGTAACAACACTTCCCACGGTGTCCTACGGTCATTTTTTGTATGTCCTTTATTGCCGCGAGGTTTCATTTGTTTCATCTCATTTTGTAATTCAAATAAAGCTAAGTCAAATACTTTTATGAAATTTACAATGATAATTTACAGGTATACAGTTCAATTCCTTGATTTATCCTCTACACTTTCTTATAATATGTCATTTTTGGGCAAATGATATATTCCTAAATTACAATTCAAAACAGGCCTAGTTTTGTTAGCAGTCTTGTAGTAGGAACATAAAAACTGGTGTTTTCAAAATAAGAAATTTGAAATTGATAAATATTTCTATACAATTCTATTTACGAAACTTTTTTACATTTATGAAAAAAATTACAATAATTTTTACTACTTTTTATGTAGGCCTAAAGTTAAACATTTTCCTTTCGTTACTGAACGTGATTGTTTCTTGAGCTAATAAATTTCTTAATTTTACTCAATAATCTTTTTACTGGCATATATGAATTATTTAAACCTTTATCTACAAAAAAGCTATGGAACACTTTTGAATTGGTTTAGAATAAACGTATAAAAACATGGTTGAAATACAAAAACTTGGACGATTTTTAACAAATTCGAAGTTTACGGCCATTTTGTGAGCTTACCGTTAGAGATACGGAAAAAAATCAAGAATACAATTTTGTTTAAAATTTCATTTGCTCCTAGCAAAATGTTATTAGTTTTTAAATACGACTTACGGTTAAGCCACAAACTGGCTTTGGAAAAAAGCTTACACTGAGAGTAACGGTCCGGCCGCCATTTTTATTTTATTTAAGGGGTTAAAAATGAAAAATGGAAAAACCCGTATATATACATGGCTTGGCCTAGGAATAAGGAACATTCATGCAAAAAATCATCAAAATCGGTCAAGGCGTTTGGCTGTAATCGTGAGACAGACACACAGACACACAGACATACAGACACACAGACGAAATGCCGAACGGTCGAGTTAAAACGGAGACCTCGCTTACGCTCGGTCAATAATATACAGTTATAAAAATCACATACGAAATAACGTTTTTCGAACTATTGCGTTATTTTTATTTTCTTACCACAGAACTTCATGGTTTTTAAAGGGCTTTAATTGGATGTATCACAAGCCATATATGTGTCCGTTACAAATGTTTGAGATGGGATAGTTGGGGTTTGGGGATTTTTTAAATAGTTTTTCTAAGGTTCCTCCTGACGGTGAATAACTGTCTCCAGATTAGATTTTGCATATCTATTTCCGTCTTTTGAATAATACAGATGGTAAGTTTTCAAAAAATCACCTTTTATGTTGGAATATGATGCCCAGAACTTTGATTTCCCATTACTTTGAAACGAAGCAAGATACTAAGCTCTATTTTGCGCGATTCTGTTTCTATTTTAATAAGCTTTTTCAAAGGTGTAGTACATGACCTTCCTTTACATATGAAATTTTTAACCCCTCCCCCCCTCCTTAAGCCCCCCAAAACATAGAGGTTCAGATATAACAAAAAAACTGTCCTGTTATGCAACACAAGATATATACAAAGTTTTGTTAACTTACTTTCATTAACAAAAATAATAAAGGGGGTTAAAGGGACTTTATGAACACTCTGTATGTATATATTCAATTTTTAATGACACCCCAAAACGTATTCTGGGGACCATGATCAATGCTCACTGACTACTCCCGACCTTAAGTCTCACCATAAGGGTCACTGCAATAGCTCATCTTTCCTATGGAAATTCGCTATAATAATACAATATCCTTTTCTTTGTCTGAAATTAGAATATTTGTAAATAATTTTAAAACATATATTAAATAAACAAAAAGAAGGACAAATGGTCGCTTTTAAGGTCGCTTGTTGCAGTACTGGTATGTATTCAAACTACAGAACACAATACATACTCAATACCGAAAGTTGGACACCTAGAAGCATCGGACCTACACAAGGCTATCACTGACAAATTTGTGCTTTGTTTTTACGATTTGAAACACTGTTCGCGTGAGAAGTTTGTGTTCAGAATTCGTTTTCATTATGTTTATCAATTGTATACAGTAAATTTTACACACGTATTCTATCCAATAAAAAATGTCCAACAAAATATCAAGCTAAATAAACGCATTTATAAGTGTTTTTTAAAAGTATTGTTTAAATTAAGTTACCACTTTGTCCGTACTAATCGTGGCTCCCAAATAGCGGATAGTAATAAGTAATGGATGTGAGCAGTAGTTAGGGTTTTCACCAAATTAATTAAATTAATAAACTTTTTTCTGAATAGTGAGAAGTATTTTAATTAGCATGAACGTTTTTTCACTTTTATTAACTTTTACTCTTAACTTTTATTTTCTAGTATTTTTATTGCTTTCTCTAAAACATTATTTGCCTTTATCTATAATTATATAAAATCCAAAACCCACTCACTCACTCATTGACATCACAGTATCTCAAAAACTATACCACCTAGGAATTTGAAATTTGGTACACATATTGCTCATAGGCACTAGAGGCGCACTAAGAAAAGATTTTAAAATATTTTGCCTGTAAGGGTTGAAACAGCCCCTAAAACAATGAATATTGTTTGTTATACTTTACTTATAGCCAGAAAGCTGAAATTTTTTAATCTTTTTATTTCTTACAAGATACATATAAAAAGTAAACCAATTTTACATTTTGTTATGTGCTGCTAAAGGGTGAAAACGTGATAACAACCCCTAAAAACGATAAATATACATTTTTATACTTTCCTTAAAGCTAGAGAGTTGAACTTTTGCACATTTATTTCTTACAAGATACAAATAAAAAAAACTGTTTTACATTTTGTCAGGTTCTGCTGCTGAAAATGTATTAACAACCTCTAAAACTATAAATATTAATTTTGAATACCGCTTAGGAACTTGAAATTTGGTACACATATTGCTCATATTGGCTAGAGGCGAACTAAGAAAATATTTTAAAATATCTGGCCTTTAAGGGTTGAAACAACCCCTAAAATAATAAACATTGTTTGTTATACTTTCTTTAAAGCTAGAAAGCTGAAATTTTGTACATTTATTTCTTACAAGATACACATAAAAAATACACCAGTTTTACGTTTTATCACGTTCTGCTAAGGGGTGAAATTTTTTAACAACCCCTATATCTATAAATATTAATTTAATACCGCCAAGCAACTTAAAATATTTGGTACACATATTGCTCATAGGCGCTAGAAGCGCACTAAGATAAGATATTAAAATATTTGGAATTTAAGGGTTGAAACATTCCCTAAAACAATAAATGTTGTTTGTTTACTTTCTTTAAAGCTGACATTTTTTACATTTGTTTCTTACAAAACACATATAAAAAGTAAATGAGTTGCTATAGGTTGTTAAAATGTGATAAAAACCTCTAAAACAATAATATTTATTTTTATACTTTCCCTAAAGCGAAACAGCTGAAATTTGGCACTTACAATTTCAAGAAAATACTTTAGACGTAAGCTGATCAAAACAATCCCGATCTATGCATTCGCATATTAAATACGTATATGGGTGATCTGCAAACATCTAGCTAAGACTGTGATTTACCAGTATGTAGATTTAGCGGTTGAAAAAAAAGACTCTCTTCGCTCTGATGTTTTATTTTTTTATTGATTTAATTTATTTGGCTCACATAACGTGACGAAGACGATTGACGGGCAGCCAGTGAACAATAAATACCAAACTAATTGAAAATACATGTTATAATTCACTTTCGTGAAATAATAGATGAAAGAAAACTAGAGAAAAATATTACAATTAATTATGAATCATAGTAATGAAAAGAAAAACAAATTCCCTGTAGAGAAGCACGGGTATTCATCTAGTCTATATATTAAGCTATCTTTACAACAATTCTAGTTATTTATTACATAACTAGTAAGTCCCCGTGAAAAATCACAGGCAGATTAATTAGATATGCTACACATAAGAAAAATATCATTTGAAAAAATACTATTTACAAATAACAAACTTTATCTAGGCCTACCTAACTATGTTGTGAATTTTTAACTCTGTAAATGTGTATAGTTATGGATTATATTATAGTGTAATAATTTTTTTTATGTAATAACGAAATATAAAATTGGATGTGCCTACTCAAGTTGAACATGTATAGGTATTTTCAAACTGTTGTAGAACTAATGTAGGTGGAAAATGTATATTTCTTATAATCCTTTTTGTTTACTTCGTCCAAAGTTGTCCAAAATAATTTGACCGTCAACAGGATAACTTTCTGAATACACCCAGCATCCGTTCCTAGAGTCTAATCAGAGTATAATTTTACAGCTAATTATATGCAGGGTGATTCAGGAAGTATGCATAAATTTCGGGAGCTCATTCTACATGTAAAAATAAAGGGGGGGGAAATAGAAACATAGGGTCCGGAATGCTTCGTTTTCTAGATATCCGCCATTTTTTTAACAAAATAATTCACATCTAGAGAAATGGTTGACTGATTGAGTTCAAACTTCGCATGAAGTTTAACCTAACAATGATCTATCTCAAGAAAAATAAGCGATTATATCCAATAATGCGTTTCAAAATGACGGCTGTTTGAAAATTTCAAACCTAAATTACCGAAAAGTCGTACATTAAAAAAAAAAAGTCAAGACACCTTTTTTATAGCCCTTTTGATTCCTTATTGGATGGTGTAACTGTCAAAACAATCCGATGAAGGATAGTAGCTAAGTTAAAAATAATAACAGCATATGTACATACAATATTGTTGTGTTTAATGTGCTGGTATAGGATGCCGGGTTGAACAAACCAATTATTACACATAACTTAACTATTATCCTTCATACAAAAAAGGAAAATGGCGGATATCTGGAAAATGAAGCGCTTTCGGATCTATGTTTATGTAACTTTTTGTCTTTACTTTTACATATAGAATGAGCTCCCGAAGTTTCTGCTTATCTTCGTGAATCACCCTGTATAATATCGAAACAATTACAATTATTTACAATTTGAAGAAGGTCAGTTAATAAATAACATAGGCAGCGACATTTGCTTTGATATACATTTTATTACTATTATTTAACAACATGTTTTAACAACTGAAATGTTTAAAAAATGTGATATCTTCAGTTCACGATGTGTAGTATTTATTAGTTTAGTTACAAAAGAATATCCTAAGCCTACTATACTGTTTAGACCTGCAATACAAAATAATGACTAGCAAATATTACTTAGCCTTTTATGATGATTAGATTAATTTCCTATTTATGAAATTAAATACAAATGAATAGTATCCAAACAAATAATAGTAAAGAGTTAATAATGAATAACATTTATATTTTAAAAATAAGTACAGAGACTACTAGGCTTGAAATTTTATTTCAAAATATTAAATGAATTATTTATTTTATATTTGATTTTTACATAAGTGAATTACATTTAAGGTAACAAAATATAACAACTAAATAATGATAAGAACACATAATCAGTATATAACAAGGAATATAAAAACATTTCCAAGTTAAGGAAACAAATTGTCAGGATGATCTTCGTTTATAGCCATAAGAACATAATTTCATTTCATCGGCCTTTGTACAAAACTCAAGAGTATATTCATTGGAATTAATCCATAAGAAAAGAAATATTATTTACCATTTATATTTCTAACGCTCAATATTAAATATGGCACTTGAAAATCGTTCCTGTAAGTGACCGAGTCGTCCACGAATGTACTGAAAACTTCTGCTATTTATCATTCCTAAAAAAAACCGCCGCGCGAAAATGCAGATAACGAAATAGAAAAACAATCTTAAACAGAGAGTAAATTCATTTGTAGTTCAGGTGGCCACCACAAGCGGTAATTTTATTAATAAATTAGCAACAACCACCTCCGAGTTGTGATGGTAAACAGCTAACATATTGCTTATAAAGTTCCCAATGTATTACTTGAATTAATTGTATAATATTATATGTTACTTCATTCGGTCAAATACATTGTTACACATGTTTTATGTTATGAAAAAATAACGTTATTTAATATATTGTAGAAACATTCGTGGAAGATCGTGTTGTTTGCTTAAAACGGAATCTAAGACTTGATTTGCAGACTTTCATTGATGGCGATGGACAGAGTTATTCCCGGTAATTTGACTTTCCTCTTGGCTTTGGTGGATCGGTAACATACGTCAATTCGTTTAAGTAATACCTGGAACATTAAATATATATACGTATTAGAATAATATTGTGTGTTGATGAAAGTTTAAAGAATGCATTTCAAACATTAAAACATTATCGGTGGTGTAACCACCGGGTCCACGTCTAAAATACTACATAGCATTTAGTCCACATCAACACTTTTTATATGGTATTAATTTATTATTACTACCTAAATGTAATATTACAGGACCGCATTTGATTTCACATTTTGATATTATGTTACGTTTTTTACACACTAAAACAAACAACGTTTATTACAACATAAATACTAGAGAAGGTCTAGCATGACCCATGGCCTTGAAATGAGGAGTAGACTCGGTTGATTTGAGTTGTGGGGGTCAGAAAGGCTCAGTCTGTTGCCACGCTCTGAACATAATACTTCTTTCTGGAAGCCCTTGTACGGGTTTCCCATAAATAAATATATTGTCTGTGCGTGGTATCCCTTCCCCTCCGGCGGATGGCGTCC
>JAGFPH010001577.1:73853-88666 GCA_018207615.1 Philaenus spumarius
AGTTTAAAGCGAAGCACCTCCCCAAGGCCGACTCTACTACAGGCCGGAGTGCTTTCCCCTTCCCCTAGCCGCTACGTCACAGCCTGGGTTGAACTCTGCCATAGTGTAAGTAGAGGGCGCTTTTATTTACACGTTCCCTGGACCTTTTTACAGCCATTTATTTATAATGAAACTTATATATTTGATTTCTGCATGAAATACGGAGTACAGCGATGTAAAAATCTTTTACTTAAGTAAATATTATAATTTGTATTAATTAAAAGTATTCAAGATTCGTGATAGCGGGACACGAAAAAGTCACACAGCGTAAAAATTTTTTGTTTTTTAAATAAAAACAAACTACAACTTTTATTTCAAATATTTTTTTATAAGTTTTTTAGTTTGTTCAATAATCAAAGGTAAAGGCCGGGACATCGGCCATTTCAACTCGCGCCGCTAGTCTCGCCTTCCGTCTAGCCACGCCGTCTAGCCTTAAAAGTATTGATTAGTAGTAGATTTGAGAAGCAATTTCTTCTTTGTGGTTCACAAAAACAATGACTGTTCCACCTCTGTCTAGAAGCTTGCGCCAGTACACTTGAAGAGAACTGTGAAAAGTGCCACAAACCTCTGTCCGATATAGTGCACGTAGTATTTTCAAAAATGTCCAATATTTTGCTCAATAACTATTCTAAAGTTAGAACAAACTTTTGTGACTCCAAGTTGTCAAGAAAAAGGAAAATGGATAAATTTAATTAACTTATAATGGTGCGTATTTCACCATTTCATCACCAAAGGTAATTTTTGAGCTAAATAAAATATAATTGTATGTAGTTTAAACGTAGGTTTTAATTTGTAAAATAAATTTTTCTGTCAAATAAATTTGAGTGATCAATTATAATGTTTATACTATAATTATTATATTATAATTGGTTTCTGTTACTTTTATAAAACCTAGATATACCATAAAAACCAACTGCAATATATGTATCTTCGAAACTTACGATTTTTTATATAGATAAAAAAGTACTACACTACTTATAGTTAAGTTTAAATTTTCAGCGAAATAGGACGAAGGGTTTCGAAAGTAGACCAGTTTAAAGCAGAGTATGTCGGGGCGCACCGTATGTTTCTTACGGGAGTCACCGGCCGGGTAGCACTCTGACCGTGACGTCACGAATTCAGCGCTCCGGCCTGTAGTAGAGTCGGCCTTGACCTCCCCCTACAATATTTATGAGCCGGGCAGACTGTGTCACACGCGGACCTACGAACGTGAACGTTAGGGTGGGCTACTGAAGAGAATGCATATCTACTAAGAACTACTGTGAATCATACGCAAATTCGCCCGTCCCACACGTGATGTTCGTTTTCCTCATTGGCCCAGATCCCTAACGTCAGCCATTGTAAGGTGGTGCTTCACTTTAAACTCTCGGTGAACAAGGTATAGTTTTAGTGATTCACCGAAGCGAACAAAGTGATGGATAGATGTGGTCATGAACTGCGCTATCCATTCCAATGCGCAAGTCGCGCGTTTTTCTTTGAGTCGAACTCTAAATAACAGAGAAAAGTTTACTTACGCAGAAAGCCTATTGGAACGCTAAGAGAATTGCTAATGATCAAATAGATAAATTAACAATTAACAGAGAGCACTTTACACAGAGCTACAGTTTACTACAAATGAGAAGTGATGCCAAATCGGACAGTAAGGGCGAGACGGTAGAAAAGTCTACTCCTTTTGGCACTATGGTAAACGGTTTTTACTCAATTGCGTTGTCTTATTCCACTTATAAATTTGTGTAGAATATCTTTTATTTGTCACAAAAGTGTATTAAAAAATAAATTAAAACATTTTATTAAAAATTCCCTCGTAAAGCAAAGAGGCATAACTAAAAAATAGTTTTGAGTTGTGAACGCCATTCATCTTTAATTTTTAAGTTCATCCCATAAAAAACCGGCGTATCTAAATTCTTGTTAGTTTTTTATAACAATGCTACAAAGAGGGCTAACCATAGAAGTACTGTACCTAAGACATTTGTACATAAATATTTTGGTATATTGGTTTCTTTACAAATAAACAACGTGAAATTTTGCAAAACATCCCAAGAACCTGGGGCACATTTTATGAAACTAATTTTCACTTTTCAAAATTGTTTATGTTCCACCAATCTTTTTCAATTTACAGAGGCAGAGTAAAATCAATAACTACATATCAATAAGACAAACAGTTTAAATGGGTAGGATTCAGATAAGGAAAGTAGGTATAAAAGTGAGTGTGCGTCATCAGTCGCTAGGAGCTCACAGGGCGCGTTTTGCCGCCCGAGTGTGGGACAAGGATAAAAAGAGGAGGAGAGACAGACAAGTTCGACTGTCATGTGACCGTGAACGTCGAATCCTATCGGAAGATGGCGCAAACACACTTTTATACTTGCTTCCCTGGTCTGAATATTTAACATGGGCACTTTTCGTCTTATTGTTATGTAGTCATTGGTAAAAGTCAAAGTGCAGACTTGAAAATGTTTAGGGTGAGTTTTAATATTACGTCCCACCAATGTTCCATTTGCAAAGTTCTGTGTTGTAAAACTGAAAAAAAATTCATTTTGACTCTAAAGTTTAGAAAAAAACTCTACAGTAAATTTATTAACAATTTGTCTATTAAATGAGCTTTTTTAAATGTAATTCCAAGTAAGAGACTATATAGTTTTTGATTTTTGGGAAATATATATGACGACAAGGAATAATAAGGAAGAAATTACTAGCAAAAATTGTATAGTGATAATTGTAGGCTATGATCAGTGGCGTAACCTGAGGTCGAGGGGGCCGTGTCAAACTTTCACGTGAGTTGAGGCCTTTCTCACGGGAGAGGGTATATATATATGCGAATTTCCTTAATTTGTAAATTGAATTGTAAGCCTAGTCATCAAGTAATTTGGAATTGATGTGGTAGCAGAATAAAACCGACATGAATTTGTTTATTTTCGGCAAAATATTGTTCGTGACAATAATTACGCCACTGGATATGATATAAAAAATATGTTTTATAAATAGGAGATATATGATACAAAAGAGTTTATTCCCATAATTAATTCAAAATATTAACATAATCTGGGCCAGGACACACAATATTTTTTAAATTACAATTATAATTAAAGTTTGTATTATTTTGTTTACGCATGACTGACTGCGTTGGTGGGAGGGAAGAATTAAGGCAAGTGGGGACGAAGTCCGCTGGAGGGGAAGGGATACCAAGCGCAGACAATTATATTTATTGAAATATTGTATTCGCTTCCAGACCGAAGTATTATGTTCAGAGCGCGGCAACAGACTGAGCCTTTCTGACCCCCACTCCCACACACCACTCGAATCAACTCCGAATCATCTGCGTATCTCAAGGCTATGGGACCTTCTCTAGTAAACCCGAAGTACCGATTTATAAAGAAAGTGTTAATTCGGGTGCTGACAAGTAATCACATAACAATATTGAAACTTTTACTTTAATTAGATAAAAATTTTGATTTAGCAGCAGAAAAAGTGAGTAATTTTATTAGAAGTCAATTGGTTATTATTTATTTTTAAGTACCGGTAACAATTAAAGCTTCTATGAATGGTTGTGGTACCAAGTCACTTTCAATTAATAATAATTACTTAACTTTAATAAGGTCCGCCTTGTGACTTCTTGTCGTGGTATTATGTTGTCGTGGCATTAAAATGTTAATCGTACCTTGAGATGCACATATATTTTATTTTACGTACTTATTTACGTGGTAGTGTTTGTGTCATGTGTGAGTATATAAATGTGTAACAATTTAGTGTACTACGATTTCACCAGAGTGAATATGTCCAGATGATGGAGTTACGGCTCCGAAACATGACGTCATAATACCATGACAAGAAGTCACGTTATTAAGGGAATATAATTATTATTAATTAAAGCTCGCAAAGCACTCTACCTGCAATTCTAAAACAAAATTCTCAATTCCTTAAAAAACTATTGAGTAGTAGGAGAAGCAAAATTCACATGTAAACAAAAACTCATAAAAAAACTTTTGGGCTTTTTGGAAACATTGAATTGTTTACAATCAATAAAAATAATAGTAGTAATAATAATAATAACAGATAACTGTAAAGATTCTATGGGATTCGTTGATGAAACTGAAATTCTATCAAAAATATCCCTATCATGTCGTGCGAACAAGTTTTACAAACTGCATCTTACCGTAAACAGCAGTTATATCAAACATATACAACAAATACTTTTAATGCTACTTGAATTCCAGTTACTCATCATAACACGAAAAATATACTTTACAATCGACGTAAAAGGATTTTTAAAAGGATATAGTTGCTCGCAGAAGGGCTAAAAACTCACAATTTTGCTTCAAATTTTCTTAAATATTTTAAAGTAAAAACCTTGGTCTCGCTATAAACAATACTCTAAGCTGGACAGACCATGCTTGTATTTGCTGGCAAGCACACTCTGAAGAAGGTAAAAGATTGCCGGCCGTTTAATGTTAGAATGCATCACAGCTGGTGAAAACACGAATTTTTCCATATTTTAATTATTGTGATACTGTTATCAATGGCATGACTACGGAATTAGCTAGCAAACTTCAGCTTGCTCAAAATTATTGTTTACTGTTCATTTTTGGCTTAAAACGTGACGTTCATGTGTTAAAATATTATTAACGAATTTTAATTCTAAAACTTAGTTTTTTCCGAAATTATAATATTTTGTTGATATTGCACACTATTCTGCTCAATGGATTGCCTCGCTTTCTGGTATAGCCCGTCTCAACTTAAGTTGAGGCAAGGAGGGTGGGTAATTAGGATCGGTCTCAACCGTCATAAAACTGACCCTTATTAATGCCGCCTGAGTGAACCTGTAGGACACTCTAGTATAAAATTGCAATTCAGTATGTCTTAAGTCAAAATGAAAAAACGATATCATATTTCGTTTCATGATATTTTCCAGATAATTTTGATACCAAATTTGATTACATTTGGCCAACTTTGAGCTGTACTAGCATTCAAGTACATGCAATGCTTTCAAGAAGTAGCATTTGCTGTACTACTTTCTTAGTTAAATCAACATTACTAATATGGTTTACAACAATAAAGTCACACAAATGTACTAGAGAAGTTCATATTTAAAAATGTAATAAATAATCATTATTTGACAAAAAATTCGATACTGTATCGTTATTTATCATAATACAAACAATTGTGTCCAATATCATACCTTTATGAAAACAATAAAACAGTTTTTGAAAATTTATTTAGCAATTAACATCCGCATATGACAGTACTTAAAAATGAAACCAAATTTTAAAATTTATTCCACGAATTGGCAGAAAAATTACTTATTTTGTAGCATTGCTCTTATAGGAATCAGATTCAATATGTCGGACAGGGAAGTCGGCCGATTAACATGGTTCAAAGACACAATTGTTTGTATTATGGTAAATAACGATAGAGTATCGAGTTTTTTTTTTGCTCAAATAATGATTACTTATTACACACTAGGGGAGACCAATGCGTGCTCCGCACGCCAACCCCCAATGGAACCTTCTACAAACATATGTTATGTTTTAATTTATAATAAAGGTGTAGGATTAATAATAACCTCAAAACTAAGATGGTAAATAATGATAAATATTCAAATCAAATTATTTCTTATATCTGATAACAGCAGTTATAATAATTGTTAAAAGAACCAGCTAGAACCAGGGTCTACACTTTAAAACCCTAACCTAAAAGCTAGAAATACAAAAATAATTGCTTAAAATTTTGAAATCATCTAATAATTGGAGCAAACAGCTATATTATCTGTTTTTTTATTCAAATGGTCGCTATGGTAATAAATATAAATACATGTGTTGGTTTATTATTCTAGGCCTAACCTAAGAATTTTCCCGACTAAATTTACAAATATTGAAATAAAAAAAGGTTTTTATCGAAATGAATTATAGCCTATGTTACTCAGGGATAGTGTAGCTTTTTATTAGTAAAACTATTTTTTCAATCGGTTCAGTAATGCCAGAGATTACCCTCTACATACAAACAAAAAAACAAACTTTACCTCTTTATAATATTAGTATAGATTTAAATATGAACTTCTCTAGTACATTTTTGTGGCTTTGTTGTTGTAAACCATATTAGTAATGTTAATTCAACTAAGAAAGTTTATAATGCTAGTACAGCTCAAAGTTGGCCAAATGTAATCAAATTTGGTATCAAAATTATCTGGAAAATATCATGAAACGAAATATGATATCGTTTTTTCATTTTGAATTAAGACATACTGAATTGCAATTTTATACTAGAGTGTCCTACAGGTTCACTCAGGCGGCATTAATAAGGGTCAGTTTTATGACGGTTGAGACCGACCCTATTACCCACCCTCCTTGCCTCAACTTAAGTTGAGACGGGCTATAGATAGGTTTGTCTTTAGCTCAAATGTAAACGCTACCGACACACGACGAGGAGCTTCATTATTACTTATACCCAGGCACAGAACTGAGATATTTAATAAATCATTCACTGTGACAGCATGTAGGCTCTGCATTCATTGCCGGAGAGTTTGAAATACATCAATGATCGTTCATTTCAAGAAGGCAGGTTGTTGGTTCTGCGATAGTTTTGGGTAATTTCGGACGCTCGGGTGGATTTGGGTTGGGTATGTGTGCTTGAGAGTGTAACTGTGTTTATATATAATATATCCTAATTTACTTTTGTATTCTTAAGAGATAAATGTGTGTATTTTTAGTTTTTTCAGTTTTTGTACATTATGTTTTAAAAGTTTTAATTATTATTTTTGTTTGTTTATGAATTTTTGTTTGCAGTGTGAATTTTGATGTATTTTGTAATTTGAGGTTAAGAGAAAGAGAGGACCCAATGGTCCTAACTTCGTCTAAAAAAATAAAGATATTACTATTACCCCTCACACACCGAAATGGTGGTTTTTACAGGGGCAAAGAAATTCTCATCTGCCCTGTTTCATACAGATCAATTACTAGGTATATTCCCTACTTATTAATTAGGCTACAACATACTTTATTTAACTTCAAATTGGATTCCTATCTATACATATAAATAAAATTGTAGTGTCTGTCTGTGATTTCAAAATACAAGCTTTTTTCTAAGATCATATGGTTATTCACACATTAAAAAAACCTAAACAAACATTTATAATTGTTTTGTCTGTCTTTCTGTTTTTTGACCGTGCTAATCTCCGGAATGGCTGAACCGATCTTGACGAAACTTTCATTAAAATGTAGAGGACTTTTCAGAGAATATTTTAGGTTACTTTTTATTCAGAAAAACTTTAAATTCCTGTTAAAAAAATTGAAAAAATGTAAAAATGATGGGCAAATTTAGGGATTTTGTGGACAAATGTTGGTGATATTGCGTGTCTATTTCGATCTATGTCTACAGTATGAACAGGACAAAGCTACCCCCACCACTCATCTTAGATCCAAGTGCCTCTGTCCTAATCAATAATCATTTCCATAAAAATTCCTATTTAAAAATTGAAAAAATGTATAAATTATAAACAAAGTTAGGGGTTTTGTGGTTTGCATTGGGATCACCATATGCCACCGATTGGGTTGGCGAACGAAAGCGAGCAGGGGAAGAGGCCCTAATCCATCATAAATATATTTGGTACATATTTTCTTTGTGCGTTGTCATTGGTGACAGTGAACCTACAAGACATCTTGTTATTACTTTTAAAGTTTGTGTTAACTTAATTTTGGCTTGACATAATTGAAGTAGGCCTAGTATAAACAGTCATGCACTTTGAAACGCCAGGTTGTACAAAAGTATTATTCGAACAATTTAACTCTGCAAATTTGGCAAGAGTGCATAGTTTAAAAGTAGATTCGTGGAACGGTCGTAGTTAACTAGTAACATTCCGTCAGCTTGGAAGCGAGTAACTACTGTTTGCTTTAGTTCAACCCTCTTACCCTTAAGTCTTGCCCTCGAGAATTTTGATAAATTAACAAGCCAATAAATAGTTACTTTACTTCTCTTGTAAGGCTCCTAACTCTATCACCTTCTAGGGTTGATTATAACTAGTTGAAGTGAAAACTTCTTATGGCACGTTCGGCACTTTTTGGGTGGGTATTCGAATAAATCTCGCGAGCCGTACCATACCGTAGACCGGGGCATATTTAAGCATGGCGCATGTATACTTTTAAGGCTGTATGGGCTAATTTAGTCACGACAAGCACCGAAGAAATGGACATTGTGCTTCCTCATTTTGTAAGTTGTGTTAATAGTTTACTTGGAAATGGACATTGTGGTTCCTCATTTCGTAAGTTGTTTTAAATAATTTACTTGGTAATACCTCTAAAATGGACATTGTGCTACCTCATTTTGTAAGTTGTGTTAAAATAGTTAATTTTAATGCTCCGTCGCATCTCCGCAAATATTTGAGGCTCAGTCGGATCTCCGCAATTATTTAAGGCTCCATTATAACATTAATACATTGATAAAAAAAATACTTCTTTATAACCTGAAAATAAAATTAACTATATGAAACTAAAACGTTTTCACTTCTGATGGCAGTCCTACGACAGCCTATTATTTTTAAAATTGGTTTTGGATTGACCTTATGCAGTTTGAATTTTACTATCGACAGGGAAAGGAGCGGGATGGGCGATACGGCAGCATTGCCTCATTACATCTCGCTTATACGATTACGACCAGTAGCGTATCCAGGATTTAAGTTGGGGGGGGGAGGCCGGCAGGCCATATTTTAAAATACTTAAAAACTGTATTTCTCAGCAAAGTTTATAATTTTACAGTGATGCGATAAAAATATTGTATAGGGATTTAATTAGTTTGTTTAGTAAGAATAAATATAAAACAAAAATGTACACAATTTAAAAATGATTAATTAAATTACAAGTGAAAAAACATGGACCAAGACCGGGATTTGAACCCAGGACCTTTGCCTTTCTGGGGCAACACTCTACTACTGAGGTATCCTGATCCTCCTGATATTGGTCGATGTTATCTCACTTGTACGGTTTTACTGCATTTATGAGTAAGATCGACCAATATCTGGAGGATCAGGATAGCTCAGTGGTAGAGTGTTGACCCGGAAACGCAAAGGTCCTGGGTTCAAATCCCGGTTTGGTCCATGTTTTTCACTTGTAATTTAATTAATTTAACCCTTGCTGAAGCAGGTAATTTATTACAAATTAAAAATAATTTAAAATGATGTTGTATTGGCTGACTTCAGATACGGTGGAGTGTGGGGTGCAGTAGTGGCTGTAGTGCCAACCTAATATTCGTAACTTGACTGACAACGTACAGTGGAGTGTATTGAGTGTATATAGAGTTGCCATAATATGGTAGCGTGGGAGAAAGAAGAGATTTTAACTGGCTATCTGACCGGATGGCTTTGGAGAGGAAAAGGTGTCTGGGGAATTTTGAAAATTAAGTAGCCTTCATATTAAAAAAACGCCTTTAAATTAATTTTTTAACATACAAAATTCATATAGAATCAAATAATTTGCTATTGTTATGCCTACAATTATAGAAAAATTAGAAGAAAAGTTTTTATTATTTGTTGTTATATTTAAATAGCAAATCACACAAAGCACGTGTTTTAGTAATAACATATAAATGTAAAAACACCACAAAATGTAAGCTGAAAAGTATATATTGTCAAAAGCAGTATCATAAGTTAATTTAAGCTTTTTATAAAATTAGGACCAATCATCTCACCAGAAAAATGTTAGTATCAGTTTACTTTTAACTCAGCTTTTATTGCTTTTAATGTAGGCCTATAACAGTTTTAAACTGCACATTGATTAATTAAATTATTAGGTAACGTGGTTATGTAAAAGAGATGTTTCAAAAATTTTTCACCATTCAGACAAATGTTTCTTTAGTTTTTATGTAACACATTATAAAACGTAATTATTTAAAATATCAATTATTATGCTGGTACAGGAAAATAGCTAATTTTAAATAAAGCTCATTATTAACAATTACTATAGGCCCAATATGACTTGTTTTAACAAACTTTATCTAAAAATCAGCGTAGAAATTAATTATAATTTAAATCAGCTGTTATGGAAATACATTGATCAATACAGGAAATCTTTCACCAGCTAAAGTATATTAAATTGTCAAATTAGCTTTTTTAATTAATTACTGTATACTTTTGCTTTTAAATTATTTGAATATTTTAATACAATCCCCTGAACAAAGACTTTGTGAATCATATAACAAAAGAACATTAGGTACATCGATGTACAAATTTCGATTTCTAACATCGATGTTTTGTTAAGTAGAAATCCCTAGCGAGCCTCTGTATAATAAGGCTGCAAAACAGCTGATCTTGATTCGGTTCCGTTGGTCCTTGGCACCGTAAATCTTCGTACATTTTCAGCGATCGACAACTGCGAATATAGGCGAAATCTAACAAAGTTTTCCGCCGAAGAAAGCCAAAGAGTAACAAATAATTAGAGTCTACAAAGAGAAAGGGTTTAGCTTTGGCAATAGTTCCATGACGATAAAGTTGTAAACGTAAATCAATTTTCGTTCCTAAATACGATTTCAACAAAAAATTTTCGCTATAAAACTTTTTTTGGACAAATTTTCAAAATAGGAGATTTCTCGTTATTTGCGTAAATTCCTCAGAGCTTTATTTTTACCCTCAAAATTCGGTAATCTCGTGGAAATCCGATGATATGGCAACCGTAAAGTGTACAGTTTTGTTAGTTTAAATATTTAGTTAATTATGTTAGTAAATTTGTAGATAGTTCTTTATGCCAGTAGCTTTTGCTACATTTTTGCCTGTAGTTTTGGGGGGGGGGGGGCGTCCCCTCCTGGCCCCCTCCCTGGATACTCCACTGATTACGACTCTACTGTAAAATCAAGAAAATTGAGTGACGAATTATTACAGTTCTATGATTGGCCGAGTAGATCATGGCTTACCAATTTTGTGCATCGGCACAGTCAAAGTTGTACTCCCAGTCGCAAACTCGGAATTGTTGGTTGAAAGATGTATCGTTGGCACACACATAAGGTATCCTTCGTCCGTCTTCATCGCACATGTGGAAAATCTGACAATGGTGTTCGGTGTCGGCATAAAAACCCACAGCTCTGTCGCTGCAGTCAAATGTGAATGTCAAGTTAGGAAAGTCTTCCCATCTCTTTGCCTGTACAAAAAGTAGATCTTACTAATACGAAAGCACCCCACATCTTTAATTTATTTAAAGACTAGTAAGCCCCCGTGAAAAATCACAGGCAGATTAATAAGATACACATCAGAAATACATCATTTAAAAAAAAAAAAAACTATTTAAAAAAAACAGACTTTATCTAGACCTACCTAACTGTACTGACGGCGATTTTTAACTCGGTAAATGTGTACAATTATTTATAAAGCTGTAGGCCTAATTGTTAAAATTGTTTATTTATTACGTTATTTTATATTTAAAGAAGTATAAAAATATTATATATTTTTATTGCATTTATTTCATACTAGTAAGCCCCAGTTAAAAAGAACAGGCAGATTAATTAGATACACAACAGAAGTACATTATTTATAAAAATACTATTAAAAAAACAACTTTATCCTATGCCTACCTAACTATGCTGGGAGTGATTTTTAACTCGGTAAATGTGTACAATTATAAGGATTATAAAGCTGTAGGCCTATTTGTAAAAATTTTATAATTATATACATTATTACATATAAAAATAAAGATAAAAATACTGCCTTTTAATTGCTTTTTATTTCATATTGATATATCAAATGATTTAGAAGTTATTAATATTATAATGAAGAAATCAATAATAGAATATGTTTATATGTTATATGAAGATGTACGAATGTTTCCGAAGTTAAACGAATTGGTACATTCAAACCTCTTCTTTAAATTTGTATAAATGAATAAATTGGTGATAAAAGGTAGTATTTATATTCATTTTATATAAATCAAATCTTATAACGTATTATAGCTTCCGTTTGATATGTAACTTTTAATTAAAACAGTAAACTTCACAAGACATTATATTATTGATTGAAGTTGTAAACAGAACCCCAATGTATAATCTTCACTTGTATTACAGATGGTGGGTGAAATCAGCTGCTATATTATATAGTTATTCAAGTACGTACGTATTTACGTATGTACGTACGTACAGACGTACACTCGTTTTTATGGGAGTTGATTGATAGATCAAATGAGTTAGAAATTATTAATACAATAGTGAATAAACTAATAATCAAATATTTTTATATGTTATACGAAGTTGTACAAATGTTTCCGAAGTTTAAACCTTCTTTAAATTTGTATAAACGAATATATTGGTGAAAAAAGGTTGTATTTATACAGAGTGTTCATTAAGTCCCTTTAACCTCCTTTATTATTTTTGTTATTGAAAATAAGTTAACAAAACTTTGTATATATCTTGTGTTGCGTAACAGGACACATGTTTTGACATATCTGAACCTTTATGATTTTGGGGGGCTTGAAGGGTTTAGGGGGGTAAACAATTTCAAATCTAAAGGTAGGTCATGTAATAAACCATTAAAAAGTTTATAATAGAGAACAGAATGACGCAAACTAGAGTTTAGTATCTCGGTTCGTTTCAAAGTAATACAATCAAAGTTCTGGAAAATTATATTGTTATCTTAACATCAAAGTAGGTAATTAATTTGGAATAAGTAGATTGTATGTTATTTTCAAGAACTTCGATTGGCCATTACTTTGAAACGAAATGAGATATTAAGCTCTAGTTGGCGCCATTATATTTCTCTTGACCTACTTTTATATTTGAAACTATAAACCCCCCTTACACCCCTAAGCCCCCCCTCACCGAAATCATAGAGGGTGAGATATGTCAAAAAATGTGTCCTGTTATGCATCACAAGAAATTTAAAAAGTTTTGTTAAGTTACTTTCAGTAACAAAAATAATGAGGTTGATTAAAGGGACTTTATGAACACTCCGAATACAATTTATAACCCCGAAGCAAAATATTACGTCATATAGCATACATTAGTTCTATAACTCATATTAAAAAAAATCAACTTCACAAGAAATTATAACGATTGAAGTTGTAAAAACTTATGTTTTTAATTTTATGAAACTAGGTAAGATCCCGTGCAAAACCACGTGCAGATTAAATTGATACACCCTAGACTGTATTATTACTTCTACTCAAAAACCACCAACATCCGGAAGTTTGAAATCACCAGAACCGTTTGACTATACAAGAAAAGTTGTAGATTATGATTATTTATGCTTTACGAAACAGCGAAAACTGCATGCCTGTTTGTTAAAATGTTATTATATAACAAAAGAAAGATAAAATATTATATTTTAATAGATTTTTATTTCATATTGAGAAATCAAATGGGTTAGAAAATATTATAACAGAGTCATATGTTCCAAAATTTAGACATGATGTTACAAAATGTTTGGCATATTTGTTAAAATTTTGAATTTACATTAATTATTGTATATCAATATAAAGATAAAAATAGTATATTTTAATTGTTTTTATTTCATATTGATATATCAAATGGTTTAGAAGTTATTAACATTATAACGAAGAAATTAATAATTGAATATGTTCATAAGTTATACGAAGATGTACGAATGTCTCCGAAGTTAAACGAATGGGTATCTCTTCTATAATTTGTATAAATGAATATATTGATGATAAAATGTTGTACTTGTATTTGTTGTATAACCCCAAAGCTTATCTCATAACTTAATATAGACTTAATTAGTTCTATAACTCATATTAAAAAAAAAATCAACTTCGCAAGACATTATATTATTGATTGAAGTTGTAAATATAACCCCAAAGTATAATCTACACTGGGTTTTGTTAAGTATTACAGATGATGGGTGAAATTAGCTGTTATATTATATGTTACTCACGTACGTACGTACACTCGAGTTTTATACGAGTTGATAAAGTATTTTAAGAAAATGTATTTATATGAGTTTTGTAGAATTTTCTTTTTATTTAAACATAATAGCCCACGTTATATTACGTTATAACTTATAAATACTTACCCTGTGAAGAACGGTGGGTTTCGAGCAGACGTACGCAAACGCTATAGACAAACAAAATATTTATTAACAAAGGTATTATGTTTCTTTTAATTATAATAATCAACAGGAAGGCAAATAATATTGCTAACGTTCACATAAGCATCGAACTGGTTACTCATTTTTAGATTGAAAGCATGGCCTCCACAAGCCCCAGGCCCGGTGCTAGTGCGTGCCTGATTTTTAATGGGGTTTGTTTGAAAATAAAAATAAATAAATAATGAATGATCCCTCCGACCATTTGTTTTATGAGCATTACTGTTTTTTTCTCGAAAATTAGTACTTGGACTTTGAAGAATATTTGTTTACAGTAAAAATTAATATTTAACACACTATAAAACAGGCTTTAACATTGGTTTAAATAATATCAGGGAAATTTGCATATTTTTATTTATTTTATTCAAGTTCTTAAGCGGACTTTAGAAATTTAAAAAAAACGTCAGGGAAATTTGCATAGTTTCCTTTCTTTTCTTAAAGTTTTGAAGCCGGCTTTACCAATTTTGAGATAAGTTCAGGGAAATGTGCATGGTTTCCTTTCTTTTCTTAAAGTTTGAAGCCGGCTTGACCAATTTTGAAATAAATTTAGGGAAATGTGCATGGTTTCCTTTCTTTTCTTAAAGTTTTGTAGCCGGCTTTACCAATTTTGAAATAAATTCAGGGAAATGTGCATGGTTTCCTTTCTTTTCTTAAAGTTTTGAAGCCGGCTTTACCAATTTTGAAATAAATTCAGGGAAATGTGCATGGTTTCCTT
>JAGFPH010001577.1:88676-116252 GCA_018207615.1 Philaenus spumarius
TTTCTTTTCTTAAAGTTTTGAAGCCGGCTTTACCAATTTTGAAATAACTTCAGGGATGTTTCCATATTTGACTTTCTTTTCTTAAAGTTTTTATTTAAAAAATGTCAGGGAAATTTGAAAATTTTGCTTTATTTCTTCTTAAGCCGGCTTTATTTATTTTGACAAAAAGTCAGAGAAATTTCCGTAGCTTTATTATATTAAAGCTCTTTAGGCCGGTTTACCAATTCTTAAAAAAAAAAAAAAAAAAAAAAAAAAGGTGAATGACCAACTTTTTTCACTTAACAAACAAATTTTTATTCCATAATAAGGAGCCCGCTTCAGACAATGGCTCCCGAGCCCGAAATTTCATGTGGGGGCCATGCTGTAAATATTATGATATTAACATATTATGATTAACATAGAAATAAGAATATTTTCTGTCATCCTCCTCGCAGCGTTTTGCGACTAAAGCGCAAACTTACAGTTAGTATAAAAATGCTTCGTGTATTTTATTTAGTAGAGAAAATCTCGCAAAAGATACAACTCGCCTAAAACAAAACCAACCCACTCGATGAAACACCACGATGACAAAAACTTGTTCGTGCTGTTTCACATTCCGACGCTGTTTCGCTACAGGAACTCGTTCAGATACACAGTTGCGAACTGAGGGCTGACACAGCTGCTCGAACAACCAGCCTAACAGTGTACGGCTAGGGCGTTCCGAGTATTACGAGCTGAGCATATATGCCTCACTTCCAAATACCTGGAGTCTGATTTTCGGGCGAGTATAAAGAGAGACTCAGTGTAACAGTGTCAATTTCAAGGTCACCGAAGGAAAGCGAATGCAGGGCTGCCTGTCACCCTTGTAGGCATGGCGTAGCCCCTCGCGATCTGTACTGATGTATGCGTCCACGGTTGGTGGGCGCTTGCCAGCAAATCCAGCTGGAAGAAACTGGAGACACTTCAGACAGTGGGTCTTCGCAGACTCACACGCCAGCCGTGGTACGTTAAGAACTCCACCATTCTAGGGTCAGCTGGCATCCCTACCCTAGATGTTTTTGCTAAACAATGCACCTCTAAACTGTTTCAGGATGCACGCGACTCAGGCCATGTACACATCCCTGAAGACGGTAGGCCTCGGTCTGCCGCCATAGAGCCAAGCCTTCAGCGCTTCTACTTTGCAGAAGACTCCTTAGCGTTTGCTACCCTTTTTATTCTGTTTTAGTGAGTGTATTTAGTTTGCAGCTTGCAGCCATGAGGGAATTCCCTAGATGCAGCTACCTCTCTCCCCAGTTTTAGTTTTAACTCAGAGGGAGGGTGTATTAGTGGGTAGTGCATGCAAGTGAGAGGTGAGTTCCACAGTACCTCTCAGGAGAGGGATCTGCGTAAATGCATTTCATCCTACCGAAAAAAAGGGAGGAAAGTGTCAATTTGGATGGCAAACAGTCATGATAGCAAATTTGTACGGTACCCAGGAGCATCTCATAAGTCAAAACATGGCGACCTGGCCAAATGAAGATGTATTTGGTGATATGTACGAATTTGATATCAAAATCGCTGTGCCACTTCCAACAATCGTAGCGAGCAGAGTTTCTGGTTGGGAAACAGCATATTCACTGAGAATACAAACTTTAGATCCAGCTTGCGATCGATTCTGACTCGCGTAACTCGTGGAAAAATCGCTATAAGTTTATTTCTCTATCTACAACATACCTGTAATTTTCCTTGTTTAAATAAAGTGTGTCGTGTAATGCCCGTTCGCGTAAACAAATTGACGATGCAGAACACCCTGTACTGGACTGCATTTTTTTGCAGAACCTTTGGTTCACTTGCTCTAGTCAACTCAGTTGAAATGCAGAACATTCATCAATCAAATCCATTTTATTTAATTCAATTAACAAACTTAAAATCATTTGGATATTAGTCGCAAAACGCGTGGTGGAGAGTAAACGGGTATTACTTTACGATAATGTAATTACTGCATTAATTAAAAAAAAAGAATAGGAATCATGATAACATTTTCACTAAAGCATTTGGCAAATTGTGTGTATCCAAGGACTTACCCAAGCAAGCAGCGACTACTATGGTCTGTCTGATCATCCTGTAATAAGAAAGACAAACCTCAGTTAAAGAATATATTTAATAGTTACTAAATACTTTTTTGTAATACAAAATCGCGACCACCAAGGACTGTTCAATTGGTTCTCCAAATATACTTCCAATTTGATTTAATTTGTATGTATTATCTCAAATTCTCTACTGCCAGGCTTTCGATAGATAAATAGATAGAAAAGACTTTATTTTGGGCGAAGTTAGGACTATGTGGTCCTTTCTTACTCTTAACCCATAGTTATACAATTACAATTTGACATTAAACATATTTACATAATTAACTTAAGCCTAAAACAAAACATAAATACACAGTAAAGACAAAGAAAAATCAATATATAATCACAAGAATTAAAAAAAGAAAAATTTTAAGCTTTTATAGTTTCTTAAAGCTTACAAAAAAAATAGCCTAATTTTAAACATATTTATTGAGTTAAAAAAAAAACTACTTATAACAATATTCACGCTCATATTCATTCATCATAAAATTTAAATAAGTAAATGAAACAAATTACTTATTGGATAGGTCTGACTTAGATGGTATACAGGGTGATTCACGAAGACATACAGATACTTCGGGAGCTCATTCTACATGTAAAAGTAAAGAAAAAAGTTTTATAAACATAGTTGGAAATGCTTTGTTTTCCAGATATCCGCCTTTCTGTTTTTTTTTACAAAATAATTCATATATAGAGAAATGTTTGACTGATTGATTTATAATACAGCTGTTGTTTGATTGTCATTGTTCAAATTGTTGTTTAACGAAATCCCTCTGTTTGTTAGGCTACAAGTTCTCATTTTAAAGTACAGTTTTAATATTCTAAAATGGCGGCCAACTTTTGAATTTTATATGAAATACCCTATGCTTTATGATGATTTACGATTTCACTGAATTCTGGATTGTGAATCAGCTGATATTAAACATCTGTTATCAACATCATTTTAAAATTTGTAATTTTGTCACTTAATTGCTCTGTATTATGGTTTTAAAAAATAAACTAAAACCGTATTTGTTGATTTTTAAAAGTTATTTGTTTGTCTAAAAAGTGCTTTATTGGTGTTAAGAGCGTTTCCATTTATTCAAAACATTTCCATACCAAAATATCATCCGCTCAGATAGAGTGTTTTAAAACTTTATACTCCTCTAACTTTTAAACGATTAATCGTATCAACAACAAAAAAAACACCAAGAACAAAAAAGCCTTAAAATAACTTGTAAAATCCATAACCATCAAACAATATAGGGTGTTCTATACAAAATTCGAAACTTGGCTGCCATATTGGAAAAATTACGGGTAAGATAAAAATTTCAAAGTCGCCAAATTAAACAGAACTAAAATTCCAGCGGAGTTACTATTTAACTTTTTTTAATAGCTCTTGTAGATTTCAAGAGAAACAGCTGGCACACTTATATCAATTTAAGGCAAAAAAACATTCCGTCTTCATCGCCAGGTAGTCATAATACGATGAATTTGTGTTCATTCGCTAGAACTTATAGTTAAACCAAGTTCAAACCTCGATGCTGTCGTTGAATTTTATTCATAGAAATATTTATGAAGGAGGCCGGCAAGTCGCTATGGAGGGAAGAGGCAAGAAGGCATCCCCCCCCCCCCCCCCCAATAATATTAAAATCCAAAAAGTTTTGAGATTTTGGAAAAATTTGGGATTTTTATATTGGGATTAAAATGCGCGCAAAAAAAACTCAAAAACTCCAACTTTGGGTTTCGAAAGTTTTTGTTAATTACCAACGAATGTTATAAAAGCAACGAACAAATAACAAGCAAGTTAAAATTTCCAATCCAAAAATGTTGGTAAAAATATTTCTGTACCAAATAAATGCATTGTCTTCTTTTAAATTATGTTCTGGGAAAATAATTTCCAAAACCCTTGTTATTGTGGCAACACTGAATGTCACCGACTCACCTTGCCGTGCACTGTGCCAGGCCACCAGACCAGTGTTGCCAGATTGGGGTTTTCCCCAAAATGTTGAAGTTTGCGGGAAATATTAGGGATTTTTTTAATACTGCGATGAACACGCGAAATTTTTGTCAAAAATTTAAAACTCTTCAAGTACTCAATATAACACTTGCAGTGTTAAAACCCCTACTTAGAGAAGCCCATTTAAAAAAATAATTCCGAGGAAGCCCCCAGGGCCCATCTCCACTGGGATTTATTCCACACAATAACATAACCCAGAACCCATTCTGCGCTTTGGAACCCCCACCGCAGAAGTTTGGAAATATGGTCAAAATTGTTGGGAAATTTTATATTTCGCCCCCTCTCTCCCAATATGTTTTTGTAGCAACGTCCTGGAAGTGGATTAACAAGTGATAAAATCCGACGTCAACAGCTGCGCCGAAATAAAACCTCACATCACCCTCGTGGTTCACTACAAGACTACGTCGAAAGACCCTAACGTAAAGGTTATATTTGTTAGTCAAACTGTTAATAACAACTATGTAGCCTACTATACAGGCTGTTTCTTAAATAGGACGCCAAACTTCTGGAGTGGGTTCCTTAAATAAAAATAAATAAAAAAGTTCCCATAAACATGTGCCCTAAAACGCTTCGTTTTACAGATATCCGCCATTTTTTTACAAAATAATTCATATCTAGAGAAATGTTCGACTGATTGAGTTCAAACTTGGCTAAAAGTTTAACCTAACAATGATCCGTCTCCAGAAAAATAAGCGATTATATACAATCATCTGTTTCACAATGGCGGCTGTTTGAAAATTTCAAACTTAAATTACTCAAAATCCGTACATTTTAACAACAAATATTAAGACACCTTTTTTGTAGCCCTTTTGATTCCCTGTCGAACGGTGTAATTTTCAAAACAATCGGATGAAGGATAATAGTTAAGTTAAAGATAATAACAGCATATGTATATACAGTGTTTGTATAGGATGCCGGATTGAACAAACCAATTTTATTATTACACACAACTTTACTCAATTTTGAGATCTCCTCCTCTTGGACACCCATCAAAACGTTAAAAGACAATTATTTCCTGGACTTTTCGATTTCTTATACATTTAGGGGTGAAAAAACGTTCTACTATTGATCTCCAAAGATGTTCATCAGAAATAACGAGAAAGAAAACAGTCTTTCATTTCAGCTCATTTTATCTGTTTACCCCTGAACTTGAACGCAATTTGGGGGTAGTTTGCTCCCCCAAGGGTTTGGAAACTACTTCAGATAATCTCTCGACCCCGTTGATTTCATCTCCCACTAAAAAGTAGAGGAAACATTTTATTTTCCGTCATTTCCTAATTTTTCGTCAAATTAGGGGTCCCCCCCCCCCCCTTCGGCGAACCCTTGTGGTGCATTTCTTGGTCGGTTTCTATGGGGCTACTAAATTTCTAAATTTGAATCATAATTTGTGCATTCCATAGCATTATTTTTAGGTATAATAAACGTTGTTGTGAAAAACCCCCTAAAAAACGCGGTTTTTGCATTTATAGGTTACGCCGGGATTTTAGAGCCATGGGACCCCGATTTTCGGAATCAGCTACCCAAAAAACATACAGTAGAAGTGGTGTAGTCCGTGGGGCATTTCCTGAGGAAAAACCCTGCTTTTTAAATAGACTAATATAGTTGTTGTCCGGCTTAGTGTGTTAGGCTAATTCCCCGTCTTCAATAATATAACTGGTATACAATAAAGAAGAACATTTCAAGAAAGCAGTTTGGTTATCTATGTATTTTTACATACTATGCATTTAAAAAATCTAAAATTTATTTGTTTGAAACAATAATATAAAGAAATTAGTGATCATATTATCCAGACATACTTTTATTCAGAACTTTTTTTACACTTAACCGTCAATCCCAAAGACAAACAACTATACAGCTCAAAGTTTCAAAAGGCCTAAATGTCCAACACCAAAGGCATAACAGACCGAGGTACACTCACTTCAACTATCTAACAAGCCAAAAGTACAATAGCCTAAAGGTAACCGCATAGTGAGGCAGCGATACAAGCTCCGATAAGCGCGAGAGAGCAAAACCAATGAATACTTAAATGTTTAAGTATTAATTGGCAAAACGATCTGTGAGGAAATAGATTATACCGCATAGTAGCGCGGAGATAGGAGCGACAACTAAGTCATATTTTTCTACTGTCTTTTGTCGTGTTCACTAGTGCCCCTGTGTGTGTTTCTCTCTCTCTCTCTCTCTCTCTCTCTCTCTTTCTAGCGCCTGGCCCATTGTGGGGAGAGTGGTTCATATGGTCAATTGTGGGAACTCTGTTATCTCTGAAGATAGAGAAAAATTTAAAATAGGATTTTGTTACAAAAAAAAACGGCTATTATAATTTGTGGTTCTCTCTCCAAAATTTGTATTTTTTATTTTAGCGGTTTTATAGCTTTTTGGTCCATTATAGCGATATAACGGTCGCTTAAGAGAGAACTTTTGTGGGGAGGCGAGAAAGATTTTTGTGGGGATATAAGAGAGAGGAATTGTGAGGATATAAGAGAGTGGAATTATGAGGATATAAGAGAGTGGAATTGTGAGGATATAAGAGAGTGGAATTGTGAGGATATGAGAGAGAGAAATTGTGAGGATATATTTAATGTGACTTTCTAATGGAGTATATATATCCTAATACTGTAATTCAATTCCCACTGGTGAAATGGTGTCAGCCAACCCAAGAATCGCAATGTTGTAGGTTATATGAGTTAGGTCATTTATTCTTATAAACAAGAAATATGTGTTATGCTGCCCTTATAAAGCAAAGATTAAGAAGCCTAAAAATAGCACATATAACACAAATATTATAAATTGTATACAAATACTTTTTTTACATGTGGTCACCCAAAAAACGCCGCTAAAAAGGGCCTGCCTTCAAAATTTATCACTTGAAGTAGCTAGCAAAAATACTAAATTACCATGAGCAAAGAGGCTTATAGTTGCTTGTCATTCCCATCAAGCCCTCCTGATACTCACGAACAATCGACCATGGTTGGAGAGGGGAACGAGGCCGCAGTCCGAGCCTGGGTAAGTGAGTCAGGAGGAAGGATCCAGGTGCTCCAATACACGCCTTTCAAATAACAATACTTACCTTGTCATTCTTCAAATGTAAAAATATTGATCTTAAACCAAGACATTTGAACAATTTGTTACACCCTTCTACTCTTGTTGACAACATTAACATTAGTAGTTACTCTTTAACTATGCCTTTAAACATAAGTTAATATGAAAACGAAATTGTTATTAAATACCACAAGATGTAACTCACAATTCCAAGATTTTTTTTAAGCCTAAAGGTATTAATTAATATAATGGTGTAACCACCCAATAACAAAAAATTATCTCATCGGACCTCAGGGCTCCACCCTACTGGCTATTTAAGCTGCAAAGTCATATACGCAAATCCCAAACTACATGTACAACACTGCTATGGTGTAAGCACGCCCCAACAAAGAATTTTGCAGGGCTCCGCTCCACTGGCTTTTTTAGGTGTAATGATATATAGACTAATATATGCACACAGCCAAAAGTACTATAGCTACACTCTTCAAATTTCGCATGTACATTACTGTTATGGTGTAAGCCCTCACCAACAAAAGGTTTTTCCCTCGGGCCCCAGGGCTCCCCCCACTCGCTTTTTAAGTTACAATATTACATATACTCACAGCCCAAAATACTGCAAAATAACAACCACTGAACAGATTTGGGCGCGTTTTTTTTTTTTTTTTTTTTTTGCAAAATGACTGCATTGTCAAGAGAAGATTGTAACGTTTTTAATGAATCCTGATCCTCAAATCATCCTTTTTATAGCCTCAGTTTTCTGTATATTTGGTAGAATTATACGTATAGTTCAGAGTTCCAGGTTTCAGAAAACTCTATAAGAGAACTTTATATCGTTCTAATATAAAAACGCTGGCGTCGGCGTCGAGACTAACGCGACTTACTCTCATACTAAGTTAGGCAATGTAACTTACACACCTCATGAGCAGATTGCTCGCAATATGCAGTGGTACACGCACTTGACAAAATACTTTGTCGGGTCGGTCTTGGATACATCCGGTCTTTAGATTGTTTTTTTTATCCTTTTAACTTTCAATGACTCTGTAGTGCCGACCTTTGACTGAAGACATAATATTTAACTAATGTCTTACTAACTTCGTTTTAAACGCGTTAAAAGATACGATTGCGTTGGCAATTTTTAAAATACATCTCATTCTTGTTTAATATACTTTGATTTCTATATAGAAAATGTAGGTATTATATTTTTTTCAAGAATGTTAAAGGGTACTTTTTATAAATATTGGACAATCTTTATTTATAGTAAATTAATTGTTCAAAACAAATTAAGCTATTTTTAGTGAATTGGACATTTATCATTGTCTTTATGTTATCACCTTATTATCAAATTAATAGTTATTATTACTTATACAAAATTAATTATTTATCTTTGACATTGATTCCGTTATTCAGGCTTTATTATTTTTATAAATGAAAAGCATTACATTTGTGTTAGTACTTGTTTCAGTTTAATTTATCACAGAGCTTAACAATTGAAATTTTAAAATACGTGTATGTATATTTCGTATAACCAGAAACAATATTTAAGTTCTAACCGATTTACTGCAAGCGTGTACTTTTTTTAAAGGCGGAGAGGGTTAAAATTTCAGGTTTCGTGTGTTTTTGAAGTATTATTTTAAGATGAAAAGAGTTCTAAAACAATAGTATATACATAGAAGAAAAATGTTATTCCAAAATTTGAAAAAATCAAAATGGATATTTTTTTAAATTTGGAAGAAAGTTTTTGTCGTGGTATTTTACCACATATAATATAGTTATTATACCACTATATTTTTATTTTACCACATATTATATTATTATGACTTTAAAAAGCTATAGTATCTAGCTTTATTAGTTTGTATTATACAGACCCTTAAAGTGCGTAAAAGGGGGCTTTTTGACCCCCAACTATCAATAAAGAACCCGCCTGTGGTTAATCTATACTTATAAAAGCCAAATACCATTGACTCATTGACGCATCACAGTTTCTCCAAAACCACGAGGCCTACAAACATGAATTTTGGCACTAATACTCTTTATAGGCTCTAGACGCGCTCTAAGAAAGGGTTTCAAAAAATTCGAAATTTTTGGGTGGTCAAAGTTACAAAATCACGATTTCTCTAAAACCATCGAACGGATTGGAATGAAATTTGGTATGTAGCTTCCTCTAGGGCCAAAGGTGCTCGCTAAGAAAGGGTCTTAAAAAATCATAAATTTGAGGGGATTTGGGGGTCAAAGTTACTAAAAAGAAACACCGAACGGATTTGAATGAAATTTATTATGTAGGTTCCTCTAGGGCCCTAGGTACTCGCTAAGAAAGGGTTTTAAAAAATCAGAAATTTTAGTGGGTTTGGGGGTCAAAGTTACTAAAAAGAAACACTGAACGGATTGGAATGAAATTTATTATGTAGGTTCCTCTAGGGCCCTAAGTGCTCGCTAAGAAAGGGTAGGGGAGGTTTGGGGGGGGGTAAAAGTTACTAAAAATACCCATAATAAATACATAGTGTAATATATTTATTGATATAATATATTTTTTGTTAATATACATCTAACTTTGATTTGTCTATCCGTGCAAAGCCGGGTCGTGCCAGCTAGTCGATTATAACTGAAAAACCGTATGAGATACTTTATAAACTAAACCTATTTGAATTTCCAATAAAATTCTCGACAACTTAGGTTAATTTGAATATCATGTAATCAGTCATGCATTTTATACAGACTTCGATTTAACGAAGACTTTTTTAAAGATAACAGATATGATGTTCATACCATAATATCTATAATTTGTATCAATCGTTTTTAAAATTTAGACATATATTAATAATTTCAGTTTAAACATCTGTGTAAAAATTCAATCAAAACGGAAAATTTTCATACACTATATTATAACAACAAATTTACAATATTAGAAACAAGAGGAAACGCTAGGTGGGTCTACATGTAAAACTTCTATCTACAGTTTTTCGACAATTTTTTAATTTGTTATGCATGTTTAGTATTTGTATGGTTATATATACACATACTATTGTTTTAGAACATTTTGCGTGTTAAAATATTAATTAAGTTAACACATACAACCAAAAATAGGCGAAACCTAAGCATTTAACCCCTTTAACTTTCAAAAATGTACACGGTTGAAGTAAATCGACTATAACTTACAACCCGTTTGAGATATCTTTATGAACTAAAATATCTGAATTTGTTATGCAATTTTCGATTTGAATATCATGTGATCAGTCATACATTTTCTACCGACTTCGATAGGTATCAAATCAAAACAACAATTTTGTTTAACACGTTTGTAATGCATGTTTAGTATTTGTGTGGTTATAATATATACACATACTATTGTTTTAGAACATTTTTCATGTTAAAATATAAACATTTATCGTCTGTAATGATATGGGATCCCAATTTGGAATAAAATTTTATTAGGAAGATCAAAATATTTATGTTGTTTTCAGGGTAGGAAAATGAAGTCGTAAAACGATTAATCCTAGTAAAAATTCCGTATTTTCTATATAGAATACTTCAAACTATGTCTTTCTATGTCAAATCGTTTTTTTAAGTTACAGGCGATAAAAGAAAGACTTGCAGTTATTATATTGGGCCAATAGAGGCTACCGAGGATACCTGCGGTTAGGAATTGATGTCTTGGTAACTAATTGACCAATATGGACGATACTTCGCACACATGTTATTAAATGACTTATCTATGGCCTGTAATTATATGGAATCCCTATACACTGATACTAAGACCAACATTAGTCTGCTAGTATAAATGTATATAAACGATTAAATCAAATAAAAACAATTTAAATACATAAACTGACAAGCGGAAGGAATACATATATTTTAAATAATTCATTATGTATTTGAATTGTTTTTATTTGATGTAATCGTTTCTTTTATAAATCTCAGACAGTTGTCACGGAAAAAATTGTGGGAAGTGTGACCACGTTACAATATAAATTGTAAACCGAATGAATTCCGTTTTAAATGGCCCTCTAGCGTAATTTGTATTGGTATTATTTGCAAACTAAGCAAATATTACCATAAAGACGGTTATTATTGTCATGTCCAGTTTCTAAATATTATATGTTTCTGTACTTCTGTGAAATTTTTACACTGACATTAGCATGTAACTAGCAAAGGAAAAGAAATAGAAATATCAGGCTTTTTTTTTCAAAGATAAAATTTATTCAGTGGTAAATACAGCATCAAAATCGGTTCAGTACTTTTTAAGAATAGCCCTACAGTAGAGTAAATCAAGGTTTTCGTAGTCCGTATTGTTAATAACAATTAAAACCTAAAATATTTATAACTAAACTCTTCGACAAAACCAGGTGTTTTCAAAGCCGTGAAGAACGTGAGAAAACACAAATAGATCAGTACAAAAAGTAAAAGTGATTTATATTTTAGATTATTTTTTCTTATCTTAAAATAAGCGCTAGTTTACGGTATACAAAATATTACTGATTGTTGAACGTGAACGATTATATTATAAAATAAGCTGATAATCATAAGTTAAAAAACACCAGGAAATAATATTTTTTATTACTTTGGATTCATTAAGCGCAAAGTGAAATTATGTGTTCGGCATCTTGATCTTATGGCATCTAAACACCAGGTGCACTTATATTTTTTGTCAGAAGATTCACAGGAATGGAAGAGTGATGTCTGTTTGGATCTCTTCTGGTTACCGTATCTTTATTCTGAATATGCGTACGGTATCAGCTACTACGACTTTTCAGTACTTCAACATTCATTTTATTTTGAGCTTCTCTATTTTGTCTTCTCTATTCAAATCCAATTACACTCTATACACTAAATTTGTATTGTCCCTCTTTGAATTTAACTTTCAAAATCATATTTTCAACTGGGAAATTAATTGCAAATAAAAATAAAAACTGTCCAAACTGGCAAATTAAATACAGTCTAATAATATTAATTAGAAATTATTCATTCAAATTATTCAGTTGTTACCATAGACAACAAAATGTTATAGGTTATAAACCTTTAATTAACTATTAATTCAAAATCATATCCAACAAAATCATTTTTCCATTTTAAATGGTTAAAAATTTGTTTGGTCCAGATTTTTTTGAAAAAAGTATTCCGGCCGCCATTTTCGATAGGGTTGTCGTACCTTAATTTGCTTCGTATTAAAATGTTTGTGATTTAAGGACAACAAAATTGATGTGTCACAAAGCGTATATTTACATACAAAAATTTGAATTGCCCCCCACAGAGCCCTTCTGTGAGGAGAGGGGGAGGGTCTTGAAAGATTATAAAAGTAGTTACTAATCAGCCAAAGACATTCCCAAATTTCCATCTTTCTACTTTCCGTTGTATAAAAGTTTCTGAAAAAGTCCCATACTTTTGGAACTCCTTGTATAAACATATAGAGAAAATTTAATACTTTTTAAAATGTTTACAATTAGGACAAAAGTACAAGACATCGAACTAAAAGACAGGATAAAGGTCGGGGTTGAGGATGTATTAATTGATTTCCGTTCTGACATCGCGTGGAGGCAACAACAGAATGGCGGGGAAAACTTTCTTTTATATAACAGAATTTGTAACATACGACATAGCAACAGCGTTTACTCGCAGTACATGCACAGTGTTAGTTACAAATTTACATTCAAAAACTAATGTAACAATTATGTTTAGTTTAATTTATTTAGCATAAGTGATAATTATCATTCAATAAAATTAAAGAACATAGAAAAATTAAGTACACTAAGCATTTGCTCGGATCCAACGCTGTACAAGTGTGTTAGGCCCACAATGTACTATCGCGTAAAGTGAGGAGAGACAATCAACAGAAGGCAGGAGGTACGGCTCGAGTTCACAACAGTAATCATTCTAGGTTTAGGAAAATGGCAACGCTGTGCGATGTTGTCATATTTACAGGCCCACAAGGGACGATACAGCTAGTTTGTCTCTCTTAAATTTGAACTAACCAATCAAAGAACATCTCCTCACAATTGACCACGGGAAATTATCTCTTTTGGGCAAGAGAGAACTGCAATCAGCGCAGCCCTGGTGGCCTCTCTCCCGAACTAAGCCTCTCGCCCTAAGGTCTAATGTGGGGATATTTTTTTTTTACGAAATTTTCAGCGGGAAATGTTTATTACCGCCTAAATAACGTATTACGATAAAAAAAAGGTGTAGGTCATTGTGGGGATATCCCCACAATGGACTTTCTCCCCACAATGGACCATACAAACAACCGAATCTCCCCACAATTGACCGCTTGCTATCTCTCTCTCCCCCTCTCTCTCTCTCCCTCTCTCTCTCAATATGAATTTCCTATTAACGGAAAATTCTTCATTCAATATTTCCGTCTTGTCTCCTACACGATACTATAACTGACAAGGATTTCGATTTGGAGCAAATTCCATCTTTCCCCAGTTCTGTGGGCGACCTTGACACCGAAAGATCAAGAGAAAATAATAGGTCGACAAATAATGCGGCATTTGTACGAAAAAATTCAAATTTTTTGTTTTCCAAAATAAAATTTAATTGAATTACGGTGTTAAAAAATAATTATGTAAAATACATGAATAAAAATAAACGTTTAATGTAATAATTACGATCAATTAACAAATGGGAAATTTTCTTTAAACTATTGCAACACTTTTAAGTTTTCTATTATTTACATTTACAAATTTTTTAACGTTTAATTTTTGTTTTCGTGAATTAATACTAAACAATAATAATTACTTGACAAGAAATGTCTGTTATGAAATTAAATTGTTAACGAGAGGATTTCTCTCATTTTTGTTGTTAATAACAATTAAATTATGCATTATTTTATTTATTTAAAGTAATTTATTGTTATTTTTGTTATTATCAAAATTTTAAATTTTATTGAGAGACATCCTCTGATTTTAAAATTTAATTTTTATATAATAAATAATGCATTTAATAGTAAATCTTATTTAGAAATGTACTGTTATAATTTATTTCAAGATAGTTTATTTCTTGCAGTACCATTTTGGACAAACACTTTTCTAATAAACAGTTCTACATCCATTTTAATTCAGACAAAACCACCAGTGGTAATACAGTAGCGACAAAAACAAGTATGTTTGATTCCTTCGCTCTTATCACTGGTCGTAGCGCTCTTTGTCGCATTGCTCTTCTCCCTACTATGCGATGTTATATTGAAGTGCGTGTGTTTGTATCGTCGCTCTTCTCTTCCCACGTATCGTCGCTTGTATCGCCGCTCCACTATGCGGTTACCCTAAGAATCCATACATGAAATCGGCACATCAGTAAAATAGACCGACGATCAAAAATGTCCATATCTCGAGCGCACATCAATGCAAAGATCCGACAAAAGTAAAAGAACCAAGAGTCCATTAGTAAAAAATGTATAAAACAAAAGAAGAAAACGATCGAAAAAAAACAATAGGTCGTAGGAAAAACAAATGTTAAACCCATAAGCCTTCATGTTTAACCCAGATACACCTTGGAAAAATCGACATTCCGAAATCCTAAATAAAAGTAAAAAATATCTCAAAACCCCATCGGTCCAAAGGTCCAAGAACCCGAAACAACGGACAATATCGATTTGTTTTCTAATCCAGCTTTCACGGTAGAGTAAGGTCAAAATGTCGAGAGGCTAGGTTCAATAATTTAGCGTTGAACTCGGCTAGCCTCAGATTTCTTCAACGCGATTACATAACTAAAGTAGCATATGTTACCGAACACATTCCAACACTCCATTCGATTTCATAATAATTATAGAACTGCTGTCAAAATCTTATTAAATCCGGCAATCTACCAAGGTCGTAAATCTCTTTCACTTTTACTTCAAGAGGCTTCTTCATTTTATATAACAACTGGTCAAGCCGCATGTCTTGGCCTAAAAAGAAGCGACCCTCGAATATCACCGTTATCAAACCAGTGTATCGACTTCTGGTAGTGTATTTCTTATCATTTTATAATTTATTATCGCTCTCACTGGCGCACCGACGGGGGGGGGGGGGGGACGAGCGGGGCTTTTTAGTAATGTGAATTTTATTTTAAACTAATCGATCGTTGAATACGTAGTCGATATTCAATTAAAAATTACATTTATGATTAAATTCGTGATGTGATCACGAAAAAATAATCGTTCTTTTTTAAATAAACATGATCCGTACCCTACCCAATTATGATGTTCTAACAGTGATGTTTGAGGCCCGGCGGTCTGGTTCACGAATTGACGGTGTACAAGTGCCGATAGCACCGAGTTGATAACGCTAAAAAGAAGGCGTTAAATTCCTAAGTTATGCGGGACGCTGAAAGTGCGACGTTGATACACTGCGTTTTTTGAGGCGTTGTCAACGTCGCGTCACTCACTTCCAAAATGGACACCATTTAGTTAGGCTGTCTAGGTGTATTACAAATAGTATTTTTATTTTTCTGTCCTTTTTTTATTTTCCATAAATAAAATTTTGCAAAAAAATTACAAATTATCGATATGCCCACATAGTGCCCACAAAGACACGAGGCCTGTGCGTGGGCACGACTCGTGGACAACATAACTTTACAATAATAATTGTGGAAAGAGAAGAAAAAAGAAGAAGAAAAACAAAATTTTAAAATGTACAAGAAATCATCAATATAAACCAGAACAACAACGTCACTCCTGAGCCCACACCAAAAATACCCTTACAAAGAATCAGAAGTAGAACGCGAGATACAAAATTAAAAGATAAAAAGAGCGACATATAAGCTAAACCTTTGAATATATACCCTATATATTCAATGGCTAAACATAACTTTATACATACTCCGAAAAAATGAAGGACTCACAATAATCCCTCCCTACCTCCCCTAACCATAAAGAATCTTGCTTTTTATAGGCCTAAATTTCATAATGTTTTAAAAGTCTTAGGTTTTTTGGAATATTACGGAAAATCATCTGTGAAACTTAATAGTCAACATGTGCCGACCAATTTAAGCGTTTATCAAACAAGACACCCAAGTATTTGTAGGAGTCTACTCCATCAATGTTACTACAGCCGCAGAGCTTACTTAGGTAATTCCCACACGAATTTAATTTAATATGTTTATAAGGACAATCACTAATGGACCTAACAGCCCAGTCAATAAAGGCCGAAAATCGCCATTTGTCGCAACAAATTAGGGGAAAGCTGAATTTTTTATATGTGATAGACCCTTATAAGACATGTATTTTCTCAAAAGTCCCCGCCTCTCCCCCTTGTGCTTCCCCCTCCATCCCCCCTTGAAGTTTACAAATGCAGAGCTTCACAAGATTGCTTACAAGTTCGTTAATACTCATCGTAGCGAATTAATTTTTTGTACATTTGTTCCTTGATCCATATTTAACATATTTTGTTCTTATAATTTTTTCGATAAAGTTAATATTAAAGGACCTATTAAACAACAAACACCAAAAAAATTATTTCTCAAGGCATATAAATTTACTTTATTAACTATATTTTTTAAATTATTTAAAATACACAAAAATGTTTCAAATAAAACTTGTAGTATGTTTCTTTAGTTTTAATATGATGTAGATAGGTACTTGTTTAAATTTATCGCTTGCTCTTGGGACGTCGTCAAAGAGAGAGCGCTTGCACGCCGCTCCAGTGGTCAGACGCAGGTTTTTTAACCGCTTCGCCGTGATATATTATGCACAATGGATGTTGCAATATAATTTTAGTAAATGTGTGAGCATAAATATGATTGTATAGCCTATAATGTATTGCAAGTTTAGGTTTAGATTGTAAGTATATTAGGTAAGTTTTTTTATTACATTTATATATATATATATATAATTTATTGGTTATCCCTGTATTTACTCCACACACTGACACTATTTTTGTTTCCTGTTCGACAAATAGCTTATGAACCATGAGTAAGCATTACCACGAAACCCGATTAAGTCCAATTTATTAAGTAATATTTATTTGTCTATCTACCGAATCGAAAGCTTTAGCTAAATCCAAGAAAACTATAATAACTATAATAGCTTTAACTGTAATTTCTTATTCCCGTTGATGTCTTTAATATTTTAATTTAAATGTAATAAAGCATTTGAAATATTGATGTCCCTTCTAAATACATACTGGCACCTAGACAATAGATTATTAGTATTTAAGTATGACACTAATTGATTTTTTACAATTAATTGTTTCAATTATTTTAGAAATCACGTTCAGCATAGAGATAGGACGAAAATTACCGAAATCCGTCAAATCCCCAGCCTTGTATAGAGGAACAACCTTCGCCAGTTTAAATGCCTCTGGAAACTCACCTGACTCAATGCTTAAGGCTCGGCTCCCTAAATTCAAAACGGCGAAGTTGGATACCAATTTCAATGTTAAATAACCTAAACATACCTTCACTATTAAGCATATTTTTGTGTTATTTTTTGTCAAAAAACGAAAACTGTATTTTTTTTTCTTAAAGTAAAATATGTCATGGGTGTTGATTGCTAAGGTTTTTTGCAATATCTCTTTTTGCAACTGAGTAAAAAATTTATAAAGTTTAATATTGTTTACTATTTATATCATACGTTTATGAAATCAATAAAACGGTTTTTGAAAATGTATACAGCAATCAACATCCGCAAATGACAGTACTTCAAAATGAAACCAAATTTTTTAATATATTCCACGAATTAACGGAAAAAAATTACTTATTCTGTAGCATTGCTCTTATGGGAATCAGATTCAATATGGCGGACAGGGCAGCCTCCCCTTAAGTTTATAATATGATGAAGCGGTTTTACAAGAAAATTACAATCGAAACATAGTATGATTAATTGTGTATGAGGAAGGCTAGACGGTGGGGTACACACCCAGTGCTTTCAAATAGTGTATTAACAGGGCAGTTTCATTTAATGTTTCAATTGCTTATTGCTATAATCCCTTGAATTAACGTCATATAGAGGTGGCTGCTGTTCGATAGCGTAAATAAATATTTCCGTGTTAAACATTTTGCCACTTTGAAGTACACAATATTTACTTTGAAATAAACAATAACTACTAGAACCAGGACAAAGTCGATGCTTCTGACTACTGTTGCCTCTCTTGTAGCTGCGCTGCGAGTGCGCGTTGACAGCGCTCCGTATATTGTCCGCGAGAGGAAAGAAGTCCTCTGAGCCAGGACGGTATGTAGCAGTGTTTGTATGTTACCGCTCGGCATTTGCAGGCACTCCGCGTTGTCAAAACCTTTCGCGCCCCATAGTTTTGTTTCTGCTAATGTGGAATCCCTGTAGAACAGCCGTTAAGTGCAGGGCTATAGAATACTTGGGCTAGACCAGTCCGCCACTGAAAGCTATGTTTTATTTTTTATTGTTGTCATCAATAATTTTATTACACTAGCTTTAAATTTGATTATAATTATTTGTATAATATTATATATTTATTTATATCTAATTATTCTGAAAATTTTAAGTGCATTTTGCTAGTAAATATTTTTTAAATCCCATCTTGTATGTTTTGTTGTATTTGTGAGTATTTTGACGACGTGGGTTTTATACAATGTTATTAAATTAATTAATTATTAAATAATTAAATTTAATTAATTAATTAATTATTCGTACAATAATTATGACAGTACAAACACTGCAATAATTTATGAATTTTACATGTACTTTATTTCTATTTAATACAGTAGTTTTTCTTTTTTTAGCGACCGCTAATAATCAAAACCGCGAATACCAAGCCCGCGAATGTCGAGGGATTTACTGTATATCAGTTTTTTTTTAGTAGGCCTATCAACAAGCTTTTGCTAGTTTTGTATATAAATTTAAAATGGTTTACAATTTAATATTGTAGAGTAATTTAAGAACTTGTAAACACTATGTACATAAGTGTAAATATAATCTTACTTGTAAATACAAAACGGTTTTTCTTACTGCCTAACTGTACAAAATTTTACAGTAACAACTTTCTTTCTTAATAACAAACTTTTTTATAGTAGCCTAATCCTATACTGTAATAAAATTAGTTTTTAAAACTGGAAGGCTTATCAAGCCTTAATGGTTTTCTCAACACTATTAACACAATTAAATAGCTACAATAAAGTAAAACCTCAATTGGCTATTTTACATGTTTTGCCACAGTGAATGTAACCGCAGAATGCCGTGTGCAACGTAAGCTTAGCGCCGACTCAGATAAGCGCCTGCATTTTTTGAATAGGCAAGAGCTCAGGGGACTTCTTTCCTCTCGCGGACAATAACTTAGTTCGGCGTTAGCAACGCATAGAGCCCGGTTAACGTGGATTTGCTAGCTTTGATAGCGCTCGTATCATACCACGGTAGTTCCGTTTACCTAATTAACCGACGTTAACGCGGCGCTATCAGCGCTCGTATAACATAATAATACAGCACGCAGGGTCACTCAAGGTGACTCAAGGATCTAGGGATAGAATGTTTATTATATTGCACTATTGTCCAAATCAAGCCTGTCACCATTCACTTAAAAAAAAATATACAGTGTTTCAGAATTTGTGATAAGTTAAAGAACTTCCATCCATTTAGACAAAAACTGAACAAATCACATGACAACCAATTGTTCTGTAAGCTGACGAAGACTAAAAATCGTTAAAGAAAGAAGTAAAACCATTTTAAATCTTAAAATCACAAGAAAAAATGTAAATTGTGTGCTTCAGACCACACGGGAGAAGTGTAAGCTTTTAATACAACTTACGAAATGAGGAAGCACAATGTCCATTTCAGAGGTATTACCAATTAAACTATACATTGTATTAACATTAACGATCCAAGCCTATGACGTAGGACAATCTGTTACACTTATATACTCAACTCCAATATACTAAACTAGCAATGCGTTCGTGGCCTAACCGGCTAAGGCGCTAGTCTATGGGGATGGACTCTGCTGGTTCGAATCTTGGAAAGACTAAAATTTGTTTCAAACTGACGGAATAGAGCGTTTCAGAAAATGCGTGACGGTTAATTCCGATTCATCCGCCAGAGAACATAGCGCCGAGGTGCGCCTATTGAAGTTTACACTTCGAAAAATTGTTTACATTCCTAACTAATTGTGTATCGTGTGAACACACTCGGAGACTGAACATCTTCAGAAATCTATCAACCATAAATCTATAACCAACAACGAGGAAGAAAGAACAGGTTTTGTGTTCTATGCAGTGCAAACGAAGTGCAGTATTAAACCATACGTAAATGAGCAAAGAATTTTGGATTTCACCGTAGATAAACCCTGTGATAAATTTAAATAATCTACACTGTTCTAAAATTTAAATATTAAGAACGGAAGTAATATTTAGATAATTTTGAAACTTATTTTATATAACAGACTAATAAAAGATCTAATTTTATATATATTTTATTGTAGTATATTAATTAATTTCTTGATTTAAAATTATAAAATAATTAATGACAATTACTATCCCTACAGTAAGAAAAAGGGTACTGGGACATGATTCCAGAATGTACAACGTCTTCATAACCGTTGGATAGGTCGTGGCAGCAACTTCATGGACTGGCCTCCAAGATTGCAAGATTTATCTCTTTGCCATTTTTTCCTATTTGGCTTTTTGAAATAAAAGGTTTATTCTCACACTATAGCAACAGACGATGAATTAATGAGGCTGATTGAAAAGGAACTGCTGTTGATATCTCGGCAATGTTTCAAAAACGAATATGGCTCATTTTTGTTAATGAAACAAATTGTGTTCTTGAATTTTTTAATTTTAACTTTATTTTATTTCAAATCACCAATTTGTAATGGTTATGCATATAAAATTACTTTGATGAAAACTTAAAATTATTTTGTAAATATAAGTTAAGTGGTTTTATCCAGAAGATTATTGTTAAATTTTGTTATTATTTTGTTATTCCGCCATTTTGATTTGATTGATCATAAGCGAATGAAACTTGAGGATAACTATTTTACATATCTATGTAATATAACTGTAGAGTTTCCAGTTTGTAGAGTGTTCGATATGTCCGGCATATTAATTCAAAAATAGCAACCTATTCGTAGGACAATGGACACATTACCTCTAATTATGTTTTGAATATTTACATTGAAAATCAGTTTCCTAATCGTTTTAAGTCGCAGGGGTAGAACTAAAAAAACTTGACGATCATATTAAGGAAGCTAATCAGAAAGTAAAGGAAAACATTCAAACCAAGTGGAATCTGAAGAAAGAACCATTAACGCAAATGCCAACAGAAGTTTATGCAAAAAATACGTAGACACAAAGTAAAAGAACACATAAATATAATCAAGAGGAAATTTGTGAAATAAGTCAAGAGAGGAAAATAGTGGAAATTAAACCAAGACATGTAACGGATATATTGGTAGACACCAATATTCCCAAAGTCTAAAATAATTAAAATAAAACAAATTATAGAATGATTCTAAGATTCAAAGTAGGCCTAAGTTAGTTAAGAAGAAATCTTTGCTCTGGACACAGTTAAAAGATTACAGCTGATACTAGTAACACACGTGTAAACTATTAGGTTACGTTCCCAGACATTTTAATCAAGTCAGCAGCATTAGAACAACTTGCTCTGAAACAAGTGAAAAGGTTCATATTACATTTCACACAGCTTTAGCGAACAATGCAGAATATCATGAGAATGCTTTTACAAGAATTTACAGATAGACAAATTTTTAGAAAAATGAAAGTCCAATAGGGAGATGAGTGAAAAATCTTTAGCCAATGACAAACGGTTTTTCAAAAGGACGCGGTAGCAGGAGTAGGGCAAGAGCAAAAAAAGCGGGGTCTTCTTCTAACATCTTTTGAACGGGCAAGACCTAAAAGCCCGCTTCACACCACAATGTATATCTCATCCTAAAACCCGCTATAAAAAGACTAAGTACATTTTACCTTAAAATACAAAAATAATTTAAAATCAATCATCAAATAAGAGTCAATCATCAAGTCGAACTCACTAAGTGAAAATCATCAATCAGTTTAAAATCAATCACCAATTTCAAAAGGCATCGCAGGAACCAGTGGATAAATAGTGTTCAGTGAATGTGCGAATATAGATAAATGAATATCAATAAAGTGTTAAATAAAATAATCAATAAAATATATAGTATCAGTTTAAAAGTGAGTAAAAGGAAAAATCGCCAAATATGTAAGTAATTTAAAATTTTCAATTTATGTTAAGACAGATCTCGAGGTTAAGCAAATTAAATCAAATCAAAATCATATCCAGATAATTAAAATAAAATCATAAACAAATTTTAAATGGAATAATATAAATGTAATAAAATAAATTCACAGCTTTAGAGCAACAATAACTAAGCAATTTGGTCGGGTCTTCTTTATAGAAAATTAGCTGCCAAGGATTTAATAATACCTAATAAGCAATTGAAAGGAGATTCCGATTCAATTAAAAAGGCTAGAAACTGCTGTTTAGGATAAGGTTTTAAAGTAAGGAATTATGTCAACTTAATTATCAAACTTTTAATTTCAAATATTTTATACAATGTTTAGTTGTTAGCCTATTTTAATAAAGGATAAGTTATATATATTAAATATTAAGGAGACTGCATAGTAATTGAATAGTACAGTCTCCCTTAACGACATTATAGATTACGAATGATAATTATCAAAATATCCTGGTAAAATTAGTTTAGTAGATTCAGCAACTTATTATGAAGTAAAGTTTAGAGGAAGAGACGATTTGAGAAATTAAACATTAAGAAATTGTATATTAAATAATTTGTACATTTCTTAAGAACAAATTTCAATAATTAAGTATCATGTTAATTCAAGTTCTTTTTTCAATAAATTCAATTTAAAAAAATTCTAAATGTTATTAATGTAGAAAAGGTGTAGTCATTAAATTAATCATATGTCATGTACAATATCTTATTATCAATTATACATTTAATTCAAACCATCAAACGTCTCTGAAGTTATTTCAACCAATTAGTTAGGAGTCAGACCTCTCAAGCCAAGCATAGATTGATTCGTAAATCGAATCTGGTGGAGCCCCCATATAAAAATAAACCTTACAGAATAAAGTCGCCCAAATCAAAATAGTAACCTTACAGACATTATATGCCTAACACTAAACAGAAAATTCATCTGTGTAAAATTAAGAGACCAAGGAAAACAAATATTCCAAAATGTAATCACTATTTAAATCATGCCCCTTGCCCCTTGTTTTCACTTAGGCCTATGCCCCTGCAAAAGTAGATGTCGACACATCAGTAGTTAGGATATTTCCAAAAACATTGTAATAATACAGATTGATTTGGTACCTGCTACACTGACATCCTCTTGTCACACTATTTTAAATTTACATAATCTGGATGTGCAATTTAATAATGTAGAATTTTATTATAATAACTAGGGGAAACCCCTCCGTGTTCCGCACACCAACCCCGTTGGAACCTTCTATACTCATAATCATGTTATGTTTTCTTTGTAATAAATGTGTAGAATTAATAATAACCCCAAAGCTAAGATGGTAAATAACGTTAAATGTTCGAATCAAATTATTTCGTATATTTTATAACAGCAATTTTAATAAAGGTTAAAAGAACCAGCAAGGCTTCAGGTTTACACTTTAATAAAAACCTAACCTAAAAGTTAGAAATACAAATAGTTGCTTCAAAGTTTGAAATCAGGTGTTAATGAAAATATTGGAGCAAACAACTGTTCTATCTGTTATTTTATTCAATTTATTGCTATGGTAATAGATGTAAATACATGTGTTGGAGTGTTGGTTCATCAATCTAGTCCTAACCTAAGATTTTTTCCGACTAAATTTACTAATATTGAAATAAAAAATGTTTTTATCAAAATTAATTAATTAATCTATAGCCTATGTTACTCAGGGATAGTGCAGCTTTTTATTAGTAAAGCTATTTTTTCAATCGGTTCAGTAGTTCCAGAGATTACCCCCAACATAAAAACAAATTTTACCTCTTTATAATATTAGTATAGATGTATTTTGATGAACATTGTGATAGTTGTAACGCCATACTTAATGGAAAAATTGAGTTCGTACAATTTGGATAATTTTAGCAAACTTTAACATAGTCAATTATTTTAAATACTTCAGCTATACTACAGAAATAGTTCAAGAAAAATTGGAAATTGTATTATTGGAAAGAAATAATAGTAATGTAAGAAAATAAATAGGAATTTTAAATGGACTATCTGCATTTAAGTTTATCACTGGTAATTTGGATGGCTATGATAGCAAGAAATAAGATAGTATATTAAAGGTAATAGATGATAATAAGTTTGACATTATGAAGCAATAGAGCCTCGACATACAATTAGCAATATTATCACTAGGAATACAATAATACATTTGATGTTTTTGAAGAAAATTTCGTTGAACAAAAGAAAAAATCAGGAGATTCTATGAGTATTATAGTGGAATATTAACAGTTGAACTTAAATTACAAAACATGTGGGAGTTAGAAAGTTTAATTGAAGCAAACTGTAAATTAGATTCAGATGATATTATACATGCTTAATTTACCTATTGTAGAAAAAAACAATTTTAATATTTACAAAAAAAAAATCTCTTTACCCACTAGGTGTGTAACCACTACAACCAGGGGGAAATATAGGTTAGTTTCCAGTTTTGTAATGTTAGGTTTAGACAAAAATTGTACAGGAAACCCAATTGAAAATACCTTTGCTCATTCCTACTAGCTCACCAGAAAATTGATTGAGACATGATTCATTAAAGACAAGGCTGACGCCTGTGAATACACCGCTCTAGACAATGTGATCAACTTGATCCCGGAAATAAATCAGTATATGGCAACATTTTCTACCAAAGTGACTTTAAAAATCATTTAAAAAATATCCAGGTGTGCTTAAGACCACACGGGCGATTTATGAAATGAGTAAGCACAATGTCCATTTCAGAGGTTTTACCAAGTAATTATATATTCTGCTATATACATATATGTGTGTGTACTACATTATATTAGAGGGTGACGCGTGACGGAAAATCCGTTCACCGCCCGCAATTTTTAGCGTGGTGCGCCTATACAAGATTACACTTCAAAAAACACAGTCACACTCTCTGGTATATTCTCGATTAATCCTAATATTCTATAAAATGACCGGAAACTCTCTCACTAGTCCAGAACAACTGGACGTCACCCGAGTTTCTTATACGCTTCTAACTTGAACTAGAGGATCAAAACCTAGAGGTTTCAATTAACACGACGAATCTGGAGGTCGACATAATCAACCTAGACATCATCTCGAGGAATGATCGGAAGATAGATATCACCCACGAAATGTGTTTGGAACTGTCCTGTACAGCGACCTAATTGGAGGACCACTGTACTCGGTATTCAAAAGGACACCTAGTGCGACTTTGAGGACGCCTGCTGCACAACCACCCCAGGATGTCTTATTTAGGGAAGGAGGAGTTGTGTAAATAATTGTTCCACGGATTACCAGAATTTATGAAGATCTTGGGATCGTCCAAGAACCGCTCTGCAGAGCCTGTTACAGTTCAAAAACCTAGCAGTTCGTACCTAATGTCGATTTACATTTTGTATACAGAGTGTTCATCTTTAACACATTTTTTGACATATCTGAACCTTTATGATTTTCGGGGGCTCGAGGGGGTAGGTGGTTAAAAATTTCAAATATAAAGGTAGGTCATGTAATACACCATTGGAAAGCTTATTAAAAGAAAAACAGAATGTCGCAAACTAGAGCTTAGTATCTTGCTTCGTTTCAAAGTAATGGACAATCAAAGTTCTGAAAAATGATATTGTTATCATAGCATCAAAGCAGGTTACTAATTTGGTAGTATTAGGAATAAGTAGGTTGTATGTTATTTTCCAGAACTTTGATTGTCCATTACTTTGAAACGAAGTAAGATATTAAGCTCTAGTTTGCGCCATTGTGTTTCTCTTTTAATAAGCTTTTCAATGGTGTATTGCATGACCTACCCTTTGTATTTGAAATTGTTAGCCCCCTCTCAAAATCATAGAGGGTCAGATATTAAAAAAAAAAAAATTGTCCTGTTACACAACACAAGATACATACAAAGTTGTGTTAACTTATTTTCAGTAACAAAATAATAAAGGGGGTTAAAGGGACTTTATGAACACGCTGTATAGTGCTAATTATACCAAATTGAGGGGCCCCGCAGTAAACGTATGTACCGGGCCCCGCACAAACTAAAGCCGACACTGATCATGAGGAACATGAAAATATTAACTTTTTTAAATAACTAAAAGACAAAAAGGTTACGGTAAATAAGAAAATTAGGTTTTATGGTGGCGGATTCCCAAGTAGTTAAATTAATTTTATCTCGTTATTATGCTTACGTGGATTCAGCACTGAAACTAGTGAAACTCTGTAATAATGGAGATATCAACCTAAGTTTGTGTACATTTTAGCCTTAACTTCATTAGATAAAAAATAGGTATTTTGAAGTTTTGGAAATTATTTTTACATATGTCATAATTTATGTATGTATATTAGTCATCTTTTGCGGTACATTTTAAAAATTGATGTATCACAAAAAGTTGATGTACAATTATCTTGGTGCCAATATGTAGTTCAAGATGGCCTCTATTGATTCATGTATTTTCATAGTTGTAAGTATATTAGAAACTTATTAAACAAAATTTATTTTTGGGTTTCGGAAAAAATACCGTATATAATATATTTTTGCCAGTAAATATTTGACAAATCTAACGAAAATATATGACATTTTAGCTACTAGTCTTGTAATGATCCACAACAAAATTCATTATTCTAGCTGTTATGGTTCTCACAGAATATCACCAAACGTAAACTGAAAACAAGACAATTCTCAAATTGTGGTAAATTGAGGTCAAAGTTTTACAATAAAACAAACTCTTTATTTTTAGCGAAGCACATTATTTCAACCTACTTTATCAGCAATGTCAGTCGTTTATGCATTGTATATACAGGAAATATCTATATTTAGGATGTGTATGTAACCTTTATTTTTACCTGGTACACATTTTAAAATAAAATACAGACTTAGGTAAAAGAATGCTGAGAAAATCTGAAATGTCAAATATGTCGCGTATTACAAAACAATGTATTTGTTAAAAAGAACAATGTATTTACTTTTTTTATGTACAGAATAGTCTGAAGAACAAAAGTAACACATACAAAAAAATTTCAAACATTTTAATTTTTTGACAATTTTCAGGGCTAAGCTTTAATGTTTATATTGTTTGCAATAACGCATATAGAAATGTTTATTGTGTGTTGGTTAAGTGGAACAGAAGTCCTGATGATCAGAATAAATACGCAATAAAATCAAATTAGAAAGTACGGTAACTTTAGTCAGTTTATATTTATATTTGATCACTTCTCTTAATTTAATATTCACGTTCCAATAGAATATCTTTTATAAGTAATAAATTTCTGCTTTCGCTTAATATTTTCATTTCTACTACATAACACATGTAGGCCTACCGTTATTTCTAAATATACTTATTTTCGTAG
>JAGFPH010001577.1:135361-152372 GCA_018207615.1 Philaenus spumarius
GGGAACAACAGTAAATTGCGGATAATTTGAAATTATCTACGAAAGGTCCCTAATTTGAAATAATCTACGAAACGTCTGTGAGAGTATATTAACTACTGTATTTTAATCTTACCACGGGAACAATAGTAGAATTTGAAATTATCTACGAAAGGTCCCTAATTTGAAATTATCTACGAAAGGTCCGCAAGAGAATATTAACTATTTTAATCTTACTTCGGGAATACAGTAAACGGCGGATAATTTGAAATTATCTACGAAAGGTCCTACGGATAATTTGAAATACTGTATTAACATTATGTATATTGTTATTATTTTTCCCAACATGGTCGGTTTTGTTTAATTAAAGGAATAAAATTTCTATTTTAGATCAAACAAACTACTTAAGGGTCGGCTCTAGCTGTCGGCCAAGTCAGCTGACACTCCATAACACCAATGTTAAATTAAAAAAATTTAAATCCAAATTTGTCCTTTATTTTTGATCGGAAAATTATAAACGATATGACATTTTAAAGCTATGGTCAATATGAATGCAAATGGCTTTTTCAAAACTAAGAAAAATATTTTGTTTAATATTTATTAACAATTTAAAACATTGATTTTTAATATTTGTTTATGTTGCCACTATTAATCATAGCGAAAAACTACCAAGCCATTCGCATGAAGAATTTCATCCCCAAGAGTTTGGTATTTTTTTTAAAACGCTATTTGATCAATTTCGGGTTTTAAATGGATTTAGGCTGAGCAATTTCCGTGTAACCTACTGCCGCTATATTGTGATTTTAAATATTTTTTTACGTTGTAACTATTAATTATAGCGAAACATTACCAAGCCATTCATTCGGATGAAGAATTTTGTCCCCAAGAGTTTGATATTTTCTTAAAAACGCTATTTGAATAATTGCGGGTTTTAAATGGATTTAGGATGAGCAATGTCCGCGTAACCTACCGCCGCTATAGGGAGTCGCAGGTTGCTTTCTGTTTTACTAGAGCCGACCCTTAATTCCATGAATCGGTAAATGTTACTCCAGAAACGGAATCCCAAATATCTGCATGAACAAGCAATTGTTCTGTTTTTAACTTAAAATAAAACCACTCACTGATGCTGTATATGCAAGTTACAATATAAACTGGAAAAACTCTACAGAAAATGTTAAGGTAAATTTTAATTTTACAAATTCTTCCGAATTTTTATACGCTCAACTTAGTTGGGCCATAAACATAATATAAATAATTTAAGAAGAAAGAGAGAGTATAATCAAATTTTAATTTCATATTTTTATTGGTTACTTAAGAGTAGGTGAAGTCCCCCATTTAAAAGTTCCTTTAAATCTTGTCGCTTCTAATATACCAATGGTGGCACACTTAAAATAGTCACCCGTATAAAAATCAATGTTTGTTTCTTTGTCCTCTATAGACTGAGAAACTGTTTCAACGATTTTGCTAAAAATTTAACACTTTATCCATATCATTCATTGTCAGGAGTGTTTAGACGTTACAATTAATTCAGTCTAAGGGTTTGAAATGGGGTTGCTAGCCTTATACAATAAATATAAATTAAACTAATTTCCTTCAAGCTACAAAGCTAAAATTATGTAATATTATTTTTAAGGGATATACAAAACTATTTGAAATTTGATTACTTAAGTCAAAGGGATGGAATGGAATAACTACCCTTAAAATTAAATAATAATTCACCTTTTCTATATTCTCAAAAACTACTTAACTAATTTTCAAAAATTTTACAATTTACACATATTAGTACCTGGATTTTTTAGAGAGTATGGTCACTACAAACACAAATATTTAAATGGGGTAGCTACAAATAAATAACACTAAATTCCTTCAAACTATAAATGTAAAATGACTTAATATTATTCTTAATTGATATAAAAAACATTTGCAATTCCATTACTTAAGTCAAAGGAATAAAATGGGATAACCACCCTTAAAATTAAATCAAGCAATAGCGAAGCATTGCCAGGTCCACTAGTTTTGTATATAGACCAAACAAATACTTGTTTTATATCAATCGGGTTTTTTTCTGTAAAAATATGTACATTTATTATTTATAGCATCAAAATGTATGGTTTATTATATATTTCGTTGAATATAAGCACTAATTTTGATGGTGACCTTAACACATCACCTTATTGATCCTAAATGTTAACAAGGTTTCACTTTTTGTTTTTACTATATTTTCTTCTTCATCGTCATTTGTAAATTGTTATTTTTGTAGGTGCAATACATTAAGAAAACCGATCAAGAAAAAATATTTACCGTTCGTTTTCAAAAAGGTTTGTAACAAATATGTTTTTTGTCGGTCTACCAGCTACTGTGGCCTGATTCAACTGAGGCTCAAAACGTAGGGTCGACTAGGCAAAGCGGAGCAAAATGAGACAATAGTTTGAGCTACAGAATAGCTAACGGTTAAGAATTTGCTAACCTGCCAAAACTAAATTTGCTGACCACGCATGAAATGTAGTCGCATAGGTTCAAATCGTATACATTTCTGGCCCTTTAAAAAACATGATTCGACAGTTACGAATAAGAAAATATAATTAAAAGACTATTACGTTCGATTACAAAACTTATTGTACGAATGAATATCCATCAAGGTTGATTCCGAGCCTTTATTGTGCACGAGAGGAAAACATGTTATTATAAATATAAATAAATACAGTTTTAATTTATTTACTGTACTTATAGTAAGCCTACTTATGTACTTATTTACTGTACTTTGCTGTACTTACACAAATATATGTGTTTATTATTATATTTATTGATGCAGATCCTTTATTTATAGTTAAGTATGGATACTTATATTATTTTAGTTATATTTATTGTATATTATTTATATATTGATTGCAATTGTTTATAATTATATTTATATAACTTTCGTTGTATTTGTAAGGCTTTTAGTTATATACTTTTATGATATATTTTACGGTGTTCAAATTTCATCGGCAGTCTTTTAGGTAGAGTCTGTATTCTTATTGTTAAAAGTATCATAGACTTTATTCGTAGGAAAAAAGAAGCAACGGACATGAGTTTAAACAAACTTATTAAGCTGCGTACACAACAATATGCGCCAATGCTTACACAACAACTAACACTTGTGAGTAGACGAGCAAGTTGTAAAATAGCCTGGGATCAGGAAAAGATAAGTTGTGTTCAAATAAGATATTATGTAAATCTATTTTAATTGTCATTATTAAATAAGTTAACCTTGGAAGTGGCAGAACTAACCTTGTTAATTCGCCCGGATTTTTTGCGTTTTGCAAGAATTTTTTTTCAAAATTCGCCAATGTAGTAACAATATCCCAATTCAAAAGTGTTCAGTAGTTTTTTTATAGAAAAAGGTCCAAAGAACTAAAAAAAATATTAATGTAAAATTTTAAAAGTTATTAGCTCGGGAAGAAAAATATTTCCAGTAACGGGGAAAATTCCAACTGTAGGCCTACATAAAATGTTTGCAATTTAGTTCTATATAAATAGAAATGTATACAAATACATATCAATTTCAAAAATATTTTTTAGAATACACCAGTTTTTTGTTCCTACTAAAAGACGCTAACAAAATTATGCCTATTTTGAAATATAATTTACAACATGTTTACAAGTTCACTGCTAAATTAATACTGAATATTCGTGGTTTTCCTATGGATCGTTGGAGGTTCGTTGAAATCAAGAATTCCATCAAACCAAAGGCGGGCGGAGCGCAAGTTTGTGCACCTTTAGATTTGAAATTATTAAAGGAGATAGTTTAAGGGTGGTCAACATCGAAAAATCGAAAAAAAAATATTGTTTTATTATTTTTATTTATTATTCTGAAACGTCCTCTTTCCAGTGAGATATAACACTTTATAATTAAAACCTTTGTTTCACGTGAAAAATCCAAATGTTTTTAAAGCGAAACCAGTGATATGTACTTCAAAACCAGTCACATCAAATGTAGATAAAAATAGGCCTATGAGTGCTTAAAGAAATAAAATTTACAGTCACATTGATGATTATGACAAATATGCAAGCCATAAAAATGAAATCTTTTAATATGACATTGTTGATATGTTGTTGCTAGGGAAACAAATTGAAAACCTTTTTATAAGTTAATTTCTTACAACTTTTGACTTTAAGTTGTTTTTTCTGAAAGTTCATATTTTTTATGTTTATGTACATTTTTCTCAGGAATCATAAGAGATATCACCAAACAATAAAATTTACTGTACTTGTCATGTACACATTTCAACACATAACACACATATTTTCTACACATTTTAACAAATAAGGTTTTAAAGAAATAATATTTAATTAATTAATTATAGCATTATGTGTGTTGAAAAACAATGAAAATTTAAGGACAAAAAAAAACGTTTTACTAACAAAATTATAAAACTCCTAAATAATAAAATTTGAAAATTTCCCTGCGTTAAAATTGACAGAAATGCCTACTTAATACACACAAAACAATTAATTCAGATATGTGCCTTATATGGTTCCAGAGAAAAATGTACCTACATTTACTAAGATTTAACATTGCTTAGATAGGCGATGATGACCCCCCCCCCCCCAGATATTCGTACAGTAGTGAAAAAGATTTTCAGCGTTTAAAGAACAGCACCTTTGTTACCTTTAACATTACGGTTTTTGACTACGACTTTGTGTTTGTATTTATTTGTATAGTATCAGTTGTTATAAAGATACAGGCGATAATGCAATGATTGCTAAGCCTACACTTAATAATAGTTCTTGAGCAGAAAACAAATAAAATATCCATAAATAGTAATAAACCGTATTTTCTACTTTATAGGTTAAGTGGAAGTGTCCAATTTTTTTAAAGTCATTCTGTTTGGTCAATATAGCTTTGAAAGTTTACAAAATGTTAATGTACCGCAGGGGAATTATATTGGGAGAAAGGCTAAAAGATGAAGACTGGTTGCCCGGTAAGCCCTTCTAGCCATCGTAGCTACCGAAACAGAAAGACCTGGGCCTACTGAACCCTACATAGGCTACGAGGCGTTTTGAGTTGCTTTCACGAATTTCATAAATAATTGTGTTCGTCATACACACTTCTAATTACTCTAAAACTGTTTTTGTCTGATTACTTTTCTCTCTGTCTGTGGACTGTTCTCGGACTAAGCCAAAATGCAGATTTGCTAATTTCTCAAAACCTCCGATAGTCAAAAACTTGGTTTTATTTTTCCTTTTTCTTAATAAATCTGTTAAAAGTTTCAACAATTACTGTCATGAAATTTCTTGGAGAAACGGGGCATACTTGTTCTAGTGCCTTTTTGGTGATTTCTATTTGTTAGGGAAACGGCATTTTTAAACTCTCATTGACCCTCTCAATAATATAAAGAAAAATATTTTTCATTTTTTATTTTCGGAGTATGTATTTTCAGGCAATGACTACGACTATGCCGAATTTAGGCTGAATTTAAATCTAGGCTGACTTTTTAACAAAAAACCTACTTGTACCACGCACCAAAGTTTTTTTAATTCCATACCATTAGACATAAAACAAATCCATGGAACCAAACAATTTTTGAGAAAAATTTAAAATTGGTTTGTACAGAGTGCTAATATTGAGGTCATCTTCGACTGCTTAATATTCATATAAGTTATTGTATATGTTATGTATTTAATTAAACTGTCTTAAACAATTTTAAAACGCTTACGTATAGTAGGATTGTAGGTATTATGTTATGTATATAATTGTATATAAGTGTTTATATGTATATATTTGTATAGCCGATTGTATTCTTAAAGGGGAAATAAAAATTCATTCATTCATTCATTTAGTATCGATAACTTTAGAAATGGTCGATACAAACAGACGGTGCCAAAGAAATAGACGATCTGTCGACGGACAGCGATATCTCGCTAATGGGGTTTCTTGCCTGCCATTTGGTACTTAACCTTAGTAACTATCTAATTTTATTTAAACAAATATTTACTCAACGTAAAACTTAACAATATAAACATTCAATTTAAAAACACAACAAATTCATAATTTTTCATCAAATGTTTTATTGGTTAATTAAAAGGCTTCTTTGAAGCAGAGCCTTAAAAAGGCAGGAGTTTACGCAACTAGACGAAAAAGAAAGGAAACTGATCGTAACGTAAGCAGGGTGTATTTGAATTTTCTTCCAGCTATTCGCTTTAAAGAAACTAACATTTGCTTCAAGGGAATAAATAACTCTTAAAGTAATTAACAAAAATAAGCCTTGACAAACATTTGGGTAAATAACTTTATCGTTAGTATTAGTTTTTCAGTCCTGGAAGCGAGATTTATTTATGCAAACTATTCTTTGTATACATATATTTATACTCCACTTAAAATATAATTAAATATTTTACAATCGAATAATTAATTACAAATGTACAATTCTTAACTAAACCACGTGTTCCATAATTCATGATATATACACGTGTGTGCGTTACTTCACACTTACGTTACTTAATACTGTTTAAGATATTAAGCTTACCTGATATAATAATACCGACAAACTTGACAATCACTGAACCTTCACAAAAATCTAACGAATTTGAAGATGCCGTATGTGTTTTATAGTAATGCCCCCTTCCAAGCGCTCATCCCACTTCGCCCCCCCACTCCTGATCGGAGAAATCACTTTCGTCGGAGCATCTTCTTTTTGTTACGATCTTTATAAATTTGGCCAATCCAGTTAACCGGTACCGATTTCGAACATCCTCCGACTTCAGGAACTGTTTTTTTATAGCCGCCAAATTCCTGTATAATTTTCGAGCTTTCTGAACGCGTATACGTCGCAGGCCTACGGTGTCGTGTTCGCTGAAATGTCATAACCTTAGGTTTTTCTTGGGTAATTTTGGAATGTTTCGCGAGTTATGTAAGTTTTAGGAATGCACGTGTGAGTGTGTGTGTGTGCGGGTGTGCGAGTACGTATGTTAGCGCACGCGTACTCTTTTGTCACTTTCTCACATACTCCTAGCGTAGAGAAAGTTATGCGATGGTTAAAAAAACCTAATTAAAGATGTTTGTGGATGTATCAGCTTCGATGTCTACAAAAATGTCGTTGTTGCAAAATATCTGCCCTCTGTCTATAATCAATACTTCCGACCAGAAGGCTAAATCGATTTAGTCAAATTTAATATGGAGTGTTAAACTAGAAAATATACCCCTGAGGTGTGAATATTCTAAATACATATTAGAAAGCCTACGCAAATGTAGGACTATTACTTTTTCAAAATTTCCTATAACTATTTTGATACCCTTTTTCATAAATATTCTATAGAATCCTACAAGACTTATCAGTAGCAATCTCTCTGAATATTCTAAAACCATTTTAAACACGTTTAAAAAATATTTAAATAACAATAATTTTTGTAAAAAATACAAAACTACATTTACAATTAATTGACAATGCAATAAAAAGTCAGTAATAGAATTATATAAGTACTAGTGGACCTGGCAATGCTTCGTTATTGCTTGATTTAATTTTAAGGGTGGTTATCTCATTTCATCCCTTTGACTTAAGTAATCGAATTGCAAATGTTTTTTATATCAATTAAGACTAAAATTTAATAATTTTTAGATTTATAGTTTGCAAGAATTTAGTGCAATTAATTTTTATTGTATAGGGGTAGCTACCCCATTTAAATCGGTTTGTTTGTAGTGACGATATTCTCTAAAATATCCTGGTACTAATATGTGTGAATTGTGAAATTTTTGTAAAATTAGTTGAGTAGTTTTTGAGGTTATAGAAAAAGTAATTGGTTATTATTTAATTTTAAGGGTACTTATTCCATTTCATCCCTTTGACTTAAGTAATCAAATTACCAATAGTTTTGTCTATCCCTTAAAAATAATATTACATAATTTTAGCTTGTAGGAAGTTAGTTTAATTTATATTAATTGTATAGGGGTATAAACCCCATTTCAACCCATTCCAATTCTTAATAAAAACCATCCATTGAAGTGTGTTTCTTACTCAAACACACACAAGAAAATTCATCAAAATTGGTCCAGCCGTTTAGGAGGAGTTCAGTTGAATACACACGTACAGAAGAATTATATACAGAGTGTTTATAAAGTCCTTTTAACCCCCTCATTATTTTTGTTACTGAGAAAATAAGTTAACAAAACTTTGTATAGGCTATATCTTGTGTTGCTAACAAAACAAATTTTTTGACATATCTGACCCTATATGATTTTGGAGAGCGGGGTTACATTAAGGAAGGTTACAATTTCAAATGTAAAGGTGGGTCATGTAATACACCATTGTAAAGCTTTTAAAAGAGAAACATAATGGCGCAAACTAGAGCTTGCTCCCTAAGCCCCCTAAAATTATAGAGGTTCAGATATGTCAAAAAATGTGTCTTGTTATGCAACACAAGCTATATAGTAACAAAAATAATAAAAGAGGTTAAAGTGACTTTATGAACACTCTGAATATAAGGATAATATTTATGAATTTAGGCATAAAATTGCCCTGGAGTCCGGTATTTGGGATGCCGAAACCAGAGTTTACTATTTTTTTAAACCTTTCACAAACGATTTTATGTAGATTTTTAAAGATGGCTTACAATATATTTTTGATTCATAAACAATTTACAATATTAAATAAAATAATTGATGGTTCAAAATTGAGTCATAATTTCATCATCAGGTACAAGCCTGTATACAAATTATCTGTATTTGTGTTACTTTTTATGTTATACATAGTTCCGTAACTTTTGACTAACCTATCTATACATACAGAGTGTAGAAAAAGTCGGGCACCGGTTTAATATTTCGTATATAAACCAAATTTGAAGGTAGATGTGACTGAGGAACCTACTCTATGTAAAAATACTATTTTATCAAGATTTCAAAAAAATTATCCGCCATCTTGGATCCGGCATTTTGAATAACTTTGATTTTTTTTAATGGGAAGGTGGTCATGTGATATATCACTTCGATGTAGAATTTCAAGAGAAACCCAATGGTGAAATTTGAACATCCATATCTTTCACCGATTAAAAATTACGGCCAAAAAACAAATAAAACCATGTTTTCCAATTTTTCCCCATTTTGCTGTAGGCCTACTATTAAAAAAAATATTCTACTTCTTTTTGTATTCAGAATTAAATAAGATGTGCAAATTTCACCATTGGCTTTCTCTTGAAATTCTACATCGAAATGATGTATCACATGACCACCTTCCCATTTAAAAAAATCAAAGTTACATTCAAAATGCCGGATCCAAGATGGCGGATAATTTGTTTTGAAATCTTAATAAAGTAGTATTTTTACATAGAGTTTGTTCCTCAATCACAACTACCTTCAAATTTTGTTTATATACGAAATATTAAACCGGTGCCAGACTTTTTCTACACCCTGTATTATAAAATAGTGCCCGTCTATCTGTTTGTGACGGCATCAACTGAGAACGACAGAATGTATAAAGCTGGGGTTTGAGCCATTAGACGCAGCATTTATTCGGGAAGGTTAGGTTAGGTTAGGTTAGGTTAGCCAGTCAATGAAGGTGAAAATTACCATGTATCGGAAGAAATTAGGGATAAGCTGAATTTTTGTCAGTTGTTAAAACTCACCAATAGGTACATTTTTCCAAAAGTCCACTTGTGCTACCCCCCCCCCCCCCCACTCCCATTTAAAGTTAATTTTCCAAGCGTTTAGGGTTTGCTTCATATCTCCAGTATTACCAACCCAATACGTCATTTTTTCATTAAGTGATTGTCTTTAAAAAGTTATCTTGGTATTTTTTTAGAATCAACACTATAGCTGCTATTTGCTAGACAACGATTTTTTTCTTTGAAAAATTAATTTTGTCTTTAGTTTTTCTTTCATAAAAGTTTTGCTGATGATAGTTTTAAAATATACTTTAAATTCAATTTGTAGCACAGTCCAGAATAGAGACGCAAGCAATTACCATTTAATATGCGGCCACCATACGGCCTTGAGCGTAGTAAGCTGCTCTACTCCCACTATAATAAATAATTTAACTTCTATAAATTTATATAAAGTGGCAATAATCAATTATATTTTACTTCAGCTAACATTAAAATGCCAAAGTATTGAAATCTTGCAAAAATTCTAAAAATTTTACCTCACTTTTGATTACTTTTCTCGACGTTTCCGAGGTCTCTGATCACGATAAAGCAATAAAAAAATATGTCCGTGTGTCTGTCTGTGAGTGCACATATATGCACTCACAGACGTCGTAGGAAACTTTGGTGGTGCCAAAATCTTCGTAATTTGATTGCAAAGAGTTGAAAAGCTTTTGAGCTTTCTAGCGTGACAGTAACGTGACGTGCGTGACAAAAATGTCACATTTTTTAGTATTTAAAAAAAACACGAGCCGAAGTCTCGAAAAAGTGTTCCATCTTTTCATCTTGTTTAAATATGAAATCATTATTTTATTTCAATGGTATCAACTTTTTACCGAATTCGGATTGTTTGAGGGGGTACTTTGTTCGTGTGTCAGGATTAGCAAAATTTAAGAACAAAGCGTGCCATCGACAGTTAGTCGCCATTTCTACCGAGTTTGGGTTAGTGTGTGAGAATTCGGAGAACGACGTGAACCAGCTCAACGAATCAGTTGTTTGGTGAATGTTCCAGTGTTAACATTGTTCGTTTTTTGCGTGGTTGAAATTGTGTAGTGCTAGTTTGGAGCCAATCTAACCCATTTTTAAAAGAAGACGTTTTCGTTTTGTTCAATCTCAAGGTAACTGAAAAATATATTCAACTATATTTCGAACGAAATACTATTATTATTCCTCTATTATTTTTTTTCATTCTATTTTATTGGCTTCTTCGTGTTGAACAATCATAATCATCGTTAAAATTTATAATCCTGGTTTCTAATGTATAATATGTAACGAAAATTTGGAAGAAGATACAGTAGTGGTCACAAAAGGTATAAAAACAATAGCCGAAGCTAGTTTAAGAAGACGGGATGGGTTTCATGAAGGAATTGAAGGGAAAAACCGTTCGTGTACACAGAGTGTGCCGGAAAAACTATACGAGGCCGATAAGTATAACAACCGCAACCTCATCATTAGAAACACTTGATGAATCAATTCCCTCAACTTCAACAATTTTCTGCAGAATGTTGGCAAGAAGATTGATTTTAAAACTAATTGCTTCATTTGTGAAAAAATGCGCAGTAATTGATTTAAAGTGTGCTGCGCATCGTGGGAAGGAAATTCACCTTGTAGCATAGAAATAAAACAAAATTTACTTTAAAATGTGATGAGCGAAATGATGAATGGGAGGAAAGGGTAAGAGCTCTTCTGTTAAGTGTAAGTGACCTTGCAGCACCTGAGGCACGTTACCATAAACAATGGCATGATATTTTTTCCAAGTCAACGTTAGGTGAACACGCTGTAGGTAGACCGAGAACGGATGAAGACAACTTTGTAAAACCATTGAACAAGGAGATGAAGCCAGTACACTGTTACAGAATTACAAGAAATCATGACTGACTTTTCAGGGAAACAAAACACATATTCTGATAAACATTTAAAACATCGGCTGAAAGAGGACTTTAAAGACCGCATTTATAGTATCAAAAAAAAATATATATTGTGTGTATATCAGACTCTGATCACAAAATAATGGACAATTGGTACACAAAAAAGGGAGAGCGATCCGGAAATAGAAAAGTTTAGAATAGTTGTATCATCAAGGAGGATATTCAAAATATGGCTATGCAACCTAAATATCCAGGTACAAAAGATATTAGGTCCGGGGGCGAAAATTTAATCCCAAACGCATTAAATGCCTTTACAAGGAAAGTGACCGCACGGCTATCAGATAACGCAAATGTAAACAGAAAATGTGTAGTTATAAATCACTCCATAATATCAGCTGTAAGGCCTAGATCCTTAATGTCACCCCTACAAGTTGGATTAACACTTACACTTCATAATTATTAGTTCGAGTGGTAGGTGCGTGATGCTTATGTCGTATGTAGCGTTTTGCTCGGGGCGAGGTGCCGGATGGCTTGTCTAGATCCCACGTGTGCCGAGGGAGCTGACCATGAGAAGCCAGAACCCAAAGCCGGTGGAACTGGATCCGTGCGTACACGTAACTAGAAAGTCAACATTATACAGTGTTACGTCTGGTGTAAAATCTTCATAAATATCAACGGCATAAATAATTAAAAAATATGGTCGCTTTGTTGCCTTTTAAAGTATTAAACTCCGTTGAAAATGAGCTTCGTAAGTACACAAAATACATAACAATAACATCCTACTACTGTATTTTAAAGTAACTTCGTCTGTTATAAAAATGGAAGCCTTAACAAGCTTTTTAAGAAACTTTGTTTCCAAATAACTTGTTGAAACTTGAAATTATACTTATTGTGTTAACCAAAAAATAAACAATTAAACTGTACTATGGAGTAACTCCGCATCCCTTTAAATCTACATTTTTAGTATTTTCACATTTAGTAGCATGTACCCATTTTTAGTATGTCCACATTTTGTACTATGTAACTCAATTTTAGTATGAATACATTTTTAGTACCTACAGTATGTTCACATTTTGTAGTATGTACCCATTTTTAGTATGTTCACATTTTGTAGTAGGCCTACGTACTCAATTTCTTTATTTATACATTTTTAGTATGTTCACATTTTTTAGTATGTTGGCCTACTAGTTTTTATGTATACAATTTTAGTATGTTCACATTTAGTAGTATTCATAAATTTTTACTATGTATATATATTTTTAATATGTATAATTTTGTGTGTGTTCTCGTTTTGTAGTATATATCCATTTTAGTGTGTTAGCATTTTGTAGTATGTACCCATTTTTTTAGTATGTTCACATTGTGTAGTATGTATGCTACTTATTTTTAGTATGTATACATTTTTAGTATGTTCACATTTTATAGTATGTACTCATTTTTAGCATGTATACATATTTAGTATGTTCACATTTTGTAGTATGTAGACATTTTTTTATAAGGTATACATTTTTAGTGTGTTCACATTTTGTAGTATGCACTCATTTTTAGTATGTATTAATTGTTATGAGTTTTTTTAAATTATAGGTGAGGTGTTTGGAGGTATGACGAATTCTTTGGCGATGTCGTCTTTTTTCTTCACGCCTTAATTAATAATTTTCCTTTTCTCCTCCACGCTCAATGCCTTACAATGATGTTTCAAAGACATTTTAACGGGAAAACACCTAAAGAAGAAAAACACTAAGAAGAAAATAAAGTAAATAAGAAAAACACAAGAAAAGTCAGACTTAGGACTGATGAGAGAGCGGGAGAGGGGGCGTGGTTCTGGCCACGATGGCATCTGCAAACTTCCACCGCGAGGATTTCACGGCTCTTCAAAGCAAAACAAAAATGTCTGAAGGGGATATGAAAAAATCGAGTTATCAAGGAACCCGAGTTGTTTAGGACCGATTTAAGAGAGTCGACTGTACAATACAGATTCGAAGACAAATTAATGTTAAAGTGCTTCCCCTCTAAAAATTGGCAGTGCGCTAACCTCAAGTAATATCCGTTATCTCGTTTAGGTCTGTTGTCAGTGACGTAACAATAGAATGGAAGGACGGGGAAAACACCACGGGCCCGACAGGGCCGTGAGCACAGGAGGCTCCCAGCATTCATTATTACAACATTTAGTAAAATTTATTAGTTTTCTCTTTAATTAATTTAAGTTACCTACGTGCATACACAAGTTAAACAAAAATGTATGCCCAGTCGGTTTTAGAACGTAGGCTATCCGGTAGGAGGTAATAAAATCTTTGCCACTTTTAAAGCGCTGTAGCTGGAAGTTCTTGTTAGTTCATTTTCACCGCAAGACTTCTGTTGCGGCTCGGGCTCTCGGGGAATGTTTTGTAAGTATAAGAAAGACTCCACGCATTCATCATTTGATTTACGCTTTTACGCACACATCATTTGATTGTTGAAAAAATTGGTTGTTTGTGGCAATTCAGGCACATTTAATTAGTTAATTGTGAAAATCGGTTAAAAATGTTTCTACTCGGTAAGAATTTTATAATAATCTTTAACATAATCTAAGGATAGCAATCATTTTAATCTATAAAAATAATCACTTACATCGTCAGTAGTAAAGGTTAAAATCAGGGTTACAATTAATATTTAAAATAAGATAGTAAAGATTCTCATCGCGCATTTTAAAATCACAAATCGCTATTTTGACAATTATAACCCGTAAAAGTACTTATGTTCGTTGTTATTTTAATAATCAAAAAATCTTACAAATTATTCCTGTTAGAAACAATTTAAAGTGAATAAAATAGCGTTTTATTGGTTTCATGTTTCATGTAGGCTACCTACTTTACGTAACGATTTATTATAAAACTAGCTGTACCGTGCCACGTTTCGCTCTGGCACATTTAATTTTACAATACTTGTGGGTATACAATATTTTTTGTTTTTCCATTGTCTGCGTATATAAAGGCTATCTGGTTTGCCGACACGAGAACATGCAACATACAGTTGTCCGTGTGAGAAGCAATCCGCATCTAAATCTAAACCACACAATTCTAAAGATTGCCTTTGCGCTTTATTGATAATTATGTGTGTATGTTGGCGTTGAGGCTGGTAAAATAAATTAAACATACTCACAATAAAATTAGGTCAGGCCTAGACTGATGAACTAAAAATAAAATAAAATGTATTTACAATGAATGGACACCTACACCAATTAATATATTTACAATTAATGTATTTACACCTTCATTATAATAAAATTAAACGTATAGAAACAGTAATACTTGTATCAAAATATATAATTATATTAACTTACTTTTCTAAATTTGTATTACTTTCTATTTCTTGTTAATTATTAATTCTAGCACTTGACGATAATATCTGAACTACGCCAGGCGGAACCGATCGAATTTAGATCGATGAACCAAAACACATGTGTCTTGAATGAACACATTCATTGTCGTATCAACCAATTTTGTAACGCTTTTTCGTTACGTGTATTTTATATTTGTCGTTGCCGTAGCAACCAATGCATTTTTCGTTACGCATTATATTTTCTATTTGTCAACTCCTACCGCAACCCGCGTAAAGGAACTTCGTTCCAAAAAGTTTAATAACGAAAAATTACCTACAATACATAACCTCTACTTATGATTTGGCGAACTGATTTTCATGTAACTTACAGAGTTTTATAATGTACACGTCATGCCCTTTTATTTGATACCTCGTTTGGGTATGTTTGAAAATATTCGATTGTTCGTCCCCACTTTTACCCCCCATATCCCCTTGTGTCGGGGGTTTAAAATAGATAAAAACATTCGTTGAAGAATGTTGTATATTGTGTCAAAATTTGAGCTCAATCGATGCAGAACTTTTTGAGTTTTTGAAGCGTACACAAACCAACTTAACATTTATATATATGTAGATGAAAAACAACTTTGACGTTGGTTGAGCTTCTTTATATTGAGTGGGAGAGGGCCACGGGCCTCGAACGGTATATTTACGCCACTGTCTGTTCTATGTCGTTTAATTTATCTGTATGTCGTTACCACGGTAACTAGAACTACACGGTATGTGTCACGAGACAGCTGCGCAGTAACGTCAGACAGCTTAGATGACGTCACTGCCACCGTCTCATGCTTCCCGCCTAGCAAAAGCAGATTGACTTACACGAACTATTTACGCAAACAACGATTTGCTGGGTTAGTTATGTGTAATTTTTACACAAATGTGTCGTTTTAATTTATAGTTTTTACTAATTTTGAATTTCACTTAATTTCATTGACAATGTTGCGAGCACCTACAGCCTAAAAGGAAGCTACGTACCAAATTTCATTCCAATTCGTTCTTATAGGGATTTTTAGTAACTTTGAACCCCCCCCAAACCGCCCTAAAATTTCGAATTTCTTTTAACCCTTTCTTAGCGAGGGTTTAAATTAGCTGGGGGTCGTAGAAAAGATATTTGAATCACTTTGTAACATCCGCGTTAATTTAGGATGTAACAAACTGGTTCAAATAGAGTTTGTAATTTTAAATGTATAGGCCTAATTAGTATAAGATATTGTTTAGTATTTAAATATGCAATTATATATCAAAATAAAGCTACGAATGTGATATTTTAATGGCATTTAGTTTAATTCAGATTGTTTGTTTAGTTTTCAATATAATATGTTTAAACTCGTGTATGTTTATGGTTATGCATGGTGTCAAATAATTTGTTTGTTATTATTATTATTGATAGGGAAAATATGTTTTGAAAAGTATTAAAAAATTCATAGTTATGATATATTTTATATAAACAATATTTTAAACAGCATATCTCTAAGTAGGCCTATATAGATAGGTATTTAATAACCAATGATTGAGTTGAATTATAATTCTGTAAGCATTTTTCGTTGATTTTTCCTTGTGTTTGTTTATAGTTTTTCAATCTAACCTTAAAAGGCTGTTAGTTTTAAAGAGTATTAAAGTGATTATAAATTTGCTAAGTAATGTTGCTATGGTAATGATTGTAAACAAACATAACGTGTTGCTAAGCTTTTTATACGAACAGCTGTTTTTTTAAGCTATGGTTTTGAGTTCATACAGTAAAGGCGGTTGAGTTTCTTCCAAATTTGGAACTTTTTAGGGAAACTCTTCAAATTTTTGTTTACGTATAAACCTTCTATGAACTACTGCAAACATTTTAAGACCAAAATTAGCCAAATCGGTCCAGCCGTTCTCTAGTTTTAGCGAGACTAACGAACAGCAATTCATTATATATATATAGATAACTATGAATTTACTGTCGATAAAAAAGGTTTTACTATAAAAAAATTGCACCTCTAGATTCCCTAGAGTGTATATGTAATCCCATAAAAGATTGTATATTTTCCGTTCACCCAATAGTCGTGTAGGGTGATGTTTTTAAGAAGCTTGTCACTGGCGAAATCAAATCGCTGTAGAGATGTCGGGCGCTTCGGTGGCAGTGACGTCATAGCCACCAACGACCTGCGCGTGACACATACCGTCTTGTTCTAGTTACCGTGGTCGTTACGAAATGAAGTTTGAAA
>JAGFPH010001577.1:152382-162965 GCA_018207615.1 Philaenus spumarius
TGGAGGGCTCAGAATACAAGTGGACCAAGTCCACTTTTTGTCATTTTTGAGTTAGCAACGCTATAACATGCTCCAACTATGTACAATTTCAGTGCAATAATGAACCAAGTCCTAGTTCTGATAATATCCACTAGGCAGCAGCAAGTTCTGGTGTTTAGTGAACGATTGTTATTTTCTTTCAGAATACTACTGAACCAAGTCCAGGTGATGTTTGTTTACTGTCTACAGTTCTGTGTTGACGTGCTTTAAACCCTTTATTTAGAGCTTTTAGTAGTTTATTACACATTATTTTTGTTGGCTAGTTGTATTCTGCAATGGATATTTCATCTGGATCAGGTGAAGAGTGGTCGCCAGACGAGTTTGACACAGGTAAATACAATGTTGATATATTTTAGGTTAGGATTGCTACTCAAAATGTTTGATATTGGTTGAAAAGTGTAGGCCTATACCAAATACCCTGTGTAATGCTCAAAATGTTTAAATATAAAACTAAAAGGCCCAGATAATTTTACTGGTTATTTTTTCAAACGCTTTTTCAACTAAATACATCATAACTGAAACCCAACTCATAACACAGCCTATACTAATTTGTACTAAGTAAAAAGACATGGACTTTGCCTATGTTAAATTGACAATAGCCTATCACAGAAAGGCCTGACCTATTGCAGTAAACATATAATTTCATATATTTTTCTTTTTTAGAGGGAGATACTTCATCTGACGACAACAAGACTGTTCAGTCAGCCGAATTGAAACGGAGGCGTCCGCCCAAGAGCCTGCTAAACGAAAACATTTCTAATGATCTGACTCAACCCAGTACATCAAGGGAGAAAGGTAAAATTTAAATCCCTTAAATAGGCTATTGTTTTAATAAGTTTTTAACTAGGCCTAGAGCCTCAAAAACATTATTTTGATGCTTGCTGACAGCGGACGATGAAATCAAATGTTTAAAATAAACTGGTTCTAGTGCAAGATGGTTACGAACAGAAAGTTTTGTCCGTTTGTCTGTCTTGTCTGTCTTATTGAAATGTTTTGTATGGGCAAATATTTTGTTATAATTGAATTTGTTTTTTAAGGTGATGGAGCTCCAGGTGACATCATCGTACCTGCCACGGACAATGATGACAGCAACGTCATTCCTCCCTATGCCCATTCAGATGAGGAATATGAAGAGATTTCCCGAGGAAGAAAGCGCCCGAGGAACTTTGAAAACTGGAAAATTAACAAGAGGAAGTTGAATCGTAACAGCGGTAAGGAGTACACATCTCGCAGTAATAAGGTAACGGATGCAAAGATATTTCCCTCTGGATATGACTGTAAATGCCCCAGAAAGTGCCCTGAGAATTTCCCTTCTGAAGATACATTGAAATCCTTTTTTAATTCATTTTGGAAACTGGCAGATTACGCAAAACAAAATTGTTTTTTGCGGGGCTTAGTAAATGCCTTAACTGTCAGTAGGCGTCGAACAAGAGACGGATCAGGAGAAGCAAAATCAAAGGTGTATCAGTACGTTATTCCAGATGAACATAATAATCAGCTGAGAGTTTGTAAGACCTACTTTCTTGCCATGTTACAAATAAGTTGGGGAAGATTATACAGATGTTTGAATAAAACTGAAGTTGCTGCGGTTATTGACGCAAGGGGAAAAGAATCGTCGCGTAAAATTGACGACTCAGATGTTGTTGAGAACATAAAATCATTTCCCTTCTACCAAAGCCACTACACAAGAAAGGACAATGATAACAAAAGATACTTAAGTCCAGATTTGAATATTAAAAAAATCTATGATTTATACAAACAGAAATGTGAAAGTGAGAACAAAAATCCAGTGAAAGAAAAATATTACTACCAAGTCTTCAGCCAAAAATTTAACTTGCACTTTAAACCTCCTTCAAAGGACAGTTGCAGCAACTGTGACAAGTTATTTCAAAAAATCAGTGCTGAAACTGATGAGAGAAAGACAGCTGACTTAAAGGCAGAAAGAGAACTGCACTTAAGGGAGCAGAACAAGCGCGCGCAGAACTGAAAAAAGATGCCGCGGAAGCCTCGCAGGATAAATATGTTTGCACATTTGATCTTCAAAAGGCATTGCCTTTTCCGAAACTCACAACTTCCATAGCTTACTATAAGAGGAATCTTTATGTCTACAACTTTGGTATTCATTGTTTTAATAACAACACTGCCTATATGCACGTCTGGGATGAGACTAATGGTGGAAGGGGTTCTGAAGATCTAGTTTCATGCCTTAGGAAACATTTGTATGAACATGCCAGGACATTCAAACACATAGTTCTGTTTTCTGACTCATGCACTGGGCAAAACAGGAATATAAAAACTAGCCTTACTCTACTGAAACTTGTTCAAGACCCTCTATTGGATGTGGATACAATTGATTTGAAATTTATGATACCAGGCCACTCATTCCTTCCCAATGATACTGAATTCGGTATAATAGAGAGAGCAAGCAAGAAACATTGGACCACCAATGTGCCTGATGACTGGTACAACATAATTAAAACTTCGAAAAAGAAAAAGCCTCAGTTTGAAGTTGTACAACTACAACGAGAAGAGTTTTTGAGCACAAAACCCCTCGAAGATTCAATCACAAACAGGAAAAAGGACACTGAAGGTAGGAAAATTGATTGGCTTAAGATACGGTGGTTGAGGTTTAAAAAAGGAGCACCTTTTCAAATAAAAATTAATGAATCTTTCAGTGAAATTTTGGGGTTCCGAACCTTGGACATCTCGAAAAAGACCAGTAAAGGTAGGCCAGGAAGGCCCGTGGAAGTGCAAACCTTGTTGACTGTACAGCAGGGTCAGCTTTACCCAACCAGAAGACAAAGGACTTTTAAAAAAAAGGAGGACATGTTGGCCCTACTGCCTTACATACCCCCTATTCATCATGGATACTTCAGAAACCTTCCAGGGAATCAGACAACTCGTCAAACCCAGGATGACGAAGCGACTGAAGGAAATGACACCGATGATGAGTGTTTTTAGGTCAATTAACTTTTTCTTTCAACTAAGAAGTGATATTTTCTTTTAATATTTCTAATTTGATCTCTAAGCAGATCTAAAAATAAAGTGTATTAACAACACTTGGAGTTGGTTCATTATCTTCCTAAAATTCTTCAGAATACATTTGAACCAAGTCCACTATTTTGGACTTTTTGGGGTTATAACATGAAATTTTGTCAATAAAAGCTATGTAAATGTCTAAGTTCCTCCTTGAACTTCTTAAATTGAATATATACTTTTGAAAATTGCTAACAGGTAATTTTGTTATGAAGCTTTAACTTTAAACCTCTGTAGCTCAAAAGTAGCTAAAGTGGACTTGGTTCACTTGTATTCTGAACCCTCCAATATTGCTTTTATATACAATACCTATAAACCTTTGCTACAGCTGCGTGTTATAACGCCACAGAAAAACAACGTATTTTGTACTTCGGAAGTTGGAACACCGTCCATTTTGTCTACAAACACAAATTGGGGACAGCCATTTTCTGTGACTTCCGAAAAATCGTTTGTCATTCAACTCCTAAACAACCAACCGAAGTCGAGAGTGGACATATGCAATAGGCTATGCAGTTTGTATTTAGTGTCTTTCAAAACATATATGACTCATTTATTTCATTTACACAAATACACAAATACAGTTTCTGAGTTTTAGGTAATTTTGTATTTGAACCGGTAAACCAATCTGAAGATGTCTGGCAATTAAAATATAGGTCTAGTAGTAGTTTATTGTAACCGCACACAGCTTCCATGGCGCCGCATTAATTTGTCAAAATGAGTGCTTTATTTCGTATGTTTTATGACTATTCTATATTCTAAACCAATTACCAATAACTGGTTCCAATGATTGGTATAATTTTCTACCAAATATTTACTACTACGTAGTATGAAAATATGTAGCATAGGCCCCTATAATAGTTGTATATTTAATATTAATAGACATAATAATCATATTTTTAATATTATTTGTTTAATTATTAAAGAAGAATTTTTTGGATCCTGAACACCCCGCGAGCTTTCTCAGTTTTAGGCCCCGTCCTAGCTGGGCGACTAAAATCGCGTGAGCGACGCGACCGATATCGCTCCTGTCGGAGACGGAAACGGTGTCCACCGTGATCACGCGACGGCTGACACTGACACTGAAGGTGTATTCTTTCAGTCTACAGTGAACTATGGGTTAGTAAACAAGTTGTCTGTAGGTAAAGAGCACAAGTTGTTGTTGCTGGATAGCTCGACGCTGACTTACGCGTACTTGAAAAGAAAACGTATAAATTTGGATACTAGAGAGGGCTCCAACCAATGAAACCGATTGTGATAGTGAACGTGATTTGAATTCCAAAAACTAGGGTGCTTTTGTACCTCAGATATTACTGACTCGTTCGACATCACAAGAGAGCACTATTCACTGCACGAGATCTGAGGGTGAACTGACGGGGCGTCGCTAGTCCAGCTAGGATACCCTCATGCTTACCCCTGTGTTTGTTATATCGCTGTCGCTGGCATCGCGTCGCTCGCGCGATTTTAGTCACCCGGCTTGGACGGTAGCCCAGTCAATAAAAGGTTTGTGTCAGAACTAATTAGTGAAAAGCTGATTTTTCATGGATGTTAGTTGACTATGTAATGAATATTTTCTGAAAAATATCCGCCCCTCCCCCTCTTGCTTCCCCCTACCCCCCATTAAAATTCACTTTTGAAAGACTTCTTTTGATTGTCAATATCTAAGAGATAAACAGCGATAGAGTCATATTTATTTCGATATTGTAATCCTTATAATATTATCTATCAAAAATGTTAATAGCGTTTAAGCTATAAAATAATTATTTACCGTGCATTTTTAAATTTAATGTTAAAATTTTAACTTTTTTATTGCAATAATTACATGTTAACTATGGTTTATTAATATGAGACAAGTTATAACAAAATTGCTCAAATAATACTTTTAGGGTATTTTTCAATCTTTAAAATGATACAAGTTTTATAAATGTTAAATGCAGCAGTTGATATAATCGGCCTGACAAAGGGAGACGGCGCCGGGCACACGATACCTCGCGGGCCGGATCAGCGCGTTGCATATCAGCGGTCAATCTGCATCAACGGCCTATTGTTTGGACTTTTATTTGTATAGCTGGTCTAATTATGGGTAATATGATGGTAAATGTACTTAAATGTTTATTTTATTTTATTTTTGATTTATTTTCCGTTATTTGTCATTGCACTGATAAACACACAATATGATTTCTTTTTGCCAAGTCAACAAAGGGAAAAAATAGGTCTTTGTTGGATGTAATTAGTGAAAAGCTGAAATTTCTTTTATAAAATTGTTAATGTTCTTTTTATTAGGAGAGCCAGTTTAGGTTTGAAGGATTATTCCTAACACTAAGTTATTAGGGCCGTTCCATTATCCACCAATTATGGACCCACCGTATCCCGTACTGACTAAATTAGCAGAACATGTTTTGTTTACTGTTAATTTATTGATACACCGATTTATTAATACTGTTTGAAGCGCTTGGGACTGAGAACCAAGCAATTTAATTTTGCAAACCGGTAACTGAACAATTACATGGAAAAGTGTATTTTAGTATTTACAAAATCATCCATAAGTTGAACGGCAAAAGGAAGCTTATGCTATTTGCTTATGCAATAACAGGCTACGGCACAACATCTTCTTTCTTCGGTTTGGAAAAAATAAAATCTTTGGACTTTTTCAAAAAAGTCAGAAGAAGTACAAACACAAGCGTCGGTGTTTCTGTACGTCCAGATGCTTCCAAAGAAGAACTGAAAACAAACAGGGAAGATTTGATCTTAACAGAAAAAGAACTTGAACCTCAATGAAGCTCGTTACTTCATGTTCACAAAACTTGCAAAAAAATCTAATCTAAGGTAAAACTTCGACCTCGCAAAGTTTCCCCAAACTTCTGAAGGTGCCATCAGCATTTAATCAGGGTTTATTTGCAAGTGCAGACATGACTTGGTAAGAGATTGGATGCTACATATTGGGGTTGGAAGATGGAAAAGATTAAATAAACTGGAGGTTTCAGGAAAACTTTAACACCAACACTAAGTTCTAAGGCTTTTGCGCTTGATGACCTTTGCACCTCGTGTCTTGCAGGTGTAAGATATCTTGTCTTAAATATTGTGGGTGTTGGAAAGTAGAACTTAATTTTTCAGCCATGATAACTTAAGTGGAACTGTAATGAACTTTCCTGTAATAAAAACTGAAACACTCTACTTTTATGTGCCAGTATTGTATATATCCCATACAATTTTAAGATATTGTAAATAGCAATTTGAGTGGTGGGTGGTCCGTGATGGTGTTTTGACAGTAAACAAAACATTTTCTGCTGCTTGACACCTGCCGGTTTAGCCAGTACGGGACACGGTGGGTCCATAGGTGGTGGATAATGGAACAGCCCTAATAACTTAGGGTTAGGAATAATTCCCCGAACCTAAACTGGCTCTCCTAATATAAAGAACATTAACAATTTTATAAACAAAATTTCAGCTTTTCACTAATTATATCCAACAAAGGCCTATTTTCCCCCTTTATTGACTTGGCTAAAAGAAATCATATTGTGCGTTTATCAATGCAATAACAAATACTGGAAAATGAATAAAAAATGGGAAAAAAAATAAACGTTTACGTCAATTTTACAATCGTAATACCCATAATTAGACCAGCTATACAAATACAAGTCCAAACAATAGGCCTTTGCTGCAGATTGACCACTGATATGCCAACGCGCTGATCCGGCCCGAGAGGACTCGTGCGCCCCACGCCATCTTCCTTTATTAGGTCGATTATGTCAACTGTCTGCACTTATCATTCATAAAACTTATATCATTTTAAATATTGAAAAATACCCTAAAAGTTTTATTTGAGCAATTTTGTTATAACTTGTCTCATATTAATAAAACATAGATAAACATGTAATTATTGTAATAAAAAAGTTAAAATTTTAACATTAAATTTAAAAATACACGGTAAATAATTATTTTATAGCTTAAACGCTATGAACATTTTTGATAGATAATATTATAAGGATTACAATAACGAAATAAATATGACTCTATCGCTGTTTATCTCTTAGATATTGACAAAATAAAGAAATCTTTCAAAAGTAAATTTTAAGGGGGGGGGTAGGGGGAAGCAAGAGGGGGAGGGGCGGGGACTTTTGTGTAAATACTCCTCTTATATCATTATAACATCTGACAAAATTTCAGCTTTTCACTAATTTCTTCCAACAAAGGCCTATTTTTTCCCTTCATTGACTGGGCTATGGGGCCTTAGGCCTCGGGTACGATAGGAGCAACAAGCGATATGGCAGAAATTTACTCTCCCACCGTAGCCACTTCTATGAAGCAAAGCCTAAACTAATTAACTTGGTTGTCGTGCGACATCGCTTGTCGCTCGAGACATCGTTCATCGCTCCTACCGTAGCCTCGACCTTAGCCGATTTAATATTGTACAAATCGGACGTAGAGATATATTTATCTCTCCCTCGTTTACGTTCTGTTTACAAAATAACGATCTTGGTGTTATTTTAATTTTTCTAGGATTGACCCCAGTGTGCTAGCTTCGCTCAAACGATTTAAGATTTTATTTCTAAAAAATACATACACCAAAGCAGTATTTATTTCAGATGTTGATCAAAATCAGCTGTCATAATCTAATAATATATTTTGATGTTTCATTTATAAGGTAATTACAGTAAAATCAACTGTCATTATATAATGTTTATAGAATAAAACTTTATGGTTTTTATATAAAGAAATGGATTCTAAAACCTATTTCTAGAGCTTTACTTGATCAATTTCAATAAATTTGGTGTCGTTGGAATGCGTTTCTTGAGTACTAAACATTAAAAAATAATTGTCAAAGAACCAACTTTTAGAAAATTTACCCTGAAAAACCAGCATAATTTACCTATTAGTTAAGGAATACACGTAGTTCTTTGAGTTTTCAGTGAAAATGTAAGAGAATTGGATTATTGGGAATTATTTTAGAATAAACTCAAAACCACTTTCAAACGACGTTAAAATTATTAAAATCGACCCAGTAGAACTTTAGGAGTAGGTGTTTCAGCAAAACTTGTTGTAATTTTATATATTTAAGTTTTTTTCTGCATTTAGTAATGTACACAAGTGTATTAGCAGATCGTTTCGCGCGGAGCACCAAGTTCCTTATTCCACCGCTGGTGCTGAACTTGAAATATGTCTGATAAGATCACTGTAAAGTATAGAAAATTTATCATTTTATCCGATTCCAATTCAAGGGTAAATTTAATTTGATGTTGATACTGTTTGTGTTATTTTCAAATTTTCAATTTGTCCAACAATGCCGTTGAATATGACATAAGTATTATCTACATACCAAGAATAACTTAATATAACATAATTAATAACAAAATAACACCAAGATACGCTATGGTCAGGATCGACAATACGCCAAAAAAAGGCAGAACAGAAAACTCTGTAATCTTAAAGATAAAATTGATAAGATGCAATGTCAATATAGGTATTATGAAGGGAGAGAAACGGGACTCATTAATAAAGGTTTAAATTATAACTTTCAGAGGTTCAATAAAACAAATAACATCAATGAAATGATTAGTGATGGAGGTAATGATAAAGTCATTACCCAAATTACATTTAATAAATTGTGAGTTTTAATTAATGACAAGCTTGATAATCAGTTTAAGAAACAAAGGAATGGCCCCAACAGATCTAATCATAGGTGGACGAATGAACAAAAGGTCCTAGATGTTATTAAAAACAAAATCAATGATAATAATGCTATTATGGCCAAGGTTGATATAGGTGTTTCTGTTGTTATATATGTATGGGTGAACGCTGTCCTTAAAAAGAAATACACACACCCCTTACACCCATCCAGAGAGGAGGAGTGATATCAATTACATCGACTTACTGCATGGTATCTTAGCCATTGCAAGAGTGATCCCCGTATATTTGCTGGATATGGAGAAAAAGAGGATATACAACAGCCTCGCATGTTGAAAGAAACACAGACTGCCTCGCCGATTGAACCCAGGTTCTAAGTGCAGTAACTGATAGAAAAGATGGGATGAAGAGACGAAAGAAAGGTGGACATTCCCCACTTCAAAAGCTGAGTTCAGAAAAAGCATGGGGACGTTAACTTTTCCTCACTCAACCACTGACATTGCATGGATATTTTAGAAGTTTCCTTTTCAAGATTGGGGAAGTTACATCGCCAAACTGTAAAATGGGTATAGCGCAAAGAGATGATGAACACACAATCTTTAAATACAGCAGATGGGACATGGAACGGCAACGACTGTTTTCTGTTATGAGGGTTGTGACAGCATACAACATAGGCCAAAGTAATGCTGGCAAATGAAACCAACTGGGAAGGGATCTCCCAATTCATGAGAGCTGTGCTAACAAGCACGAAGGACGAAAATGACATAGAAGAATAAACAAACTAGAAGAAATAGAAATAGTGAAGAAATAATTCAGACAAGAGTCCTGGACTGAAGTAGTGCGCAAGCGGACCTAGACAAGTAATTCAGTATGAATCTGACTCGTATACCAGGGTAAGACAACGGATTTCCCCCTTATATATAAAAAAAATACAAAATACTTTTGTTATATTGAATTTAGATGGTTACAATATTTAATTTAATTCCTTTAACAGTAACAATAATATCATAAAATTACTTAAAGATAACTAAAGTTTGTATACAAAACATAAATAAATCTACTAATGTCTGCACCTATTTGTTCAGCGACACTATCATGCCTATAAATGCTCAAGTGCATTTATTCACAGGTCTGTCTAACCACAAAATAGATATTCCTATCAGACTTCTTATAAATTTCACTACTGCTCATGGATATGAAGTAGCAAAAATGTTATAAAAAATCTTAAAAAACAGCATAAATTTTGAAAATAGCCATAGTTTAAAAAGTAATAATTGAGTTTACTTAAAGAACCCATGACATAAAATTGCAACCTACATATAAGATGGCATCCTTTGACATTGTTGATATTTACACCAGTTAAGGAAACTGTAACCATACTAAATAGTCATTTAATGGAAGCCAAAATACTAGAGCCTCATGCAATTAACAAATTGTTATCGCTTTTTTTTTCTTCTTAGTTGGGTGGTCCAAACCCTATGCACGTCAGCATTAAAGGCTTATTGTGATAACACATTAAGGATGTTAAATCCCTAGTTACCTCATCAAGGTCCCTAAGTTCAGTGAACCTATGAATCCTTTTGACGAGGCTGTCCAGGGGATGTTCGGTCCTTTGTTGAGTTTTCTAAAGGTTTTATAACTCACCTGTTTGAGACTCTCACAATCATAGATCATTTTGGCCTCCTGCAGGCCACATTTAAGGTCTCCAGAGAAAATGCCCATTCTCTGCATGTGTTTTTTAAGGTGGCCATGTTCTGTGATTAGAGCCTTGTTTATATAAAGCGTAAATTGCATGATATTTCTTATCAACACAAAACTAACTCAACCATGACCATGTTTACTTTACATTACTATGTAGAAAGATTATCTAGTTTGGGCTCAAGTAC
>JAGFPH010001577.1:169008-247184 GCA_018207615.1 Philaenus spumarius
GTCTGTCTTATAAAGGTCAATACCTGGTATAGGAAATGTATGTAGATCATAAGTAAAGTCTAATGTATCAAACCATATTATGTTTATGTTATTGCATTGTACAAATAAATATAGAGAGATAAGTTTTGCCACTGAACCACTGGAATGCATTGTTATTGATCTGTCTCTTTGTTATTAACATATTAACCTAGTGTTCGAACCCGGGTGTTAAGGGAACTAGAAATCCCAAACCTATCAATGTTCAGATCCACGGAATATAGGGCAATTCTGCGTAGACCAATTAAGTATGAGTTTACTGAAAGGGCGGCAACCATCTGAAGACTGAAGTATTTAGATGGTGTCATTCTGGCTCCTATCCTATACATGTATCCTATTCCTGCTCCTATAATGTATACATTGTCACCGCCGCCGACTTGACTGTACACGATGTAGGATGTATAACTAATTAACTATGAGTATGAGTATATTAAAAGGGCGGCAGCCATCAGAAGACTTAAGTTTTTAGATGATGTCATTCCTTCTCAGTGCAACACTCACTAGTAGCAAAACTACACTATAGGCCGATTAAAAACATTAAAATAACTTCAAACCTGGCGAAGCGGCTGCAGCGGCAGCACAAACTCAACTTCATATCGTTGCTACATTAACAAAATTAGGAATAAAATGTTGAAACAATTACAGTCGGATTCAGTGACTAACTTCACAAGAATGTAGTTTTTCATGGATTTGTGATAGTAAGTTTTGACGCTGCAATGTTGTATTTGTCGAAAAAATAGGCATTTTTCCACTTATAATAATAATTATTTCCATAATAATAATTATTGTACATCGATGGATTAAAATAACTTCAAACCTGGCGAAGCGGATGCGACGGAAGCAAAAACTCAACTTCAAATCGTTGATACATTAACAAAATTAGGAATAAAATGTTGAAACAAATACAGTCGGATTGAGGGACTACTTCATCATAAAAATGTAGTTTTATATGGATTTGTGATAGTAAGTTTTGACGCTGCCATGTTGTATTTGTAAAAAAAACGACATTTTTCTATTTACCCTTAAAACCCCTGTTTTTCAACAAATACAACTTGACAGCGTCAAAATGTACCATCACAATTCAATGAAAAACTACACTTTTATGTAGTATTAATCCTCGAATCCGACTGTATCTATTCCAAAATTTTATTCCTCGCTTTGTTAATGTAACTGGCCAGTGGCTTTGTGAAATTGAGTTTGTACTGGCACCTCAGCCACTCCTTTCTTATTACCCTCTACCATCCACTATTAAAAATTAACTTAAAATTCCTATATACTGTATGTACTATTTTTAACATATGTGTTGTATAATAATAGTTGGTGGGGTAGAAAATTAGACTTAACCATGATGTTTTACACCTCTAACACACATTAGGAATATCGTTGCTTAAGAAGCATCACCGCCTATCTCACCTTTTTCCAAATATGAGTTTGTGATATTTTCTGACTTGTGTAGATGGTGCTTTTACTATGTATAAATATTAAAGTAAAAATCTAAAAGATAGCAACACAATCGTATGATTTGTTATCACCGCCTATCTGTTTTCCACTGCACATCACTGCCTATGTCCATCAGTTTACAAAGGATCCTTATGAAGAGATGTAAGCGCGCGATTGCTATGTAAAGAAAGTAAGTTAAATTTTGTTCTTCGTGATTTTTTTACTAAAATAACATTTAAAATTATTTTGAGTTAAATTTTTTTAAATATATATATATATTTAATTAGAAGTTATTTTTCCCAGTATAATTGACTGTTTAAAAATCAGTGAGCACGTGGGGAGATAGGCGGTGATTACTCTGATAGCATTTTGAAGATAGGCAGTGATCCGTGATACTTTCATATTATTTTATGCATGGATTTTCAGATCCTATTGGCAGATAAAATAATATTATTTTATTCCTTTTTATCTTTACTACTTTTTATCTTTAAAACAAAATAGTACAGCAATAGAAAATTACCTGGTTCAGCACTGTGTACTAGAGATAATTACCTCAGAGATACCCCAAGAGGGTGATGTTAACCCAAATTCTATGCCAAAAATTAATAGAAAAAAAATCATAACTGGAAAAGAAACATAGTGAAACGCTAGAGAGAACGTGGAAACCCTTATACTGGTTTCAGAAGAGCTGAAAAGGGTAAAACCAACTTGATTCAAGATAATACAAACGAAGCTTGAGAGATGGAACCACAGAGACACTGTACCGAGCGTCGCCACCTCGCTCCGCGCCCGCCGCTTGTCAATGCTTGTACCACTGCTTTGTACCACCAAAATTTGCAAATTAAGCGAAAAAGTTTTGAGAGGAGAGTTAGTAGCCAAAAACGTTGTTGAAAGCAGTAGTTTAATTGACAAAATGAAAATTTATGTGTTTAAAAAGTGCATTGGACTACTTAACCTGTTAGGAAAAAATGACCACTTTGTCGATGTTGATTTCTAGACAAGCCAATTTTTTTTTCGTTGATTGAAATTATTTGTAGAACATACCTCAACATATGGCTGAAGTAAGGTCGAAAACGAGAAAACCCATCAAAGTATGTTCCGCAATGAACTTTGTAAAAAGATTTTGTTTGCAGGGCAATGAATGTTTGAACACATCACACCCAATAAAATATTATTTTAACATATAAACCTAATATTGTCTTAGTTAGATTCCTACATTTACATATTAGGCCTTTGTATGAAATCAAACATGTTATAGGCCTATTATGGTTTAATAAATTAATGTTTTAAATCCACAGAGCATTAGAATTAAACAGTGTTTAATTCTAACGCTCTGTGTTTAAATCGGATACTGTTTAAAAACACTCTTTTATCATAAAAAGTTGGCCTGGGTAACAGAATCAAATTAACTTGAATGATAAAATAATGGCTCTTATCTGTTAGCTATATTAATAATGTTATACACAGTATTCTCAGATTTAAAATAATGACATTATTATTTATAGATCTATTGCATACGAAATCGATATCTTTTATCATTTCTACTCAAATATGTTTCAACTTTAGGGTACTTAATGTTTATTTGTTTACAAAACATGTTCTAAATTATTACTAACTAATGCACTTGAACTAAATGTAGGTATTTAATTAATCAACTACATTTGAAATTTAAAAAATAGTATGCAGTTTACTAACAAGTTAACATGATACAGCCACAGAGCGTGGACTGTGGATACCGCCCATGAGCGCATTGAGTGCCGCCGGCCGCAAAATCTTTTAACACTTACCTATCGCTTCTGGCTAAAGTATAGGTTGTATCGAAAAAAAATAAAAAGTTCCATAAACCTTGTTTAACTGGCTACAACTTTGTCACAGGTTGTAGCTCTCTGACCAAACAGAACGTAAAGTAGTATGAGACTTTTAATTTCATGTCAAGTTTTAAAATATGTAAATTTTTGTTGAAGTTTTTCAAGATTACATAAATACTAGAAATGGAAAAATTATAACTCTGACTTTGTTAGCACCAGTTACTTATTTTCTAACAATGTTCAAAGTTTAATAAGATTTCATCAACGTTCAGTTGTTCAAATCGTCGAGTAAAAAGCCGTCTTTTAAAAATGAGCGCTCCCGGACCACTGATTTCGCTTGATATCACTCATCATGGCCACCGAGCCTGATGAAAAGTGGCTTCACTGCCGTATATTGGTCTCTTACTGGATAGCACCTCTATGTTTAATTCTAATGCTCTGTGCATTGGACCAAGATGTGAATCCAAGGTTTGTGAAAAATCATTGTATAGAGCTTGAAATAATGTATCTGAAAATTGTAGAAAACAAATATTTACTGACTATTGGAACACAATGAGTTGGGATCAAAGAAAAGTTTTTAAGGTTAATATGGTTCAAAAGACAGAAAAGGAGAAGCATCTTACTTAAAACCCAACATTTAGACGAAAAGACACTCTAAAATACCATCTTGCGGTTAATGGAAAGAAAGAACAAGTCTGTCAGAAGACATTTCTTAATACGCTGGGTATTAAGAAATGGACAGTTCGTTACTGGCTCAGCATTAATTCACAATCTTCTGATTAGTCCAATCAAACATTTTGAATCAAACAATAAAGATTCTTCTACTACAGAACTAAGTTCTTCTAATATTCAGCAAATTGCTGATCCAGTTGTTGTTGGTAATATGAATGTAAATTCGTCATCTAATCTTGATTTGTCCAATAATGCTAATGAAGATATTCTGTGTCAGAACGACAATCCAATTATACTGTCATGGTAGCATCGTCTTCCATTACTATATCGTCCCGTAAAGGCAAAGTGCTAAAAGATTCTGATGTTAAGTGATCTCATGAAAGCTTTCTTTGACTCCCTACCAAAGTTACCATCTCATAATTGCGGACTCTCCTCGACTCGCTTGTATTCGGAACCAGTATTTGATTCAAAACAAAGTCTTTACTTGTTTTCCAAAAATGAATGTGAAAGTGTCAATATTACTCCTCTAAGTATAAATACATTCGACAGAATCTTTCCATATATCAGCCAAGAAAAGACCAATGTGACACTTGCCAAAGTTACTCTGTCAAGAGTGGCAAAGTGTCAGAGAATGAGTATTTAGGACATTTAAGCAATAAAGACAGAGCCAGACAGTAGAAGAAAGTTGATACAGAAAGAGCCAAACTGGAGAAGACCATATGTAGACTCAAGCTGTCAAACTCACCCCATGCATTAATACAATGTAGCCTATTATAAAACAAAATTAAACGAACACAACTTTACCATATATAATCAAGAATCCCATGAAGTCATGACATATTGGTGGGATGAAGCAGAGGGTGGCTTGTCTGCTTCAACATTCACATCTTGCATTAATGATACACTCAGAAAAACTCTAGAAAAACAAAATATAATACTTTGGTTCGACGGTTGTGGGTATCAAAACCGTAATATTATCCTCTCAAATGCATTGTTGAATTTTTCAATTTTAATATAATAATTGAACAGAAGAATTTAACAAAAGGTCAAACACAGATGGAATACAATATCGTCCACAGTACCATTGATACAATATTGATTCCGGGGCCAAAAATAAGAAAACACACCATGAAGCCAACACTACCTGCCAAGCCAATATGTACAGCTAACAAAAGAAGCCAGGAAACATCCTGTGCCTTACGGTGCAATTTACTGTGCCTTACGGTGCAATTTACCTTGATCATACCTTCTTCAAAGATTATTCAGCCGTGAATCAAATTTATAAGTCTATAAGACCAGGAAGAAAATCAACTGATAGTAAGGTTATTGACATCAAAGCCATTCGCTATCTGCCCAAAGGCCTCGTTCAATGTAAAACTAACTTTAATTATGAATACTGTGATCTTCCATTCCGTCCTACAAAAATTGTACCTAATAATGTCCCACCTTTACATAAGTTCAGGAACGCCATCGAAAAATCTAAATTCCTTCACTTCCAAGAACTGAAAAGACACATACCATCAGACTGCCATGCTTACTATGATTCTATTCCTCACAAGTAAACTTAAATAAAGTAAATAAATAATAATAATAATAATATTTCTTTTTGTTATCATATTATCACACTTATCAAAGCATTATAAGACTTCTGTTGATATTATTTTTGTTTCAACCATGTTAAATTCCAATTGTTTTCAATCATAATAAAGACCATTATCTTTAGTAAAACCAATTAAATTGTTGTAAATTCATTTCTCCTGTTTTTTCGCTCCTATTTTAATATGATTACGTACTATGTAGGTATTCAGATCACCGCCTATCTCCACTTTAAAAACACAAAATTAAGAGGCATCAACTCCTATGTCCTGTAAAAAAGATAGAAAAGGGGTACCCTGTTATTATTTTATCACAAAACGACATTGTAAGTATCTTCCAAAAGAAAAATTTTTTAATTTTTTTTCCACTGAAACAGACACTTTTTAGTGTCTCCTGAAAAATGTACAAAAACGAGATAGGCGGTGATGCTTCTTAAGCAACGATATACAGTAATTAAAAAAAAAAAAAAAATAATACCATTAGAGCTGAAATCTGGGATATATAAGATCAATTGTAATGAATGTGAGTGTTTCCATATAGGGCAAATTTAGGAAACAGTTGAAGGAACATTTATTAAGTAATAGAGTAACCTCTAATAATTCTACCTACGCACGCCACATTATGGAGTAAAATAATTTGAATTTTGAAGAATATGAAATATATAAAACTCAGATAAAAAGTCCAGAGCATATGTTAAATGACCAATTGAACTTCCAATCTAATTTCATTTATAACACAGCAATGTTGATGGATAAGAAAATCAAATATTGACCGGTATTGCATGTAATTAGAGATCCAATGTCCTCAGTAGTCATATTTATATACAGGCTGTTCATTTGAAAACGTCAAACTCGTATTAAAAGACTTATAGACCAAGTATCAAAGCTCTGTAAACGCGAGTGTATAGTACTAATTGGGTGAATAAAAAAAAATATTTTCAAAATGGGGGTGCTCACCCCCATGTCCCCCTTACCCAAAGTCAAAATTTTGAAATGGCAACGTATACCTTGTGACACCTCAAATTGGAGCTCATAAAAAATGCTGTATTTTGATGAAAATAAATTGAAACCGGCCAAGCCATTTGTAGTCCAGTAGATATGTACATTGTACCTGTAAAAAATTCCGAAGTTAATGGAACTTTTATAGGTTGTTCGGGGGTACTGTGGGATGACTCTGTCAAGTTTTCCAACTCGAGGACCCTGTGCTAATTTTGGGGGGGGGCGAAAAACTTCAAAATTTTTGGACTTTTGTCGGTTTGTTGCTTACAACTTCTAAACTAAGCCGTTTTCGACCAAAAGATTTCTTTTTAAAGTTGTAGAACAGTACATTTGCTACAATTTGGTATCCTTAAACTTCTTCCTAAACCTAATATTAACCGAGATACAGCCGATCAAAGTTAGAGACATTTTCTCAAAATGGCAAAAATTGGCCAAAACCTTCGTTTTTGGCCCTCTAACTATCAATTACCATCAGTTCTACAGTAATTATGGTTACACTCATCAATATCGACATGTTGGAACACGCGAGAGGGGGGGTGGTCCGCTGACCAAGTGCCTTTTTTTGTGAAGTGTAGTTATTTCAATGTTATCGTGTTACCCTACTACTGTAATTACTGCCAACCCATAATCTTGAACCTCATTAAACATAGATTAGGTTGTTAAAATCAATGAATAATAACCAAGAATTAATTACAGAATATAATTGATATAAAAATAGTGGTAGTATGTCCAATAATGCAAGTATATACAATTTATGTGTAAAAACTTCATGAGGCCACCAACAATTTGAAGCGCTTGGGTTCTGCTGCACCATCCTCGTAATCGTCGTCGTCGTTGTTTTAAAGTTGTCGGGGTCTATGAATCACTCAATTAACACTGGTGACTTTGTTACAAGATTGAATAATAATGAGGGGGATTTTAAAAATAAAAAATGTACTTCTTCAGGATGACGAGAATAATAATATCCACCTTGTTTGGTAATTCACCATGCCCAAGCAGATGGCAACTTCTCGTAGACCCCTTGGCTTCCCATCCACGTCTGGACTTGTTGGAAAGTCCTGAATGAATGGTACTTAGCGGCATCTCTGGTTGGTGTCAGTCTGGCAAGTTGGCAGCTCGGCTTTGCCACGACAGTGGTGAAAATGCGGTATTTCAGGTCATCGAGGTTGTCATGTCCAATGTTCCCGCCATACAGTTTCACCAAGAACTTCTCTCCAACGTCAGCAATTTGAGCTGGAGTTGCCTCGGGGTCTTTGAAAATCTCTAACATCTCGGAGAGGTGCCGGGGTTCTTCTGATACGTCTGTATCACCTTCTTCTTCAAAATTCCAAAGGGTGCTGAAGTGGTGTCGAAGCTATCGGTGGTGTCGCAGATCCCCTGTGGCCCGTGTTTGAAAGAGTGGGAAGAATAAAGGACTGTTGGGGTGTTACCCTTCCCACTCTTTTGGAAGTAGCCGTTTTTTTAAAAAACCCCAAAGTATTCAGCAGCACTAGAAGATCAATACCCTGTGACAACACTGTCGTAATCCTCGGCAACTGAGACACCAGTCTGTACGATCAGCACATCAGTGTCTTCTTCTGCCTGCTTGACTTGGATCCCCTTGGCTACCGGTTCACCCTTCAGCATCGTTATGAAATTCATCTTGTTTGTGTCGTTGGAAAGAATTTTTTTCCTGCGTGATGGTGCTGACTGCTGTTGTCTTGCAGAACACAAACTTAGTAAAGGGGTTCAGCAAGGAACGCCGATAACGTTCTACTGCCTTGGTGCTTTGGTAGCTTATCCCACTAGGATAACCATCAAAAACCACTATGGCATTGCTCCTAAAGGGCCTTTTGATGTAGTCCACATAGTTTTGGCAGACTACCTGGAATGTTGCTTCGCTTGACTTTGTTCAAACCATCCTATGTAGCAGGAACCCTCCATCGATGATATTGCATTTTCTGTGGGTGTAGATTCCAGTCACCTGTCCTTTCAGCTCTGATGGAAGTTCTTCATGAGAGTGCACATACGGAAATATTGAATCCAAAGTGCTGCAGTTGGTACTCAACAGTCTTCAGAAGACTGGACAGCTTTTCATCACACTTTTTAGTGAAGGGCATAAATTCTCGAATTGTAAGAAGCATAAATAACGATGTCCAGCACAAACAGGTCTCCTTCTTCCAACCCGCAACAAATCAATGATGAGTCCACCTTAGGCTGTGTATGCAAGGCTATGCCCGCGAACTGCTCTGCCATAAGCATACCAAAACATTGAAATTATAGGAGAGACGAAAATTTTGAAGGCAAATTTTTCAAGACCAGATGTTTACGAATTCAATGGTATAAAGTTATTCTGTTCAAAACAGGTTTGTCTAACGATTATACGATTTAGAAATGTGACAAAAAGTGATTTGTTTCACCGAGTTTTGTCACTCGCGTCAGCAGTTTAGAAAAGTAAAATTTCTAAACGATGATTATACAAGTAAATATACGTTTTAGAAAGAAATTGTAAATGCAAAAAATTAATTTTGAAACATTACCTTTCCAATGGTATTTGTTTCTTTTTTTTTGAGATTGGAAGGTTTTTAGTGGTTGAAATATTCCATAAAATCACGCGTTACAAATGTATTGTCGCGGCACGGAGTGACTGCACTATAGTGAAGTTTGCCGGTTATAGGATTAAAGAGGTCTGCATCACTCAGAGGACCCCCCCCCCCACGTGTTCCAACATGTCGATATTGATGAGTGATTACCATAATTACTATAGAACTGATGGTAATTGATAGTTAGAGGGCCAAAAACGAAGGTTTTGCCCAATTTTTGCCATTTTGAGAAAATGTCTCTAACTTTGATCGGCTGTATCTCGGTTAATATTAGGTTTAGGAAGAAGTTTAGGATACCAAATTGTAGCACATTTACTGTTCTACAACTTTGAAAATAAATGTTTTGGTCGAAAACCGCTTAGTTTAGAAGTTATAAGCAAAAAACCGACAAAAGTCCGAAAATTTTGAAGTTTTTCGGCCCCCTCCCCCCAAAATTATCACAGGGTCCTCGAGTTGGAAAACTTGACAGAGTCATCCCACAGCACCCCCAAACAACCTATAAAAGTTTCATTAACTTCGGAATTTTTTAAAGCAGACCCCACTTTTTTTACTCTGTCTACTGGACTATTGGTATCAGGAGCCAATAATGTTATTTCTTACACAAAAATTACTAATGTTGAAGCATGTCTTCTACGTTGAAAGTACAACTACTAATAACAATCCAGTGGTAATAGCATCCAGTGATTTTGAGCATTTAATCTAAATTTAGAATTAAGGTAAGTCTTTAGCTTTATTACCAAAGAAAGTTATTGTAACGTACCTAATTAAAAATCTGTGTTAATAAGATGTTTTCAACTTTGACTGGCCACCATTTTCGATAGGGTTAAGATAGAGACCTCTAATTTGTGCCATTCTTCTTCATTTATCAAGCCCTTTAAAATGAGGTTTTAACACCTTGATGGGGGTTTGTACATAAGATTTTTGAATTACCCGCTCAACCCCACTGTTTTGGGGTAAGGGGTGAAATGATTGGTTATACCAAAATTAATCTTCCTTTGTCATATAAAGATATCCCGAAGCTCATTTCTGTATTTCTACTTGTTCCAAAATTAAGGGGGGGCTTTTAGGACAACCAGTATATATATATATACTATGGTGGGCACACGGTGAGTTTATCCTTATTTTTATATTGTTGTATTATTGTGAACATGTGTTTGTGTTATGTTGAACTTATTTATCTTAATGAATTAACAACCGATATTTTAGATAAACTGGGAAGATCTCAATATTTTAGTACTCTCGATCTAGTATCTGGTTTTCATCAGGTGGAAATGCACCCTGATAGTGTCGCCAAAACTGCCTTCTCAACAGAAACCGGACATTATGAATTTCTACGGATGCCGTTCGGCCTAAAGAATAGCCCTCTGACCTTCCAAAGAATTATGAATAATATTCTAAGGGGAATTCAAAATGAAACGGCTCTTGTATATTAGGACGATATTTTAATTTACCGGTACTCTACTAGCTTAAAGGAACACATAGACAGATTAAGGGAAGTTTTCAATAGATTGAGAGAAGCCAACTAAAGTGCAACTCGATAAAACAGAATTTCTAAGGAAGGAAGTAGCCTATCTGGGACATATTGTAACACCCGAGGGAGTTAAACCCAATCCTGACAAAATTAAAGCCATAAAGAATTACCCAATTCTGAAAACCACAAAAGAAATCAGAGGATTTCTCGGATTACTAGGATACTACAGAAAATTTATTAAAGATTGACTAAACCACTGACTTACTGTTTAAAAAAGGAAATAAAAATCAACATAAATAAACCTGAATACGTAAATAGTTTTGAAATATGTAAAGACATCTTATGCAACGAACCTCTGTTACAATATCCTGATTTTGATAAAGAGTTCATACTGACAACAGACGCTAGCAACTATGCGGTGGGGGCAATCTTATTCCAAATAAAAAATGGAGCAGACCTACCAATTGCTTACGCCAGCAAAACGCTTAACAAAAGCGAGACGCAATATTCAGCTATAGAGAAGGAACTCCTTGCAATAGTTTTTGGAACTAAATATTTCAGACCTTACATATGCGGTAGGAAATTCAAAATCTATACGGATCATAAGCCTCTACAGTGGTTATTTTCAGTTAAAGAGCCTAATTCCAGGTTACTAAGATGGAGACTGAAATTAGAAGACTATGACTACGAGATAAAATACAAAAAAGAGAAATTGAACAAAAACGCAGACACCCTGTCAAGAATACAGCTAAATATCACTGAACAGAAAGTAAACAATCAAGATCCAGCAGATGAAGATTTAGACAGAATAATAGCCGAAGCAACTAAGTTACACTTTCCAGAGTTAAAGGACAATGAGTCAATGATCGCACACTTTGACGCAGAAGAAGACGCACATTCGACAAGTCAAAAGGAAACCAGCGATGAAGATGACCAGACTGCCCACTAAAACTACGACAGGAATACGCAAGTCAGAATACCTATCTTGGACAAACCGGTAAACTTTGGGAAAAATCAAATCTTTCTAACCCTTGTAAATCACCAACCAAAAAATATAAAAATACTAAAACTATTCGGAACCAGTAAAATGAGACTAATAGTTGAAATATCTGAAAATAACTACAAAAATGACATCATTAAATTTATAAAAGAATACTTAGTGCCTAATGTTAAATATAGTATTTATTTTGAAAACGACTTTTACAAAAGATTTGCAGCTTGTGTAGCGAAAGACTTTAAAAACTCTAAACTATGTTTAACTAAATGTAACACCAAATTGTTAGATGTAACCAAAGAAGAGGAAATCCAGGAAATAATAGAAAATTATCATACGAGTAAAACTAACCACCGTGAGAGACATATGAACAAATTAAACGAAAATACGATTGGCCAAATATTAACGCATATCCAAAATTTTATAAATAATTGTGAAATTTGTTTAGCTGTGAAATACGAGCGAGTACCATTAAAGCTCGAAATGAACCTTGCACCCACACCATCAAGGCCATTGCAAATAGTGCATGTAGATAGCATATCGCTAGAGAAGAGTAGGTTTCTTAGTATCATTGACGGATTCTCTTGTTATGCACAAGTATGCCATGTTGGAGGCGCCCACACGCTTGAAACAGCTGATAAATTGTTAGATTACTTTACGCATCACGGTGTCCCTGAAGTTATCGTTTCAGACAATGGGACTGAATTTAATAATAAAGTTATCAAGGAAATGATGGAACTGCACAGGATTAAAATACACTTCACAAGTTTCCAAAATCACTCTTCTAATGGACTAGTTGAAAGATTCCATTCTACACTTATTGAACATATCAGGCTTTTAAATAATCAGGTTGAATTTAAAAAAGAAAATATAACAAAAAAGGTAAAATATGCAGTCATTGCTTATAATAATAGTATACATTCGGTAACTAAACTCACACCTTTCGAGATATTATATGGACATATCAACCCTAACAATATTTTGAATATTGATATTGAAAATCAATTAATTAATGATTACGTGATAGGTCACAAAGAAAAAATATGGAAGCTATATGAACAAATTCAAATACGCAATCAAAAAACTAAAGAAGATATACTAACTAAAAGAAATTTTTAAATAAAGAGCCATTACCGGAAGTGCCCTAGGACGTTTACGTAAAAACATTACAAAAACAAAAAAAAGTAAAAAATAATTACAATAAAGAAGAAATATCATCAATAGATAGGGAAAGGAAAACTGCCAAAATTAAACCCAGACATCACAACACCAAACAAAAAATTCACCTGTCAAAAATTAGGAGACCACGGAAAATCAAGAAAATAAGCAATAACCCAAAGCTAAATCCTGTTCCTGGTACCTCCTGTTCCTTGAACGAGCGGCTACCCACACAGCAGAGATCAAAGACATCTCCACCAACTTAGGAATAATTCCTATTGATTTAGCACTTGCTAAACTGAAGTCATCTTATCATATGTTTGTTCATTATTTTAATTTAAAAGATTTTGTTTTACAAGTAAGTCATGTTGAAAACTATTATAATAATGTACTAAACCATTTTACAAACAATTGTAAAAACTGTAATGCCAGCCTAACTGGAAAAGTAGAATTTGTGACAGACAATGGAAATAGAATTAGAGATATTGTAAGTTATTTTAAATTCATCAATCATACTAGGGATATTGTTAAAGAAAAATTAGAAATTGTTTTGTTAGAAAATAGTAATAATATAAGAAATAGAAGGGGAATAATAGATGGTCTAGGGTCTGTGTTAAGAGTAATCACAGGTAATCTAGATGCTTACGATGGCAAAAGGTATGATAATATATTGGAACAAATTAGTAGTAACCAAAGAGACATAACCAATCAATTAGAACATCAATACTCTTTCAGTGAAAATATAATTATAGAATATAATAAAACATTTAATATTATTGAACAGAACATTATTGAATTAAAATCTAAAATTATTGATGTAAATAATAACCTAAATGATTTTGCAGCTTTAGAAAAACTTATAAACATACTTAATTAATTGAATATTTTATATAACATGTTATTGCAAGTAGTAATTGATTTGGAAAATTCTTTGACATTTTGTAAACTTGGTGTACTTCATCCAAGTGTCATTTCAATTAAAGAATTGTATTTGGAAATAAAGAAAATAGAAACATATTATGACAAACAATTACCAATTGAGCCGAAACCGGAAAACATGTGGGAAGTAGAAAGTCTAATAGAAGTAAGTTGTAAACTAGATGTAGAGAACATTGTATATTTTCTCAATTTACCAATTGTCGAAAAGTCTGATTTTAATATTTACCAATTACGTTCTGTACCCACTATGTATGATGAAAAATATGTTACTGTATACCCACTGTTAATTATACGTCAGTATCTAGCTCTGTGACACTAGGCTTAAACAGTAATTGTAACCATAAGATCGATTCCAAATACTTTTGCTCATTAGGCCAAATATCACACGAGACCACGGACTGTGAAACAACTATAGTCAAAGACAATAAAGCAGACATGTGTAATTATATAGCCCTTGAAGTTACCGATAATTGTATTGATTGGATCCCTGAACTTAACTAATATTTAGCAAATTTCCGTACCCAAGAAACTTTAAAATTAGTTAACCAAGAAGAAACTAATATAATAACCCTTCAAGGTATATTTCTGATAAAAGACAACAATAATACAATAATTATATATAATAATAAAAAGCTCTTCCATATGTCTAGAACTAAAGGAGGACATCCAAAGCTCCTGGAAGTTCCAGAACTGAATCTACAAGAAGATCAAGAGCCAGAATTTTCGGTAAACATAAGAAAATTAGAACTTGATAAAAATAATCTTAATACTATTTCCAGAATTGATAAACAGATGGTGGTTACCAAAAATATCAGTGTTTGGACCATTACACTATATGGAGTTGTGATTGGAGGACTTCTATACATACTGCTCAACAAGTTTCCCAGGACAACCCCGAGGATGGCTGCAGCACAACCACCCCCGGAAGTTTTGTTTAGGGATGGAGGAGTTATGTAGAGGATTTAAGTAGTACTGTAGTTCGTAGAATATTATAGTTTTTAGCACAGTAAGCATAGTCATTGTTTCCACGCAAGAGCGTTAGCTAGTTAGTGTTAGTCGAGGTTGCACTCAGTGCACATCAAATGTACTTCGTATAATTAATAAGTTTTAAAGGTATATTAAAATCTTGTTTAATTAATAAAAAGTGTTTTTTTAAAAAGACACATCCTCGAAACCAAACCATAACTTATATATATAAACAGTGATGGAAAACCCTTTTTAACTCTCATTTTAAGCAAGGTCTGATTATATTTTAAAATGTGTTTTACCTTGACACTTAATTTGTGGCCTTAAGAGAGGTTGTATCAAAGAACTAATATTTTTCCTCCGATTTTCTCACCGCAAACTTTTTATTCAAATATAATATGTTCATGAGTATCGTAACTTGTAAGCTTCTTAAAAGTTCCTGATATGGTTTGGGTTTAATAAAATGAAGGTGATGTGAAGTAGAGCAGGATATTAGTTGATAAACATAAGAAGAGAACAAAAAATGAGACCGACAGATGTTCAGGAAGTTCATTCTCTCCAAAAGGTTGAGAGGTTTTGTGAGTAAAAATTAACATTGTCTAATTTGTTTTCTAAAATTGACAATCTATGCACCCTTTATCAAACCTATAGAAACTTTCCAAATTTAAAATATGCCTATTGAAATTAGTACAGGATATACAAAATGAATTTCAAATATCCATTCACTCAGCTTTGGATTGAGAATGAAGTACTTATCTGAGATATAAGATCACATTGGGCGGACCTACTCATCTTTAATATAGGCTAGATATAAAAATAAAATTTCTTCAGATACTACGTCTTGAACTTATATTACTAATTCCATTTTCATAAATCATACATTATAAAATTAAATTCTGAGTAATTTTAAAGGAGAAATGTAATATTCGTAGGACAGACAAAATATTCCTGCTGATGTATGCTGCTTTGGTTATTCTTAGATTGGGCTAGATATTTTCAACATGTGTTCAAGCATTATAATTTCTGAGAATATCCTGGAGGAGGATTTTGTGTTGGAATATGTGCTCTCTAGGGACATCTCCTAGGATTACACAGGACATCCCAATAATGCTTCAAGATATTGTAAGGACATTCTCAGCATATCCTCTGATTGGATGTGTTACTCCCATAGCTATCCCCGACATACGCTCAAGTGGGATGTGTTATCCCCAGGATATCCCATAGGTACCTGCAACATATCCTCAGGTGGGATTAGATGTTCCCAGGATATTCCATAAGTATCCCCAGCATATGCTCAGGTGGGATGTGTTATCCCCAGGATATCCCATAGGTATCTACAACATCCCCACAGGTGGGATGTATTGCCCCCAGGATTTCCCATAAGTATCCCCAATATACGCTCTGGCGGGATGTGTTATATCCAGGATATCCCATAGGTATCTGCAACAAATCCTAAGGTGGGATTAGTTGTCCCCAGGATATCCCATAAGTATCTCCAGTATATGCTCATGCGGGATGTATTATCCCCAGGATATCCCATAGGTATGTGCAAAATATAATAAGGTATGATTAGTTGTCCCCAGGATATCCCATGAGTATCATCAGCATTTCCTATGTGGGATTTGGGCGGACATTCACTTATCCCAGGGATTTCCTTAGGGCATTATGAGGATATCCTTGTGCTATGTGGGATTGAGAGGCGGGCATTGTTTCGTTTGTTAAACACTGTATAATCAGGCTTACAACTGTCCCAGAGTTTACTTTTAATGCTATTTGTAGCCTATATCATAATACTTTATGTTTATAGTAAACATATTATAAATAGTAGGTCCTACATTAAAATATAATCCATTCATAAGAAGCCAAGGTACCTGTTCATTATCCCGGACTGCATTTGTTTTAAATAGTATGTAAACATTCTATTAATTTGTAACATCAATTAATTTGTTTTGTACAACCAAAATGAAACCATTTTAAAAAAATAGCCTTAAGTTCTAACTTATAGTCTTTATAAACTATATAACTAACTTATAAACTTTATATAAACTATATAGTTGTGTAGTACTATGGTATATTTTTTATAGTCAAGGTTACAAAAACAAGTTAACTGTGTTTGTTTAAACATATTCCTTTATTGTTACAGTAAATTAAATCATTACATATAATGACATACATAGGCTGCTTGAAATGGAATTACATGCCCACGTGTGACTAAACAAAATAACCTTATTTAATTTTTGTCGTAGGCCTGTAGAGGCAGTATTTTCTGTGATGGTTATTTTCTTTGCTAAATCAAAACTTTTTTTATTTTGAAAAACAAAAATCCAATCATCTTTATTAGTTTTAATTCATGAGTTTCCTCTCCAATTTCTACTAACTCCGTGTGTTCACCGAATACATTACCGCTAAAGTGATTTATAATATCATTTATGTACCTTTTCATGTCTAAACTACTCATACGTTTATGATAACCTTTCAACACTTTATGAAAAAAACAAACAATTCTAAAGAGGTCATAGCTTGGATAATATAATTTTCCCATATTCAAAAAATTGTAAAATCTGTGCAGGGAAAACACTAAGATTTTGTAGTCTCAATTAGTAGCTGAGAACAAATTTCACAACTAATGTTAGAGGGAAGTTTGATAGCGATGTACCTTGCTATATAATATAAAATGTTTTGCTGGTAGTATGGGACATTATTTAAACTGTCATAAATCATCTTAGATATGACAGCAGCGTCATTTTCTTCAGTGTCATTTTCATTTGATGTTATTGCGTTTGAAACCTTTTTTTTTGTGGCTAGTGCCCAACTTCTTCTTAGTTCGGGATTTTTAGAAATCTGAAAAATCGACAATCATTCAATCTAGAGATTAGAGGACAAAATAAAAATTTAAAGCTTTAATTATATGCGGTTAAAAACAGCTACACAAATTCCCTCTTAACTGACCAGCTTGAGACCGGTTAACGATTTGACCAAACAAACCGACAGGCTCTAAAACTCATAGATCTAGGCCTAATATAAGACAGAATTTATTCACTAAAGTAATGGGTCTGTGAACTGAAATTTATAAACATTAATTGTCTTTATTAACAATTTATAAACAAAACGATAAATATTTACTATTAGTTTCGTATTAGAGTAAAGTAGGTATAAGCCAACCGAATATTTAGTTTTTCTTACCTGTGGAACGATAGACTGCAGCCTTTTGAAAATCGACTATTACAGTGCCGTGCAGAACTGTACCATATTCCAAAATAATAAAAATATACAACTGGCTCCAAAACAATGGTAAACAAACAAACATAAAGTGAACGCGCCAACTAAATACAATCACAATGGCAACTGACACTCAACGCGGCAGGACAGCCCTTACTGTGGTGGGGGGAACATTGTCACCCTAAAACTATTCCGCCACCTGAGTCAGCGATCCAGTATTATATTATTTATATCTATGGGCCACATATGATTAGGGAGCATATAATTTCTTACGCTATTAAAAGTGTTGAAAATAAATTGAAACATTGGAAAGCTAACGATAAGCATTTTTATCTAAAAAACTTTACATTTAGTTTTGCAAATGGAGATTCATTTCAAATTATTTAATCTTATAAGTGCAGGGCTGGCAGTCCGGTGATGTAATGCAGGCTTAGGGCCATTTGCACCAAAAGGTTTACCAAAACCTTAAATAGGTAACTAAAACTAGGGAAGGAGTTTCCATCCTCTTGATCAAAAGTTGTTGAATCTTTCAAGAACATTTGCTATACTCACATTGTCATTTGTGTGATGAACAATGCAACATCAGTTCATGTCCATAACATGTACTGTTATATTCAATACCGTAGAGTCCTGCTATTCCGAACCCCGCTCTTCCGAAAATCCGCCTATTCCAAACAGAGTTCAGAAAAAATACCGATTTTTTGAACATAAAAACAGGAGAAATTAAAAAGACGTTTGTGAAAAACGTACAATTATTGTTATGCAAATAAGTTAAATAGAGACATACATAGAGCGTAAGCTTGATGAAAACGCCTGAAACCAAATTGGAATGAAAGCTGGTTTTGTTTCCTTCACGTTTTCCATCCTTTTTGCAGGAAGGAAGTTACCGGAACAAGCATCCGGATACTGGGTCCGTCAGAAAGAAGGAAGGATTAGATACAACAACTAGGCACTAGTAGTATTGTTGCCACCTGCAAGTTGCGTTCGTCCGTTTTTCTCCTCGGTTTTGCATTCGTCCGTGCTTCTCCTCCGTTTTTGTTATGTCGAACGAATTTGATTTTTTCTCGATCTTTTTTCAAGATGATGTGGTACTAACAGACAGACTGCGGGATGACAAAATGGACAGTTCGAACAAACTATCCCTTCTATTCCGTTTTTAGAAGAAAACAGAATCGCAATGGAAGGAAAAAAACGGATGGTGTAAACCTACACTAAGGCGAGGTCAAGAGATTTGCCGTGTCTACATGTGACATGAGTTTAGTTTGAGCATTCTCCTCCTCCTCCCTTTCCTCTGAGCCGATTAACGCTTTATAGAACTGACTCTAGCAGATGTCCCCGCACTTAATTTACTCCTTAACAAGACAATACGTTGATATTATTTATGAAATCCACCTAATCCGAATTCCCGCTAAGCCGAAGAGTGTTCGGTCCCAATTAGTTAGGAATAGTGGGACTCTACTATATAATGATTATTGAAGAAAAGAAGAAGAGAATTTTATTTGTTGAATTTATTCTTTGTTCTTCCTTCTTTTAAATTTGTTATAGTTGTGGTCATCATATACAAAGGTTCGCCAGAGTTACATTCTTGAAAGAGTTAATAATACGAGAGTTTGGTCGTATCACAAAAAAGGTCGGATCATGTGTGTCAGAGGAACACATTTATTTAAATTAAAACGGAACAAAACAAAGTTTTAATCGAAAATATAGAACAAGAATGATGCGAAACACAAGCACTGTTCAGTAATTCATGAAACACTCAATATTTAATGTTCTTGTTGTTTTTCAGGACAAAAAAGTCTAGTGTTATTTTGCTAAGGAGAATCTCGATTTAGATGTGTAAACGGTCTACTAACTCTCATCGTCAATGATGAGTCAGCGAGTTGCATGACTATATGTACTTTGATTAAACTACTTTAGGATTGAGAACCACAGGGCCGTAGTGGGGAGGGGGTTCGCCGTGCTAGGCCAATCAAGATAGGGCAGTTGTTACAGATTTCTGTTAATTTACTTGACATTGCGAACAGGTGAACTGTGATCTGTTTTTGTAAATCTTGAACCAATAGCTTGATGAGAATCACCGAAAACATAAACAATCACCAATATAGGGGTGTTAGGCGTGTGAATAACGCAAATTAAGATGCTAAAACCAAGCAGTGGAAGCAATAGAAAGTTTAATTTTTAATTCGTGAGCTTAGCACCCTAACCACGTCTTTAGGAATAATGGAAGGAATTAATTAACCTTGAATCAATAATGTATTCACAATTGTATATAATTCCAATGATTTCAAATTGGTTATAAAACATATAACATTACTAAAATAAAAATATGCAATTAATAGAGCTCCTTTACAATAATTATTTAAATGAAATTTACCTTTTTCTAATTTAAACAAAATAAAATGGATTTACATTAATACAAGAAGTCAAACAAAACAAAATTTTACAATTTAACACAAATAACATAAGTAATTTGATATTGTTTATATAATGCTTTAAGAAAAATAAAAATGTTCTCCGTGTGTAAGTCTCAAACCCACGAAACTACAGTCTGACCTTTTGTTGTTAGCGGCATAGCTTCTGAGCTCTGATGGCATTGATGGCAGCATGAATAGATTGTTTAAAGTTATTAGAAAATTGTAAGTTTAACGGATACTGATGACCGTTAATAGCTTAAATTATAATATAAAAACATTAAAACTGTTTGACAATGTGCAATCTATACTTTTGCATGTATAGTTAGAACGCGCACAATTATACTATCGTAATAAATGCACAGCCAAATCCAATCTGAACAAAGACGCTCACTCGTTGCAACAGCTGTACCAAAACTACCGGATTTATCTGTTTTCTCTGTTCAGCAAAATACTTAGATTAGGCCTACTTGAGTCCAAACTCGATAGTAATCTTTCTGCATGGTCCTGTAAAGTTTGTTTAGATAGGAAATATCATACCTATTTACGCTTACATAAACAACGGACTAAGCGATGTGTCAGTTTACCCGAGGTCGGACTAGCGGGGTTTTACTGTACATATATGTTTGTTTGAAAAATGCTGTTAAAGATATAAGATGCAGTTTTTAGCCAAATTCTAGGTTGTAGTGTTATTTTCTGTGAAAATCTACAGGTATTTTATAGATTTAATTTGCGTTTTGAAATATAAATTTATTTACATGACTGTAAGATGATAAATTAAGGACTGTGTAAGATACTTTTTGACCAATTTATTTTAATTTTTGATAAGTTAGATTGTTTTTCAATATACAATTATATTTTTAAATTAATTGTATTTAATAATTGGTACAAAAAAGTACAATGACATATTTCAGTAAATTATTGTCCTGGACTTTGCACTTCGGGATGGCGCATACAAATTGTTTAAAACAAAAATGACTTCATGCATTTTTTCATTTTGTTCTACACTTTAATCTGTCTACCAATAGAGCTATTAAATCTCTTAAAGAACAGTTTTTCTTTTTCTTCATCACTGTTATTAAAAATATTAAGATGTATGAAGAGATTGCTCATAACAGACGAGACTAGGCGCTTAAAGGAATTAGATGTCGTCGACCTATGAGTTACTTTCATTAACATTACCTTAATTATTTTGATAAATATATCAGTTTTCCAAAATATTTTAAAACCATCAATATGTATAGTGGCATAGCCATCTTGTTTACAAAAAGGTTTTGCAGTAACAATTTTATTTTTAGTTGATTCAGTTACATAATTAAACAAATTTTCCTAGCTACTATGTTATACTTATGATTTAGTTACTATTTTGATAGTGAATACGAAACATAGGGCCAGGTCTGTATTGTGTGAATCGTTAAATATATAGCGTTACATGGCGGTTGATTCCATTTAACATTTCAGGAATTTTTCTGTCGGTGGTGCGCCTAAAGATGTTTACACTTAGAAAAAGATCCTGTTATTTCTAACAGGATTTCTAATATTTATGTTAAAAGTACCTATAATTTCTATCATAAAAATCATATTTCCATACAATATATGTTGTTCTTCATTTAATAACTGCAGAACAAAATGATGAAATCAATGGTGCAATAATTGATATTTGCTATGACATTTATCTAGTGAAGGACAAATGGTGGGAGGTAACAATAAGACATTTCAGAAAAATTCTGTCAGTATTCACAAGAACTGCTACAAATATTTTCTAAAATTATTTATCAATAGTAACAAACAAGTATACCCGAACTAAATTCACTATATGAATATTCTTCAGGCAAAATGTACGTTCCAAAGACTGGTAAGTAAATATTTCTCATTGAATTTGTACTTCTAACTTGAAATTGTTTATAAAACTCGACCAAGTGATCAGGCCCCTTGCTGGGTATGTCGAGAGGGCGGGGGACAGGAATGGCGAGGGCGCCAGACATATAAACAGTCAAGCACCACGCGCCATTCGCTTCAAAAATGAGACAGTTGAAATTAGGCTTATTGCTCTTCATTTCCAGTTTTTTCCCTCTTATCCACGTAAAAGAGTTTATGAATATAAAAAAAATTAACTTGAAATACCTTGCATTTGTAGATTACTACTTGTTTTTTGGATAATACCACCATAAGACGTTCTAGAACAAAAATTTTAGAACTCAAAACCCAAAGTCCGTTTTTAAAGCTTTTGATGCATGGTGAATAACGTGTCTGGATTTCCCTTTTAAAATAGGAAGAGTGGGGATGTAAAGTAAAAATATGGGCATTGATATTTTACTATTTATTTATTTATGTTTAAAACGTACAAAGACCTCCCAAAACATGTTTACGGGATTTAAACACTTAAAACGGGATTTTAAGTGTTGTTAGTGTGTAAAATTAGTTTCTGTACTTCTAACTTATAAACCTATATTTTTCAAGTATTTAAAAGCTAAAGAATCAATTTCCGATACCTTATTAAAACTATTTTAAATGTAGAAACACATTTTTAGCTCTGTTATAATTCAATGAACATAAAAGGAAAACTGTTGGCACTGTAGAAATATTTATAAAAATCCTAAATAATAAGACAATTATAAAACTACGCCACAATCATGAAACCTCAATTTAACTCAATAATCTACTTTAGACGATCAAAAGTCTTCTCATTTCAGAACTTGATTCACACAGTTTATCAATAACCATACTTGAGTCATTGTTAATCAATATGTCTCTCTCCGTGTTCATCAGGACAAATGCTTCTAAATTGTCATTAGTCATTGTTGCTCTCAATCTTGTATTTATTAACTTCAACTTCGAAAAAACTCGTTCGCAGGTAACCTGTGTTAGTGGAATCGTTAGTAAATATTTGTACACTTTGTACAGTTCAGTATATTGAAGAGTACATGTTATAATCCACTATCACTTCAAATGCACATTTGATACAGGAGTTACATTTACATTTTACTGTGAAAGCTGAGAAGTCTTCATCATCCTTACCTACGGTTTCTTTAACTTCTTCATCTTCAAGTAGACTTAAATCGTCATCTATACTTTCAATTCCTTGAATGTTTTCAGAACTTTCAGACTTTTCAGTCTCATCAGTACAATAATCTTGCTCAATTGACTTCCTGCTTATACTGGGCGAAACATTCATGAACGATATGATTTCTTCTTCGAGCTTGTCTTTGTCAACAGATCAAATCAATGCACTTACTTTGTCCAAAGCATTTTCTGGCAATTTCACCTTCATTTGAACGAATCTTCTAGGATCGAAGACAGCCAAGTCCAAATAGAGCAGTTTATGCTTGCCGAAACGGTTTTCCATTGTTTGATTTATTGTGTCTACAATGCAGTTAAAGACATTTATCCTAAAAGCATCTTCAGGAGATGAAGAAACTCTCTCATCGTTACATTTTTCTCCAGCCATTTTCTTTACTTTCTTTGTCCGCTTTATTTTGAAATTAGGTTCAATTCACAAATCCTTCAAATCCTCGAATTCAGAGGACGCTACAACCTTTTCATTAAACTTATCAACGAACGTCTTTGTTGCGTCTAGTGTTTCATTGAACCTGTCTCGAAGGTCTTTCAGTCTTAATATTGCTGACTCTATTAGTCTCCAGGCTTGAGCAAAGTCAAGGTTTTTCATTTGCAGATAGTCTGATAATGGTGTAGTTACTTTGAATATCTGTAGAAAAGTCATCGCAATAACTATTGTCTCAAAATCTAGGAATTTAGTAAGCAGTCCTGTAGCGTTGCTCCTAACTGTAGGGTTGAACTCAGCTGAGAAGGAAATCTTTTGTAAGGATGCAGTTAGTTCATAGAAGACATGTTTTCCTTGAGAAGAATCAAGAGTGCTTGACATCCAATTGTCAATTCTACCAAATATTTTTACGGTGGTATCACTTCTACTCCGCCAACGAGTTGCACCAATCGCACCCAGTTTGAACGCCGGATTTTCGGCTGAATAAAATAGTTGCTTTTTCAGCGACTCCTTCAAAAATACCTGTGCTTCCTGTAACAACCCAAAAAATGTTATTGTTGCTGGAAGGATCTGGGCTGTGTCCAAAAGAACTAGGTTCAAAACATGTGCGTAGCACCATGTGTGGATGTGATTTGGAATTGTATCCGCTAATTTTGCAGTAAGGCCGGTATAAGCGCCACTCATGTTTGATGCTCCATCAAAAGCGTTTGCTATACAGTTTTCCAATGGGATTACGACATTCTTTAGAGTATTCTCTAAAGAATCCATCAGAGCTACGGCTTTAGTTGATGTTACACATTCTAACGATATCAATCTTTCTTGTACTTCGCTTCCATTTACAAATCAAACTACGTATGAACATTGGTCATTTCCTGAAATGTCTATTGTCATGTCCATTAAAATGGAAAAGTTTACTGCTTCCCTAACACAAGCTGATATACAATTTTCGATTTCACCACAAAGAATTCTTACAATTTTCATCAATGTGTTGTTACTGAGAAAGGCAACGTGGTTCCCTCTCCCTACTACCTTTTTCTTCTCTCCACTTTCCATTTCATTTTTAGCTCTTTCTTCAAATGATTGTAGACTTTTCTTCCTAACTTCAGGCAGATGGGTTTTCAGATTTGAGTCATATTTTCTTAGCAAGAATCAAATTTCTAAAAAGTGTCCATGTTTGACTGATACATCATTGAATTTGTGGGCTTGCCACAATTGAGGCACGTAAAGGAAGGCCTTGTTTCCCTATCAATTTCAGAACATTGACAATGACCTCTATAATATGCTGTCTCTCCATTACCTCTTGCTTCCTCTTTCTCAATTGGTCGTGGAAAAGAAGATCATGTGTAGATTTCTTTTGTTTTGCTGCCATAAACGAAGACACAGATTCTAGATGTGAGTTGGAGCTTTCATGTTCTTGTATTCTCTGGTGAACGTGTGTGTCTCCATTCATCAAATCCTGAGCAAAAAGTCGATTGCAAGTTATTGTAAACTAAGCAAATGAAACAATACACTTTTTCATTATTTCTATTATACGACAGCCACTGTCTACGGAACGAAATGCCATCACCTTTTTGTACAGTAATTATTTTCTTCTTTTCAAGAAAAGGTAACTATTCTTCCTTGGGTTGTTTAGGATGGTACTGGAAAAAATCTGACAGTTCATCTAAACTGGGTTTGACAAAATAATCTTTTTCTTTGTGCGAGACAATTTATTGATGTAGAATAGATGATGGACTAGTGCAAACCTTCTCTAAAAAAGATTCTGGAGAAGATGAACTTGTTAAAACTACACCAACTATATTTTCATTTTTTGCAGAGTTAGAAATATTTTCATTTTCTCCCTCCTTAGAATATCCGGGCTGTGGCTCTGAATATTTTGAAGAAGTTTGTCTTGTTGACACAATATCTTCTAAATTTTTACTTTCTGTAGACCTAGGAATATTTTCTGTAACATTTTTAGAACACCCTGGATGTTGCTCTGAATGTTTTGCTGTTAAAGGGTCGTTTTTTAAACAAAAGCTTGTTATTTTTTAGCAGGTTTTAGATGATTCTTCGAGTTCTTGTAAATTTGTTTCTTTTCTGAATTCATGACCTCTCTTCTTTCTTTTGGTGCCATCCATTTTTTACTGTGGAAAATGTACACACAATTACAATTATGATTTATTATTATTGTAATAAGTCAATTTTATTAATAATTGTTATAATTAATTGTTATGTTACGGGTTGCCTGCTGTAATTTTGGGGCTTTAGTTTGGTTAAAGTTGAATGTTTATTTGACAAGTTTAAGCCACAATAAAGTCAACATAACTATGTAAATAATATGGTGCAATCATTCTTTGAAAATCATTACTATAGTATGATAAATATTATTACAGCTAATTTAATTGTGCATTATAATAGGCCTAGTAACAAGTTATTAAAATAAATAAAATCCTAAAAAAATATATTTGTGTAGTGAAAAAGGTCTGGAGACAACCTAATGTTTTTGTAACGAAATTGGTTTGAAGATTCACACATTGTACATCAACTTTGGTGTATAAAAACTATTTTTTATGCTGATGTCTTGACCGGGGTCTTATTCGGGGTAAAGTACGGTAGTAGTGTAGTGTGTCACCGCTTTAAGAATGTGATAAAGAGGTCGCGTTCACGGGAGCGACGAATGGAATCGTGTTCGATCGGGTAATTTCGGTTGCGATTTGGTACCAAACGAAGGGTCTTAGACAGAGTCGATGTGGCAGTTCGCAATTCACAAAGGTGTTGTCTTTCATGTGTGTAATAAAATTGTAATATTTATTTTGTTATTAAGACAAATCTGCCAGAAATATTATACAGCTAAGATAATCTGGACCATCAACAATAAGTTTTGAAATAAAAAATAATCAAACATTATTTCAAGTAAGCAATGTAGGCCTAACAAGCTCGCCAAACATTATCAATGACTTAGCTGCCAAGTGCGAAACCTGTAACCTGTATTCATTCATCAACCCAAAAACTTGAGCCACTGATGTTTTAAGAGTTAACTTTTAAAACTTGACAGTCTTAAATGTTTACATTCCTAATAGACCGCATTATAATCAACCTAGTCGAATCAGAATTATTAATTTTAATTTTGTTTCGTGACTGTTTGCCGTGATTGTTAAATAATAATACTTGGGTTTTACACTTAATAAATAAGGACTTAATTTATATAATCTTATCTAGCATTTATTAGGCCTATACCTAGTGAGGAACATGGTATAATTCATTTGTTAATCTAACAAAATTTTTTTGGGATTCTTAAATGTTTTGAATGAATAAATATTTTTTTATTTGAACCTTATCTTATGAAAGTGTTTTTATCCGGAACGAAAACAAAATTGAGTTAGCAAGTACAGGTTATTTGAGGCCTGTCGCTGAGACAGTTAATTTTTCGGTAAAATTTTAGTTTGAAGAGTTTAAGTTTACAGTTCACTTACCTAAATAACTGCGACAACATTAAAAACGGTAAATCCAAACAAAGATTGAAGGTACAAAACCTACTATCACCTCAAATGAAGTGCTATCACTGGCATCACTAATCACATTGTAACCCGACACAACAGATGACATCCACTTAGTTACCGCCCTCGCCACCCTACGCACGCGCCCAGCGGTCAGGTGGTGAGTAGTGCTAGCAGGTTTGCCAAACTTCTTGCAGAAAATATAAAATTTGCTACATGAAGGGCGGCAACACAACAAAGTCTTCTTATATAAAATTATTTCGCTAAATAAAACATATTTTACGAGTCCAAAATAATGTAATAGATATCATGAGTTAATATACAAAAATTTTAATTTTTCTTTCGATGACAAGAGGGCGCCGATTTACCTTTAAGGCGAGGGCGGAGGGGGACACGTCCCCCTGTCCCCCAGGTCCTGCAAGTGATTGTTGATATGCACTAAAGTAGGATGTTCTGATCTATAAAAATAGAGCTTATATGGGCTAGCGAATTTTCAAATACAATGTATAGATGTATTTCACCTAGCTGTAAACAGAAGTTTGAAACAATGATACAAAGGTAGGATTTATTCTGCACACTGTTCTACTCCCCCCTCTAGGCGATGATAACCACCCAGGTTTTTCGCCTATATATAAAAAAAAAAAAAATGTTCTACTCCCTGTATCAGACCTTTAGATGAAGACGGAAGTTTGGTAAAAGCAAAAATGACTTAAATACTCTTCTATATGGGGTATTACACGCAGCAGCTTGCTGAGCAGCATGCTGACAAACATTGGATCGTTTTGATATTTTCACAAGTGGACATCACACGCGCTGCAAGCTGATGCGTGTAATAGGTCTCACAACATTTCCATCAGCATGCTGTGCAGCAAGTTGCTGTTTGTTATACCCACTTATAAGGTTTAACTTTAAATACTACAATATCTGCAAAAGTGTGCAACAAAAAATCACCCGTATTACAAGTTTTAATCATCATTGATTCCTTAGACACTCAACTACTGTATTTAAATAAAACATTACACTTTCACAAATTTATCAATTCCAAACAAACACAAAACTGACTGATTATCTTATTACGGAATAAAAAAACTTACAATAAGAAGTGTATGAATTAAAAACAGTAGTGTGTTGGCTGTATTTTAGGCATTTAGAGACTCTGTACATGGCAATGGTAAATTATTATTAAAAAACAATTTTGTAATAAAATACTCGGGAGTTAAAAGTGACTATACAGTAGTGTCAAAATTTAAGCGTATTTTCTATGTAATGTAAAAAAATCGTCAAAACTATTACTAAATATAATTATTATTATGGAGGAGCCTTCAATCTTCATCTCAACACTTTGTTGAATTTTATCGCCTTTTGACAATCGTCTGTAATTTAGACAATATATAAAATATAGTCAGATATATAAGTCAACAATGTGCAAACATAACACAGTAGAGTTCCACTATTGGTAAAATCCGCCTATTCCGAACATACATAGAGCCTAAGCTTGATGAAAACGCCTGAAACCAAATTGGAATGAAAGCTGGTTATTTAAATGTCGGCTCCATTTAGACAATTCTGTAGAATCATTTTTAATCACTGCTAAACACAAACAATTTCTAATTTACACACACTTAAGTGTAGATTTATACCATCCGTTTTTTCCATTGCGTTGCGTTTTTGTTAACGGAAATTGACAACACATTAATTCCAATTTTGGCCTGTTGGAATTTTCCGGTTTGGTTTCCTTCACGTTTTCCATTCGTTTTGCGGAAAGGAAGCTACCACAACAAGCTTCCGGTGAAAAGGATACCGGGACCTTCAGAAAAAAGGAAGGATTAGATAAAACAGCTAGACAGTAGTAGTGTTGTTGCCACCTGCCGGTTGTGTTCATCCGTTTTTCTCCTCAGTTTTCGTTATCTCGAAGGAATTTTATTTTTCTCGATCTTTTTCAAAGACGATGCGGTACTAACGGACAGTCTGTTTAGTGACAAAACAGACAGTTCAAACAACCTATCCCTTCCCTTCCGTTTTTAGAAGAAAACGGATGGTGTAAAGCCATTCTAAGAAGTAGTCTGTGACGTTTTTCTGACAAAGAGCACTGAATCAACTTGAAGATGCAATGTTCTGCCATCGCCGCATGAACATAATTTTGTTTTTTAGTGTTGATAAAGCGTGTTGTTCGAAGTAGCGTAAGGAGAGGTCAAGAGCATTTGCTGCGTCAAGAACGTATGCCTTAACAAGTCAATTCGTTGATATTATTCATGAAATCTGCCTATTCTGAATTCCCGCTAAACCGAATAATGTTCGGTCCCCATTAGTTCGGAATAGCGGGACTCTACTGTAAATGTGCAAGATTATAATTCAAAATCATGAAAATTAATCTAAAAGGTAAAATTACCATTTTTGTTACTGTGTATTTTGATTAGCACATAACAGCTGTTCAATGAGATTGTGACGAAGAAAAGTTATGTAGATCTGAAAATTGCCAATGGGCCTTATGAATGTAAATTAAAAAATATTTTCTCTAAGTGGTAACTTAACCGGTAAATACCTTATTCAGGGTATTGTAATAAGATAATAGTCTAAATTATTGACAGACTATGTAGTAGGTTTCTTCAAGGTATTCTAAAAATTTTGATAAACTTCAGGCCTACTCTTTTGACGAATAATCTTTACATAAATTAAATTATTAGTCTCATCCATAAATTGTAATACTAGGCTACCACAAATTGATCTGAAATCTCAAAAAATGAATGATTAGTCCCAAACACTGCAGTTATGTACAATTTCAAATGAATGAAGTATTCTATTGCAAAGTAATTTATAATTAATTTCAATCTATGTAAGCGTACTCTAAAAAGAAATAATTGTTATTTAAATTAATTATTAGTTTCATTTCGAACCTACACTATTAGATCAACCATTCTCGGCACTGGAGGGTTATGAACAGGCCTGGCTGTGATGCTATTAACACAGCTTAGTAAAACCTGGCTAGGGGTAGTCATGTATATATTTGGGTTCGCTAAATGAAACACATTTATATTCGTTATTGCTACGACTGTGTGCTGTTGGTAGGAAGGTGAGTTCAAAACTGCTTGTGAAATAGGTAAAAAGGAAAAGCGTCAGTCAGGGCTTGCGGGAAAAGGTACTGGTTACAGCCAATAGCATTTATTAAAAACTCGAATGACATATCGTACGATATGACGTCACAGATCATACAACATCACGCTATCTTCCACTCTTGTACAATTACATACCGGTACATCACAATTCCTCCCCTCTTAATTCTTTAAAACAATACAAAATTTTTACAATATCAAATATGTTAAACTTAGTCACACAGTCGTATAACTTTTAAACTTAGAAAACTTGAAACAATTTAATTAAACTAATAACTTAAATTAACACATGATTACTCATTAGCAACTTGTTGATCACTTGAATGAAATTAATTTTTTAAACAACAGAACAATTTGAACAAATGAAAAAAAACTAGAACTATCAATAAACATTTTCCAAAATATATACATAATATATTATTTAATAATCAAGTCTTACAACAAGTTTCCTTATTCTAATTGGATACCTTCTTTCAACAACCTCAGTAGGTGTTGTATTATTGTTTACAACGGATGTTGGAGAATTCCGTGTTTGAATCATAACAGGACTGGTTTGTCTCATAACAAATGGTAGAGAGCGGATGCTCTTCCGGGGTGAATTATTTCCCCCTGCTTGAATGGTATCTGTCACTAGGTCAATCAATGACTCGTCTACTGGCTTTTGTTTATTTTCAGAAGGAGGCAAATTGACACCAATTAGTTGGTCAATATGCCTTCTCCATATTACACCAGAATTTAGCCTTACTAAATACATTACTGGACTAATCTGCTTAATAACAATACCTTGTATCCATTTATCTTTTGAACGATATTGTCTTATCAATACTGATTGATTTACAAACAATTTTCGTGTTCCCGTTCCTCTAAAATAATTAGTTTGTTTTTCTTGCTTTAACTCTACTGTTTTGGTAATATTAGGTCTAATTAAGTCTAACCTTGTTCTCATCGGTCGATTAAACATTAACTTAGCAGGCGTTTCTTGAGTTGTTACAAGAACTGAACTTCTATAATCAAACATAATTCTATACAATGCTAATCTAGTATCTATACCTTCTCTAAATGCACATTTTAATTTTGTTTTGATATACTTAACAGAATTTTCTGCTAAACCATTAGATTGAGGGTGATATGGTGCAGAACTAGTATGTTTAATACCGTTAAATTTTACAAACTGCTTGAATTCAAACGAATTGAAAGGCGGACCGTTGTCCGTATGAATTACTTCCAGTAAACCAAATCTACTGAATAATTCTCTTAATTTATCTATTGTCTGACTAGCGGAAGTCAACTTTACTTCAAAAACTTCTAACCATTTAGTATGTGAATCTATAACAATTAAATACATTTTCCCTTTAAACTGACCCATAAAGTCTGCATGTAATCGTTCCCACGGTCTACTGGCATACTGCCAACAGTGTAATTGATTCTTTGTAGGATTTTGTCTTTCAAAAAGACTGGAAGAACAACCATCGGCCAGATTTTCAATATCTGCATCTATATTTGGCCACCCAATATATGATCTCGCTACCGATTTCATTTTAACAATCCCTAGATGACTCGTGTGTAATTCGTCTAATATGTATTTACGAAATTTACTTGGAATAATTACTTTATACCCCCCACATTATAATTCCCTGTTCGATTGTTAATTCTTCCTTCCTTTTGAAATATGGACTTAATTCAGGATATTCTACAGAAACATGATTTGGCCACCCATACATTACATAATTGTACACTTTTCTTAATACTATATCGTTTTGGGTTTCTTTTTTAATGTCTTCACAAATAATAGGTAGTGAACTTTCTTGACATAATGTAGATAAGTTCCCAACCAATCTAACTCTTGTTTATTGTCACAATGCTCGACTTTGAGCGGTAAACGTGATAATGCATCTGCATTAGCATGTTTAGCTGATTGTACATACTCAATCTTAAAACTATATTCAGACAAAAACTAAGCTTATTGTTGCAACCGACTTGCTGCAAAAGCAGGTAATCAATTTTTGGACCCAAAAATACATAATAATGGTTTATGATCTGTACATAAAATAAATTCTCGTCCCCATAAATATTGATTAAATTTCTTTACCCCATAAACCAAACTCAAAGCTTCCTTATCAATTTGTGAATATGCTTTCTCTGCCGTGGATAAAGTTCGCGAAGCAAATGCTATTGGTTTTTCAACACCATCTTTACTAACAATAGACAATACACAACCTAAACAGGTTGGTGATGCGTCACACGCCAATTTAATAGGTAATTCAGGATCATAATGCGCTAATACTTTAGAAGAAGCTAACAGTTTCTTGACTGTATTAAAAGCTTTTACACATTTTTCATCAAATTTAAATGATACATCCTTTTTAAGTAAATTATAAATAGGATTCAAAACATTTGACATATTTGGCACAAATACCATAATAATTAACTAATCCTAGAAATGATTTTACCTCTGTAACATTAGAAGGTGTTGGTGCGTCTAGCATAGCTTTAATTTTCTTATCGGATGTGTGCAGACCTTCCTTGTCGATAATAAATCCTAAATATTCTAATTTATCAGAGAAAAACTTACACTTATCTTTTCTTAATGTAAACCCTTTTTGGTTTAACCTTTTACAAACTTCTTGTAACCTACTGAAATGTTGTTCAGTATTTTCAGCTGTTATCAATATATCGTCAAGGAAAGCTACAACACCTTGTAAGCCTTGAATCGTCTGTTCAATAACCCTTTGAAAAATTCCCGGTGCTGAATTTATACTGTATGGCATTTTTGTAAATGCAAATAACCCTTTATGCGTGCTTATCGTACACAATTTCTGCGATTCATCGTCAAGCGCTAGCCGCATATACGCTTGGCTTAAATCTATTTTTGAAAACAATTGCCCCTTTTGCATACAAGCAAAAATATCCTTTATTCTTGGTACTGGATAACGATCTATTTCTAAAGAAGGATTTAAAGTAACCTTAAAATCGCCACAAATGCGTAATTTACCATTTTTCTTTAAAACTGGAACTATTGGTGTTCCCCATTCAGAACTTTTTACAGGAATTAAGATTTTATCTTCTACTAATCTATCTAACTCATTTTCTACTTTATCTCATAGAAAAAGGTAAGGGTCTTGGTTTAAAATATTTAGGTCTTACATTCTCTTTTAATTTCAAAGAAACAATTTCTGTTTTACATGTACCTAATTTTTCGGTAAATACGTCTGGAAATTCCTTACATAATTTATTTACTAAACCTTCACGTTTAGCTTCGCTTACAACTTCGTTTGGAGCTTCAGTCAAACCCAATACTCCTACTAATTTATTTCCAAAACAAATATTTATTTCTATGATCTTTAACCAATCTCTGCCCATTAAAGGATGAGCCCCTCCCCCTCTTTTAATTACATACAAATCAAGCATTTTACTTAATTTACCATGTTTAACATTAACCTTTAATTTTCCAATTGGGACTATTTCTTCATTAGTATAAGAATTTAATGTTAAATCATTAGGATAAAGTTTACAATTACTAAAATTTCTCAAATAAAAGTTTTCATTTATTACAGTTACTGAAGATCCTGTTTCTACTTCAAAAGAAATAACTTTATTTGCTACCATTACTTCAACTGTAATAGGCTCTACTTTAACTCTTTTAGTATTATTTTCCTCTACTTTAAACAGATTGTTTCAATCATACACATCATTGTCTACATTTGACTCTGTATCTCTATCTAATTCTTGAGTATTTTTCACTCCAACAAAATAACTTTTGTTTTGTTTACGAAAATTATTATTACCTCTAGATACATATTTATACTTATTTTTAGATTAATTAACCTTTTTCTTACATACCTTCACCAAGTGTCCTTTAATTCCACAATTGTGACACACACTATTTTTATGAAAACACTTATTACTAAAATGACCTTGCCGACCGCAACAATAACACATCACTTTCGTATCACTTTTGGTTGACACTTTGAAATCTTCCTGCTTCCCAGGTTTCCAATGTCTCGATGAAACAGCCATTCTCTGCATTCTGAGTTGAAGGTCGCTGCCTCCGGCTATTGTTTTCGCATCCTTTTCCGCTCCCTCAATAGAAGTACTTATTTTCACTGCCTTCTCGTAGGTAGGGTAGTCTCGGATAAAAGTCTTTGTTTGATTGCGTCACTTTTTAAACCACTAACCAATCTGTCTCTTAGATGTTCGTTCAATGTCGCGCCAAACTCACACACAATAAGTTGATAATTTTTTCAAATTAGCAATATATTCGGCAATGCTTTCGTGTTCGTGTTGCGTTCTTAAACTGAATTTATATCTTTCGGATATAAAACAAGGTTTAGGGTATAAATGTTCCCTAATTATTGTCACTAATTCATTGTACGTTTTTGTTCCAGGTTTACTCGGGGTGCACAAGTCTCGTAATAAGCTAAATGTTTTTACACCTACAACCGTTAATAAGGTGGACACTTTTTTATCATCCGGAATGCTGTTGCATTCAACAAACAGTTCAAACCTTTCTATGTACGAACTCCACGTCTCGTCTGCACTATTAAATTCCATGAGTTTCCCGATTATTGTGGTAGACATGTTGCTTACACTGGACACTGAAGTATTCTGTTCCTCAGACATGAAAGAAAAACGATACTGCCACTACACGTTCTTTTCCCTCTTTAACTTTGACACCTTTGCTATCAATTTTGTAACACTACCGAAAATTTACACAAACATATTGTGATAACCTTCCTAACACGTCTTCACGTCGTTTGAAATTGTTTTATAACTGTGGTTATAACAACACTATTAATAATCCACTATACTCGTCGCCACTGTAATATACCTCGTCCCCACTGTAATATATTGGTTAATAATCCACTATCCTCGTCGCCACTGTAATATATTGGATATATTGCTAGATTTGGGTTTGCTAAATGAAACACATTTATATTCGTTATTGCTACGACTGCGTGCTGTTGGTAGGAAGGTGAGTTCAAGACTGCTTGTGAAATAGGTAAAAAGGAAAAGCATCAGTCAGGGCTTGCAGGAAAAGGTACTGGTTACAGCCAATAGCATTTATTAAAAACTCGAATGACATATCGTACGATATGACATCACAGATCATACGACATCACGCGATCTCCCACTCTTGTACAATTGCATACATCACATATGCTTATCCCCAAAACAAATGATTGTGTTAAATTTGCTGAAGCTATAAAATTAATTAAGTAGGCCTAGGCTATCACAAAGTGGTCTACAATTTCAAATCGGTGTAGTCTTACTCCAAAATCAATGATTTTGTTTAATATTCAGGAGCTATAAACAATTATAAATGAATGTAGTAGGCCTAGGCTATTGCAAGATATCTCCAATTTCAAATCGGTGTAGGCTTACTCCGAAAACAAATGATTTTGTTAATATTCAAATCTATACACAGTTAATTATAAATGAATGAAGTAGGCCTAGACTATCACAAAGAGATGTATAAAATGTCAAAGCAATGTAGGCTTACTCCGAAGACGAATGATTAGGCCGATATGAAGAAATAACTGTTTAATTGTGTAGGCCTAGCTTCATCTTTTGAACCTATTCATACAAAATTGTAAGTAAAGTAGACCTAGCTTTCCAAAAAAGTAATGAAATGCCAAGTACATATTAAAACTCGGCTTTTGAAGCGTTTGGCAATTAAATACAATCGAAAATATCTAACTAAGGTTTCTATTCTGTGGAAACTAACAAATTTTAAAATTTATGTTCAAAGGCAATACTGCTTTCTCAAAACAAGTTAATATTTAAGGGTACCAAATGAAATGAGAATAGTAAAGATAGTAAAATCACTTTTGTAAAATAAAAAACATTGTATTATTTAAAAAAATAACGAACACTACAGTGTAATAATAATATAAGTATGTTTTCATGTATATAGGCTAAACGCATAGATTCACACATTTACAATTAAAAACATTGAAACTAGTATAAACTCCAGTAATTTAAGAATGATATATATTTTTTTAAATAAATTATTTAACAATCTTAACTTTACAACAATGGGTAATGCAATCTCATGTAACTTTTTAAATTTTATCCAGACCATTAAATGCTTAATAATCCAGTCAATTTGTGTTTTTAGCAGGAAAGATTTGGGGTAGTTTTGGTTTCTTCCATTTTATATGTTTTTTGGGGTGCTGAATCTGAATCTGAGGTTTGCCTAGAAAATTTTGTGACGCAAAATTGAAGAAAATGCAAAAACATATAAAAAGTCTGATGTTTTGGAGGTCTTTTCCTATAACTCAAAAACTGACAACTTTTAGTAAATAATCTCCCTATTCAAAAATAAAGTACTGTACATAAAATTGCCTACAATTTTCATTCCATAGGTTTTTTGTCCAAAGAACCTTGGGGACATGAGCACTATTTGAAAATTGGCTGATTTCGGCTGCCTCCCCAAAAACCCACCTTTTCACTCCAAAACTTTAGTTTATTAGACTGTCAATTAGTAAATTCCTTCCAGGTCTCTGCATATATCTTATGTAGATCGGATATATGAAAGGTACAGGTATTAAGAAAAAAATTACCTATAATAATGTTAAATTTAAAGCCCGAAATTATAACAAATTTTGTTACAAAAAAGTTGAAATTCCAAAGAAAAATCTTGAAAATTATTACACTTTATTATATTAGCAGTTCTTATTAGAGGTTTCTGGCTGATTAGAGGGTTTTTGCAGCTGGTGGGGTCCCGGCACAAGTTCGTAGAAAAATTGCCCAAACTAGGGGAGGGGGGTGCTTTTTCATGCAAATACATAATGTCGATTTTCAAAATATCCAAGACAAATTTAAAAAAAAAAAAAACATCTTTGTATCAGGGCTACACAGGCAAATGAAAATCACCAAAAGATCTATATCTTCCACCCCATCACTGACACATATTTATTTGACAGGGCCAACGTAAGAGCTGTTGCAGGCGCGGATCCAGGGGAGGGGCAAAGGGGGCAATTGCCCCTCCCGAACTCCGAAACAAAAATTTTACGTGTCATATTACGTTCTGATTTCTACCGGAAAAACGCGAGATTAACGCATAGAAAAATCGATCGGAAAGCAATCGATTTCTAAGTTTGTTTCTACATTGAAGTTGAATCGGTTAGTTCACCGTTCTGACAATGATTTCCGCACGTCGCGTCTTGCTTTGTTTTCGGCTTACGTAACTTATATAGTAAAATTTTTAATCTATGGTTTTCTTAGCTCTTTTGGCTAGTTAATTAATTCAAAAACATATAAAGTTTTATAATTTGTTGGTGTATTTTAGTTGTATTTTTGTTTGATATTAAATTGAGATATAGTTTTGAACTAATATGAAACAAACTTCAAAATAAAAATCTTTCTATTAAAAAAAAAATATATATAAGACTTCAAATAGGTAAGCTTCCTCTTTATTCTGACACAGTTGTTCGCGTGCATAGGCGATAAGCCTATATTTACGTACCTTAATCAAATTAAGCACGAGTTTTATTTTTAATGTTTTGTCCAAATAAAAAATCCTTTTGTTAGTTCAGCATTTACTTTACCTAATTCTAAATTAAAACTAAAAGTGAATAATAACCAACGAAGGATAGTAAAAAATAATAAAATCACTAAAAATCTAACCTCCGATAATTCCGCAAGTAATAAATAGAATATTATATTGTAGGCGTGTAGGCCTACGCATGTTTTAATTTGTGAATAAAATTTAAATCCGAAATAGATTTGTTGAATTGCATTAAAGTCAAAAGTATTGTATGGTGAACAAATATTGTTATCACTCACAATATGGTTATAGGCCTAAGTGATAAGTTACAATGTCACATCGTCTGTGACTTCTATTTTCTTTTTCTTACTCGTTTCGGGGCTTATGTCCCAAAATCAGAACTTCACTCATTAGAGGTCGTCACAAAAAGTAATATTTTGACATATTAATACAAGTGAGAGTAAGATCTCAAGCAAGCAATCAAAATTGCGCTGTACGAAGTCCGATGCCAAACCAAAGTTTTTAGACATTAGTAAATACAAAAATAAAGGATTTAACAAGTAAAACAATGTTGACAACCAAAATATTTCCATTCAAATTCAACGTTTTACGTTAACATTTTTTATATTTTGTGGGAACCCCCCAAAACCTACCAGTTATTTTGCATACCTGGGAAGTATTGCCCCCTCCCAGATGAGGTCCTGGATCCGCCACTGAGCTGTTGTGATAATTAGGATATTAGCGTCCTCCACAGTTTACTGTGAATCAATTTTTACATCATCAAATTTTCCATTAGCATAGCATAGATATCAACCTGCTGTTGTTTTTGAAGTTAGCAAAGAAACTCTCCTGAGAGACAGAGTGCACCATCGATTCTGTAAATTATATTGCATCAGATTAGTTTCTTTGTGCTCTTCTCAATCGTTATATGTTCTTGATGCTTTCACAATCTTTGTCGAGGCAGCCATTGAAAAGGACAACGGCATTTGATTTTTGGTTTGACTTGATGTATGATACATTAACTGCAGGAAATTTCTGCATATGTCTGGCCGTGGTGCCTTTTGACACGGTGTAACAAAACTCCTCCGTCGATGACATATTTTGCATTTTTCAAGTCTAAATGTTCAGTCGGTGCTAAAGCCATGTACAAACTAGATTTTGAAGCTTCAATAAAGTGCTTAATCAAAGTCATTATTTCAGAGCTTGGCATTGAGGCCACGTTCTCCCATCAGTTGAAACTTAGCTTCAAATTCTTCTTACACATCTTTCACATTAGAAAAAGTCACTGTTCTGTCCATGTTGAACAAGATCACCTCCAATTGATCCACCGTTTTTGGTGACAGGGTTTATTGAATCAATATTTTGGCCAAAGTTCTGTGAGCCAACATATGAGATTGTACTGTCCTTGCGAAGGTATGGCCAGACATGTTTTTTCATGTTCTAAATGGGCTAGAGATTGAAACTTTATTTAGCTCAGAACTGAAGACTAAAAAGCAGAAAATAATATCAAACTAAAAAATACTAAATATTTATAATACTAAATCCTCGTCGCCAAATTGTTATGTTTGTACACCTTGTAATTATGATTAGGAGTTAGAAATGAAACTAGTTGTTTAGTATTGTAAAGCTTGGCCGCTTTCAGGTCTTGAAATACGAGTAGACATGTTAACTCTCGGTGTCGGAACGGAACAGGTTGCAAAGGCTTTTAGGTAATGATAGGAACGGCCAATAGCGTTTTAATACCATCTAAATCTTCCAATATCTTACAGTACCTACCAAGTTTTTAAAACGGATTAAAAACTATAAAATTGTATCTCCTAGCTATACCGTACAGATTTATAACTCCATACAGTTTGTCCTGAAAATTTGTGATTCTGAATTTTTAATAGCTATGAAAATACTTGTAAGATTAAAAACATGGGGCGGATGCAACAGATAATAGCTTTGATTATGGACCTTCAAGGTCTATAATCAATTATAATAGTAAGGAGTGTAGAAAACTCACAGAGTAGTTTACTGTATATCATTTGCAGTAAATAAAATTGCTAGGACTTAGGTTGCATAAATTATCTATTGCAAGCGTTCCACTTTATCGTTTTTAACCTTACAATACAAGTATTTTCATAGCTATTAAAAATTCACAATTAATTACCAATTTTCAAAACAATCTGTAAGGGGTTAGGAATCTGAATGGTTTATAAATTTCTAATGGGGGTTGGAGAAATTATTTTATACTTTTTAGTTCGTTTTAAAAACGGGGCATATTTTTTTGTTTATTTAAACTAATATTTTTTTATTACTTAAAACAGAACTTTTTTAATAATGGCAGAACAGTTGAAACCCGTCTACATTGTATTCAACTTAAAAGTAGGAGAAAATAATAAATTCGAGTTTTGGAGTGAAAAAATGGGTTTTTGCGGAGACATTCGAAATACGACAATGTTCAACTAGCACTAGCAAAATTTGTTGGAAATTTTATGTTCTTTCATTTTGAATAAGAAGGTTATTTACGAAAAGTTGATAGTTTTCGAGTTATAAGAGAAAAACTGCTCTTAAATGAGATTTTTTACCTTCTTTTGAATTTTTTCAATGTTGTGTCAAGAAATTTTGTAGGTAAATCTCAGATTCGGATTCAGCACCCAAAAAAACGTATAAAATGGAAGAAATAAAAACTTTCCCGATCTGGGCTCTTTAGAGTACAAATTGACTGTATTATAGTCTTAACTCCGCATTAAAAAAAACTTTATATTCCCTGCAGTAGGCTTAAAAATAAAAATATCATTAATTGTAATTTATTAGTTTAGATCAGCGGTGTAGACAAAAATGTGTGTTTTGGGTCACCTTTATTTATGAAAGATTTAATCCAAAAACAATAATGAACCGATCGAAGTAAGCCATTTTGTTATTATAACAGGTAGTTCAGTCAATTTGTAGATCCATAGATACAAAAGGTCGGGTAGTTCTGATTTTTTGGTACGTTGTATATGTAGGGGCACTATTTCAAATTCCAAGTTTTCGACCTCGGCCGTGCTCCGCGCGCGCTACTGGTGCCGAAAAACCCCAATTCCTTTGACCTTGTTCTAGTTTTTTCAAATTTTTATCCTGAAGGACTGGTTTAACAAAAAAATCATTCAGTCGTGTTTTAAAAGGATCAGTAAATTTGTCACAATTTAAAATGAGAATTACCTTCTTGAGGATAATACTTCAATAATACGTTACAGCAATTGAAATTTAGACCAAATTTTCAAATATAAGGGGTTTTTAGCGAAACTGATATGAACTAACTTTAAAGTAGAGAAATGTAACTTTAATATGTGAATCCTCTATCATGTTTTATAATATTAAATTTATATTCTGGCACCGTCAATACGTCTGTTTGACTATTAACCAGTCTTGATACATTATATTATGTAATTAAAGCCAGCAGCCTTTTAACCGCTTTGCCATACAAGCTATTAAAGATAGGAACGCCACTTTGGTCACAGATTTAAGCTACATTTTTCTACTTTATAGTTAGTCCTTATAAAATTTGCTGAAAAACCAATGTTTCACATTAAAAAAGTGCAAATACTCTATGAAAACTAAAAATTAAAAAAAATTGTTTTAATGATTTGCTTGAAATTCTAATGGCTGTAACTCAAACAGTATTTTATGTAACATTTTTTGTTTTCATAAATATAAACTCTTTCATGTAAAATACATTTAATTTGATGTGATTGAATGTAAGTAATTGTACCCTTGTACCAACAACTTTAATTTTTCAATTAGGTACAATTGGTTTTTTTCTTTACATTTCATATTATTTATTTCTTGGAAGTTTACCCAAAATTCAAACAGCTGTATCTCAGAAACTATTCATGGAAGAAACCCCATTTTGGTCACATATTAAAGCTACATGTACCTACTTTAAAGTTATTCCTTATCAGGTTTTCTGAAATCCCCTTCTTTCGCCGTAAAAAAATGAAAATACAATGTGAAAATTTGGTAGAAATTTGAATTGTTGTAACTCGAAAAGTATTATCCTCAGGAAGATGTTTTTCATTTTGCATTATACCAAATTTACTGTTCAAAGGACTGAATGATTTTTTTTTTGTCAAACCAGTCCTTAATGCTGAAAATTTGTAAAAAACTAGAACAAGGTCAAAAGAATTGGTGATTTTTCGGCACCAGTAGCGCGTGCGGAGCACGGCCGAGGTCGAAAACTTGGAATTTTAAATAGTGCCCCTATATATAAAACATACCAAAAAATCAGAACTACCCGACCTTTTGCATCTATGCCTCCCTTTTGGGCTAAGGATTGCCTGGACTAAAAGTACTAATAATGGCAGAAACACGGCAGGACTGTAGTTATCAGGTAATTTAATACGCGAGTTTTTACTAACTCCTCGAGATTATAACAGACGATAACTATTTGTTTCTACCGGTAGATTTCGTCTTTTAATTGCTCTGGATTTAAACTAATATATAACCTCTTTTAATAGAGTTAATTTACTTTAAGTATGTCTAATAATATTTTAATAGTTATGTATTATAATGAATTAATATATTTTAATCGTTCCGATTAATAAAAGCATATTTAAACTATTGTTTTTTTAAATATTAGTTTACTGTATAAAATATGTTTTAGTAGAGCAGGCAAATACTTTTGTCGCTGTAACTACATTCAAACTGTAAATAGTTATGTAACTATTATGATATATATATTTTTTTTATTAGTAAGACAATACGGTACTATATCTTGTAAGGTTTTTGTAAAGTTATGGGCGACTTTATCATGTAAGGTTATGTAAGTTATTCTGTTTTCAAGGTGTTTTGAATTGTAATATTTTAAAGTTTTGGGGGCTCCACCAGATCCTTCTTACGGATCAAATTTTTATCTTGGCCTGTGGGCTAACGACAAATGAATCTAGGTTGAAATAATTACAGAGCTTGTTACAATATTGTTTGTTACATTCTTAAAATTTTCAAATAATTTCTACAGTAAATAATTCAATAAAATGCAAATTATAAAACAATTAAAAGTTGAAATTTGAGTTGGCCTTTCTCAAATAAAACATACATGAACAAATTTATAATGTTAATTCCTTAATAGTTAGTAGGAAATGTAACAACTATTCTAAATTCCAACACCATTAGTCCTATCTTGAATCTACTCCTTTTCAACAGTGATATTTAAAGGAATACTTTAAACATTTGTGATTCAACTCATTATTGATATGATTGAAATATATAAAACATAGTGAATTTTTAATTGAATAGTAACGCTTTAAATTGGATTGAAATATAAATTACCTTCTGGTTTCTCAGCTAGATTATTTACAAATCTACCTAATGATATCCAAACCAATTCTAATTGCTTTTGAGGTGCTTTAATCAAACCCTCTATCAGCTAATTCTTATTGAAAAGGTCCCTACTCCTAATACCTTTCTTCACCTACAAAATGACACTTATAATTATTACAATATAAACTAGAATATGATTTCGTTTGATAATTCTACTAACCCTCGAGATCTGTTTTACATTAATGATTGGTTTAAAGCTACTTACATAATTTGGCTCTCTCACTTTCCACACACTAGGCACTTATGGACTTATTTATTTTCACTAAACACTGAACTTGATTTAATTGATTTGAACGCACTCTTTTGGTAATTTTACGTTGGTGAATTCATGGTTGTAATTCTAATAAATTCATAACTTCTGTTGGATAATTTCGCACTCAAATAATGGTTCTGTTTGATGATGATAAGATTCTACTAATGTATTTTGAAATGTGTGCTCCCGGTGTTCCTCAGTTGAAGGTTTCTTTTAGACAGACCACGTTTTTTCCTCCAAATCTCCCACCTAATTATTTCACGATTTTCGAATTCTTCTCTGATTGGATAATTTCAAATATGGATTGTTCTGATTGGCTTTAGAGCTTAACATATTTTTCAGTATTTTTTTGCTGCGTACCTGCATTCGTTGTTCACAAGGAATAACGCATAGCTGTGTATTTGTGTCCTCAAGTAATTCAAGCTGGTATATCCGTTACAACTTCCTGTTGAAATATCTATCGCAGCTATCTGGATTGTACGAATCGTTCTTTACTGAGATTTATTTATGTAATTATTTTATTTATTTAAAAAAAAATTATTATCAATAATTTTCTTAGTAAGTTCTTATTGGTTACCAACAACCTTGACACAACCCCTGCCAGTTTTAAAATTGTAACACCAATATTTTTGCTTAATTTTTTCCATTTGGTTTAAAGTGAATTGTAACGATGTTTATTTTAATTGTAGTACTGAAGTTTGTTTACGTTATGCAATGTTTGTGGAATGACTGATAAAGTAGTATTTCATTGAGTCTTCGGTTTCGCTGACGGAGTATAATTCTATCTGAAGGTAGTGTGAAATGTAGGCCTGTGTTTGAAGATTTTGCTCTGGCAGTAGCTGTTTGATTGTAGTATTATCGTAGTAGGCTTAGTTAATATTTGTTTGTAATGGATTATCAATGGAAAATTTGTGTAGGTCTGTATTATTTATGGGTAATGTTTATTAGTCGGTTACTTTCGCAAGATGAAATGTAGGCGTGATCAATGCTTCCTTTTCAAGTAACGAAAGTTGTTTGGAAAACTGTTGTTTTTGGATCAGTGTAGCTCCCTAAGTTCGCGAGTCTCAGGAATACATACCATGTCCAGAAATGTTGAGTTTGCAGTCTAGATTGTTTACTATCGTTGTATACACATTTACGTTATCTGGGTCTATTTAAATGTTTACAATAGTTTGTTATTTCTTGAACAGATCTCGGGTGTATATTTATTTTTTTTAAAGCTTAGAGAAAAAATATATTTTGCTGTTTTGTTATTAATGATAATTTACTTTCTTATTTCAAATAAAACTTTGAATTTTTGTAAAATTTTCTTTTCAAACTGTTTCCAAGCAGTTAAATGTATTCTTAATGCTTGTGAAAATTACTTTTGTTACTAAGGTTTTGCTTTATGTACTACCCCTATTAGTTAATTAATTAGTTCTTAAGTCTAATACATATACATATTTCTATTTTATACAATATACATATTGATATTTCTAATGTATAAAATATATATCTAGACAGATCTCGAGTTGGTATTTAATTAATTATTTATTTTGTGGTTTATTTTGTAATGAACACATGACATTTTTCTTTTCTTTCTTTCTTATGACCTTCTATGATAGATTTTCATTCTGGTTCATTTTGGAGTCTTCCATATCTTATACCTCTACTTGGTATGTTAATTCATCTATTTTTTTAATAATTGTATATGGCCCCGTATACTTTATATCAAATTTTGTGTGTGTTTTGCCATGGAATTCGCGTCTTATTAAGACTTCATCCCCTTGTTGGAATTCAAAGTCGGTTCTCTTCTTATCGTAATAAAATTTTTGTTTTTCTTGGGCTTTTTGTATTATTTTGGGTAAAGTTTTTCTACTTTCTTGAATTTGTTTTAGATGTTGTTGGATGTCGTAATTTTGTTTTTCTTGTAATTGTATGATCTCCATGGGGTCGTTTTGTTCAAAGGCAAACATAAGTTTATTTGGCGTGAAACCGGTGCTTGTTTGTTTCGTTGAGTTGTAACAGTATACAATTTTGTCTATATATTTTGACCATGAATTTGGTTTTTCGTGTACGTAATGTGATAACATATTGGCGAGTGTGCCATTGAATTTTTGTGTTAATCCCTGTGTTTGTGGTCAATATGCGCTGCTGAAAATTTGGTTTATCCCTAGTGTAGTTGTTAAGTGTTTGATTATTTCATTGTTAAAATGCGTACCCCTATCTGATTGTAGTATTCTCATTTTTCCATGTGTCAATATCAATTTTATTAAATTTTCATCTACGTTTTTGGCATCTGCTGTTTTGCATTTAAATGCCCACGCATATTTCGTGGATACATCCGTACATGTTAATATATATTTGTAAGCATAAGATGAAGTAATTGGGCCTATGAAATCTATTATTATTCTGTCCATGGGCCTATGTGTCGCTAATATTGGTTTTAGTAGCCCGTATGGCTTTCTCGTTGAGATTTTTCGTTTTTGGCAGGTTTCACAAGATTTTGTGAATTCTTGTACGTCTTTATTTAAATTGGGCCAGTGGTATCTATCTCTTATCTTTGTTATTGTTTTAAAGTAAGAAAAATGTCCACCCGTTAAAGGACTGTCATGTGCTTGTCTTAAAATTTCCTGTTTGAGTTCGTTTGGTATTGCTAAAAGTTTGGTTGTTTCATCCCCATTGAACTGCTTGTAATATATGATTTGGTCTTCTATAATATAATGTCTGGATGCTCTATCAATTTTTTTGTTGCTCCTATCCACGTTCAAAAGTGCAAGCTTAATTTGTTTCAAATATGGATCTTGTGATTGTTTTAATTCTAAGTTTTGTGTGTCAGCGTTTATTAGAAATACATCTTCAAAGTTTTGTGGGATTTCTTCTTCTGCTTCTTGTCTTGATAAGAAATCTGGTAATCCCATTGTTTTCCCTTTTTTGTATTTTATATCTAAGTCGTAATCTACAAGTTTGGTTGCCAGCCGGCCTAATCTATTTGACGGATTTTTAAAAGTCTGAAAATATTGTAGTGCAGAGTTATCAGTGAAACATGTGATTTTTCTTCCTAATAAATATTCTCTCCAGTATTCTATGGCATATACAAGTCCTAGCATTTCTTTTTCTACTGTCGAATATCTTGTCTCATGTGGTTTTAATTTTTTAGATAGGTAAGCGATTGGAAACTCTTGGTTATTATTTGGGTCGATTTGTGTTAATACTGCTCTGATTCCAATGTTTGAAGCATCTGTGTAAACTCGCGTGTTTCTGTCTTCTTTGAAATGTGATAGCAATGGCGGATTGGTTAATATTGTTTTTATTTCTTCAAAACCTTTGTTACAATTTTCTGTCCAAATTATTTTAAAGTTTTTTTGTTGTTGTTTTTTGAGAAGTTCTGTTAAAGAGTGTGTAATTTTTGCGTAGTCTTTTATAAATTTCTGAAGAAACCTGAAACTCCTAGGAAAGCCCTTATATTTCGTAATGTTTTTGGTTGTGTAAAGTTTAATATTGGTTGTATGTTTGATTGTAAAGTTTCAATTCCTTCAGTTGAGACCTTGCGACCTAATATTTAAATTTTTTATAGAAAAATTTACATTTTTTGTGTTTAATTTTAAATTTGCTTTGTCTAATTCATTTAAAACGGCTTCTAGGTTAATTAGTTTATCTTCAAATGTTGGTGCAAATACGATAGTATCATCCAAGTAAGAAAGGCTTTTTGAAAATAGGTGTTTTGCCAAAATTTTGTTTAGATTTTTCTGGAATATTCCAGTTGAAACCTTCAGTCCCTGAGGAAGTCTGGTAAATCATAGCATTTTGTCTTGTGTTCTAATTGTTAACAATGGTTTACTTTCTTCATGAACTTGTAATTGGAAGAAGGCATTTTTCAAATCTAGTTTTGTAAAGTATTGTGAGTTAGTTAAGCAGCTGAACATTAGTTGCAAACTTGGTATAGGGAAATTTTAGTTTTTTATTTGTTCATTAACTTTCCTAAAATCTGCTACTAGCCTGTGTGTATTATCCTGATTTTTAACTATAAATGCTGGTGACGCATATTCTGTAAAATTTGGGCATTCTTCTAAAATGCCTGCCTTAACTAAGTTGTCTAATTCTTGGTTTAATATTCTCTTTCCTGGTTGCTTTGTCTGTAGGGTGGTACAATTACCCCTGAATTTCCTGGGATAGTCTGTATTTTTACTGGTTTTATGTTGGCTGGTGTTAGGTCCCTGACCTCTGTTGTGAATATATGTTTATATTTTTTTTATTATTTCTGTAACTTGTCTGTGTTGTATCTCGGTTAAATTTTCGCTAATCTGAAATTGCACTCCATTTTTATCATAAATTTGTTCTTTATTTGAGTTTTCCTGTAGTGTAGGCGGTGCGGGTGTGATTTTTTTGTTAAAGTTTTCATAAATTTGTGGTTCCTTTTTATTTTTATTTATATGGCCTTTAAGTGTTCTAGGAAACAGTGTTTACGGTCTTTTTGACGCATTGTATATATGAACATAGTATTGATTGTCTTGATTTGATATGTAGGCATGAATTTGCTTTTGCTCCCTTAAGTGTCTGTCCGTTTCAAAGTCCATGTGCCCAATATAATTTTCTATCGTTTGTACACATAAACTCTGTCCCGATGCTATTTTAATGTATTCATTAGTTTTTATTTCTGGGTCGCTTATTATGTTGTGATTTATTATTAAACGTATATTTTTTAAATTTTCTAACCAGGATTCATTCATATTTACTATACATTCTTGGTTATTTGCTTTAAGGGTTATTTTTTTGGTACAGTAGTCTATTTTAGCTTGATTTGCTAGTAGAAAGTTATTGCCTAATATCATTTTTGCATTTATCCACAGAGAAGGAATATACAGAGGAAACATTTCAACGGCGGGATCGTGCGCCCTAGTTGTAGTTCCGATCTAGTCCGGTGGCCGCGCTAGGATGTCCTAATGCACGTTGCGAGAGAGAGAGAGACGAGCGAGGAAGGATGTGATGGTAGCGGGGGAAATGTCCCACTTCCCCGCCTCGTTTAGACTGCAAGTTGGGAATTCAACGTTTACTCGGTTGTTATTTTCTGTATAAGTGTAAATGTAACAAAAAAGCCTATTTTCATTACGGGAAATAATTTCCGTAGAAATTAAGTACAGAATAGTCTATTTACTAAGATAAATTGTTTTATTTGTATTATAATTTAATTCAAACTTAATTTTTTAAATGAGACATACATTTTGAATAAGTTATAAGCTAATAAAAGATTCTTGAACCAATTTTAACTGAACCGACACAAGTTTTAAACATTTTAAACTTTTTAGAGTATGTTTTGTACAAATGTTTATCTAATAATTTAATTCCTGATTTTTATTCACTGACTTACTGAAGTAAATACTTGACAGTTTTTTTATTACAAACATTTTGTGTTCTAAGGTAGCTTAGAAATTTGAATATTATTAAAATCTTATGAAATGGGTTATACAAATGGGTTAGATATTAAAATAAATTATTGAACAGCTGATTAAAATATCATGTATAGCCCTAGGTTTAGGCAATATAAACAAAATCTAGTTTGTAAAAAAATGTATAATAACAATTAAATCGGTAAATAATGTTATGTTGTCATTTTGAAAAACCCTTTAACCAACATGGTTAGATAACCCATTAATAAAGATTATTTATAAAATAAAACTTTAACGATTGAACGTGATGAAATGTTTAAATGATAATACAAAAGAAGAAACATAATAATATTGCCAAAGCACAGAGATTAATGGTAAATGGATCCATTATTCTCTGTGCTTTAAAAAAAGTAGGCCTTCATATTATATGACACTCCATCACAAAATAATCACGATTATAAAGTCAGTAACCTATAGTTACATATATTTAAAAAAAAGTTCATATTATAGGACACTCCATGATAAAATAATCTCAAAGTAAAGTGTCAATAATAAAGTAATAAAAATATAGTCTATATCAAACGCAGTACTGTAATTACATTTTAACAATTAAAATTAAATTACAAATTTAACCTAGTTGACAATTTATATGGAAGACAACTACAAAATAAATATATAACTTACAAACTGTAGACAAAGTCAGTAAATACATATCATGTTCAAATTTAATCTTCACTTCATATAAATCGCAAAGTAAAATATCAATAAAATTGCAGTTTAAAGTTGTTTTGTATATCAAAAGTAATTCAAATAAATATCAAATTTAATCCTAATTTACTATTTATATTTAAGACGGCTTAAAAATAAAATGTAGCCTACATAGCCCAGTCGGTGTAGGTCACAACTACCAGTAATTTGCAATACGGCAGATTTTTTTTATAAGTACCTTAAAGTATGTAGATTAATATAAAAAAAAGTTTACCAGTCTTTCAATTTCCCAAAGTCAAAAAAAAATCGAAAAACATTTTTTTTCTCTAAATTCCTTAATATTTCGATCTAGGATGAAAATAAATAAAAATAAAAAAATACCACCGTTTAGGGGAAGTATTTTTTTAATAAAAAAGGTCTTTTGTATTTTTTCGTCCGAGAAATGGTTTGTCTGGAAAAAATCGATTAAGCAGGTATTATTTCGCAGCAGCACTACTCGGCAGCACGGCTTAAAACCTATTTTTTTAAGCGCGGCCCAGTACATTACAAACTATTGCATAGTTATAATGTATTAAATAAATAGTTGTAATAGGGCGTTTTCAAGAGGAAAGTGTCAGCTTTACGAAGTCATGTTTTTTTTTATAACACATAATAATCATCTAACAAATTACCCAAATATATATATTCCAATAAAAAAAATGCGTCTCAAAGAAAAAGAAAACTGGTTATTTGGGGGTTTTTAGGAGGAACTGATTCACATAAAATATGAAAATTCAACATGGCGGATTCAAAATGGCTGCCGTTTTCTCTAAGAATTCAACTTTTTTATATTCAAAATAATACAATTTCGAAGACCAGAGTATTAGCATATAAGCAGTCTCGATTAAATTGTCTTAAAAATCAATTTTCTCTAAAGATAATCATCCACTTTGTATGAAATTTAAAATATACATAAACAATATATGTATAAATATAATATACAAAAATTATATATCTACGATAATTTTAAACTAAATAGGCCATCAAATTTATGAACGCATAATTATCAATGAATGTGTCTTTATACGATCATTTCCGTCCATACGTATAGCAAATCTAAGTTGGCCATTTTGTAATATATCGAATTAGCAAGTGAAAAGCTTATTTTTAACTTATATACCAAGACTCAAGTTGGTATCTTAAAAATTTGATGACCTAGAGCCATCAGATTTATGAACGAGCCTCAGGATTTTTTGCTTACCGAACGCTGTAGCCCTTTCGCTATTCCAGTTTCATCAATTTTTGGAATATCAACATCAAATTTGTTTTTCAAGTTGAATAAACTAGTATTATTCTTAGTAAGTATGAACTATTTTTTCAGTTCTTTTTAAAAACAAGGCTCTTGAATATAATCTTCGGTTTTACCTATCTCGTTTTAACTACAACACCTTTGGATTCAACGAATCCATTTTCGACATTTTTGAACATATCGATTTAAAAATTGGTACAGAAGTTACAAACACAATTAGTTTTTGCTATACCTATTTTAAAAACTATATTTAAAAGATTGACTAATCTGCAGCCGATCAACTCAAGCGTGTTGATGCAAAATTTAAAAAGGTCCAAAATTATACTTTTTTAAGTTACTTGTGCTCTTGAAAGTAAATAATAAAAAAAATATATACTCATTTATCTTGTTTGAATTTATATTTTTAACTTGTAAAAAACCTTTAGGTTTATATTTTGAAAATTTTCTAAACTGGAGGTGTTTAAAATGAGTTGGTGGGTCTGGTACTCCTAAAACCGAGAAACCCATTGATAAGTCAAATGGCTCTAGATCAGGTCATTTTCAAGATAACAAGATCAGACTCAGCATAAATGTTTAAAATATATATTTTAACTTCTATGTCAAGTTTGAATTCGATATATTAAAATTCAGCCAATTTAGAATGAGCCAACGCTACATATATGAATGAGATTTCCCTTTTCTGTGATTTCTGCCGTAGGGCCAATTATTTGTTTTTAGCTGTATTTCTAATTTTAGTGAGTAGGCACTTAAAAAAAACTGTTTTATTGAATACAAAATTAAGGGGAGGGGGAGAGCACAAACACATTTTTTAAACTTTTTTCTTTTCATCGAGACGAACAAATTTTAAAAAATCCGTCAAAATTGGTTAACCTGCACCGAGTTCCCACACAAATGTCTACTTGTACTATTATTAAACTTTTATTTTTTTTTATAATTTTATTTTTAATAATACTTTGCGAATTTTCTCCAAACAAACCATTGCTCGGGCGAAATAATTACAGAAGACATTTTTATTGAAAAACACTTCCCCCTACAGGGTAGTATTTTTTATTTTTATTTATCTTAATCCCAGCCCGAAATATTAAGAAATTTTGAAGAAAAAAAATTGTCTCGATTTTTTTGACTTCGGAAATCGATAGACTGGTAAACTTTTTGTATGTTAATCTACATACTTTATTGTACTTATAAAAAGAATCAGCCGTATTGTACATTACTGCAACGTTTGGTCTAAAATTACCCCTACCGACTAGCCTAATATTTGTTGCAGTGTAGGCCTATAAATAAAGTCAATAATAGCAGTTTAATTTAACTGATGGAAAAATTTAATTCTGAACGTATTGTAGGGTATAGTCTATAAGAAGTTAAGTTATGTGTACTAATTGGTTTGTTCAATCAAATACAGAACATGTTTGTGACAAGTTTCCTTTACAATTACTTATTGTAGCAGCGGGGACAGCCAGGGAGTCGGGCGCAAGGTTGTTAGAGTACATTAACAACCTTGAGTCAGGCGAGTGTCGCGCGGTGCTGGAGGGGATGAGGGGTTAGCCGTAGGAGGCGAGGGGGGTAGGGGAGGGGCCAGCGACGATGCTGCCCTCTCATGGCGACTCTGGGAACTACAAATGTAGATACCAGTGTCGAGTGCTAGACACCCAATTTGCGCACGCTTAGATGTTTCCTCTGTATTTTTCTTCTCTGTGATTTATCCCAGATGCAACAAAAAATTTATTTGTGAAATTTATATTATTTATTTTAAATGATAATGTTATCTCTCCATGGATCTTTAGATTATTGTTTGTGGCAGATTTTATTATTGTATTAGTTTGACGTGTTAATGGTTTTTGGGTTACTAGGTCATAATTACAGATGGATACATTTGCACCTGAGTCTATGATTGTTTCAATGTTTTGTCCATCTAATGTATCAAATGTTATATCTATTGTGCAAACTCTTGAATTTTCAGATTTGTTTAAAAATAGGGTATTATATACATCCCATGTTACATAATTTTCCCATTTCCTAGCTTTAGGTACACCATTTTAGTGTAAATATTGTTTATGGAATATACTGTACAAATCTAGAGCACATTGTTTTTGCACCAACTGGTGTAATTCTAGTGCATTGACGCCATTTTTTTTCTCGTGATGTTGACCTGCGGCGAAGTCCGTTGTGTTTATCTCTTGAGGTGGGTATTGTGTTTCAACATTAACTGAAGTTAGTGGAATTGTGCTTCCGTCATGTGAATTGCCGGCTGTCTGTTGGTGCTTCTGATTTCTTAATGAAATGGAATACTGTTTGTCATTGACCTTTTTGTTGTCTTGTGTGAGTGATCGTAATTTGGCTTTTTGTGTATGTCGCATATTTGGTTTATGAGTTGTGACAATATTTTGACTTGAGTATTTTGGGGTTGTATTTCCATGTTCTTTTATCACGACCCCTTAGTCCCATTTTGTGTTGAATTTTGGTTTTTGGCATTTGTTGAAATAGCAACTTTGAATTGTGTGTCCGTTTCTTTTACAATTTGAGCAAAAGTTTTGATTTGCTTTGTTGCAAGGCCAATTTTTGTTTTTTATATATTGTTGATGAGTTTTAATTTGTTTGGGTGAGCATAAATTTTTTTTTTCCATCTGGTGTATGTGAATGTTGATATCTTGTATTTAGATTTGTTTCCCTTGGGGTTGTATGGTTATTTATTTGTATAACCCCCCATTTACCCCGTTTTTTTTTTTGGTTGTAAGTTGGCTTTAAAATGTTATTGAAGTAGCACTCTTGTATTGAGTGTCCATTTTTTCTGCAATTTGTGTAATATCTTTGGTTTATTTGGGTGTATGGTCTGCTTTGGGGTTTTGTATCTTGTGGGTGAGTTTTCACGTTTTGATTGAAAGAGCATTGTTCAGTTGTATGATTGTCCATTTTACATATTTTGCAGTTGTATTGTTTGAAAAAACATCTGCTTGTTGGATGATTCGTTTTCTTGCAGATTGTGCAGTATTGCCCTAGATTGGTTATTAGAATATTGATACGCATTATTAACTCCTTTTGTTTTCTGTTCCCTATTTTGGAATTGTTGGTTGGTTTGGTACTGTGGTCTTGTTTTATGGTCATATTTTTGGAATGTTGTTTTGCCCTGGTTCCTTTGTTGTATATTGATCCCTAATGTGTGTACGATTTCTGTAAGTTTTTCCAATTTTTCCGACATGGTGTTGATTGTTTCAAGGTTTTTGTTTTCCCTACCATTGTGATTTTCTGTGTTTCTATAGTGTCTTTGTTTATTTAATGTTTATTGGAATAGCTGTTGTTCTATTCTTCTTAAATTTTTTTCTAACTGGCTAAGTGTATTGTTTTCCATAGTTATTATGCCTTTACAAATTTCGTATGACGTGTGAAATTATTTGTTTGTCTTCAATGTTTGAGTTTATTCTTCGGCAAAGGGCTTGAATTTCTAAATAAAATTATTAATTAATAAAATATTATTTTCTAATATTATTTTTAGATTTTGGCATTGTGCTGTAGGGGCAAATAAGTACATCAATTCTTTTTTTGCGTTTTCCCAGGTAATGTCCGTCTCTTGGTTCCTTTTAATAAAACTTTCATACCAATTTAAAGCCGATTGGGCCAGGTATGTTGGTAATAGATTTATTTTCGTTATGTCTGTCCACCCGTTAGCTCTAGATGCTACTTCATATCTTGATATAAAGGTATGTATGTCTTCTGTTGGAAAACCATGATATTGGGAGGGTTGGATTATATCTATCGCAGCTATCTGGATTGTTCGAATCGTTCTTTACTGAGATTTATTTATGTAATTATGTTATTTATTTATTTTTAAAATTAATATTAATAATTTTCTTAGTAAGTTCTTATTGGTTACCTTGAAAATCTATATACAGTAATGAATACGTGTCAATCATTTGTAGTCGAACATTTGACTACAAGGTGGTAATTGTCTGATAGTAGACTCCTAAGTCACCATTTTCAATACTAACGGCCTATTTGATATAAATTTTGCCTCTGAAGTAATGTTTATACGGTAGTAGGTTTAATGATTCTGGGTTTATACCAAACGAAAAATGTATAGTTTTAGCTGTGTATTTTTTTGACAATAAACAAAGAGGTTGTGTCACTGTTAAGATTTTATTTTCGAAGTAAACGTCGTTCTTTTAAAATAATACATTGTTCCCTTCCTCTCTGGGCGACTTTATGCAGTATGTGCTATTTATAAAGGTAGGCTATTATTGTAAAACTTGTAAATAAATAATGCTCTGTTTAGTGTTGAAAGTACCTATAGCCTACAATTTTAATCCAACAAAACGGAACTAATCGTTCCCAATTAATTTTCAACACGCTGCCACGCGCAAACCTCCCTCCACATTAATTTATTCAATAACTACAACCTTTTGTTGTTCACTTTAAACCTTTCCCTCATCAAATAACACCCAAGTTTTTTCAGGCCTTATTTGATACTGTTCTCTAGTACTACCCCGTTAGAACAATTTGAGAGGTTTGGCGATGGCAAGAAAAGGAAAACCTTTTGTTTCCTATTCTTAAGTTTTTTAAATTTAAATTAATTAGACCTTTTTCGTCTTTTGTGTAGTACACTAGCTCAATTCTAGACTCTTTTTCGGGATCGTTCCCTTTGGGGTTAACTTTGTAGTGATCCGTGAATAACTCACCTGCTGACTTAATTACACTAGAGCACTGAATGGTTTTAGGATTATTTTGATTGGATTTGTAAATTATATATTCAAAATTTCCTATTGAAAACACAAAAACGATTTATTTATTAACCTAAATCCATTAACTTTGAAACAACAAATTAATATTTTCAAAAACACAATGTAATTTATTAATCTTTAACTTATAATTACATATATTGAAAAGTAGCAAAGTGATGAATTAATTAATTAATTAAAACTTGTATATTAATGATTATATTATTTATATACGACGATTTGCCATTGTGAGTAATGAAATTTACTAAACGAGTTTACTTTATTCAATTTCCCCAGAATCTACTTGAATTTATATATTTAATTTAATTTATATATTACTTTGCAAAAAAGAGATTTATTTAAAATTATAAGTAACAATGATTGTTTGCCACTTACAGAACACAAGAAGTTCGATGCGTAATTCTTTTTGTTGATTTCCAGCGATTTAAAGTTGTTCTCCTTGGTCCCCAGAATGGTTTCTTCGGATTAGAGTTGTCCTCTCCTGGTTTGATTGTTGTATCTTTTGGCAAGATAGGCCGTTTATATGGATATTCTTCTCCCGAAATTATCACGACCCGACTTAGCTTTAGGCCGGAGCTAGTACATAACGCACACCGTAACTGATCACCCTTCGACTTTCTCTAAGTACCCTCGGAGCTCGGTCAGCTGTTTACTCGTTGGCGCTTCGTGCTAAACTAAACTTAGAGGTGATGCAAGCTGCTTTCCTCGACTTGTTACTTGTCAAACGAGCATCTTCCTCTATGTGACAAGAAATTCTGATTTCTTGCTTTAGAAATATATTTTTTGGTTTTAATATATTCCCTGATTTATTTGATGAATTTTAGTGCCTTTATTTCCTGTCGATTAGGCCTAATTTAATTTTTATCTTCATTTATTGAATTACAGTATGCGCTCTGTTTTGTTTTACGTAGTACCTCCGATGACGTAACTTCCCCCCTCTCGGTGCTTCGGTCTCGCATTCCTGTATGAACTTGTCGATTTACAATTTTGGCATTGATTTCACCCAAACTCTATAACTTCTTTTTGCGTGGTCGGATTTTGATTTTATTGACTTCTATGGATTGGTTAACGTTTTCTGGTTTCTGTGGAATTCGAATGGCGTTTCTACTCCTCTTCATTCTTGATTTATGGACTTCGTTAGTTTTGTTTAAATTTTGAAATTTATTTCCTGTAAATTTGAAATTTTCCATTTTTTCTTGCATGTATCTTCTTCGGTTGGTCTTGAAACGCGCTAATCTGGTGTTGGATTTTTAATTGCTTGTTTGGTTGTTTAGTTATTCAGCTTGTTGTTACTCTAATTGCCTTCGTTTGGTTTTCGGCGTTTCATTCCCCCCCTTTAAAGCTCTTTTCATATCTCACATGGCATTACAATTTATTACACATATATATACCCTATTTTATCAATATTTCCCTTTTATTATTCTCCCTTGTATTTATTTTGAATTAATAAAGTTTTTTATTAATTTCTTTTATTTTTACAAAACTACTTATTTATTTATTTTGAACTTTGGCTTGATTATGCCCTATTATTGACTCTATTAAATGCTATTTTTTATGATTTAATTACATTTGAACTTTATGAGTTATTGGCCTTTTTATGCCCAAGAATGACTTTACACTTTATTTTTTAGCTATTAAACTTTATAACTTTATATTTTTTATTACTTTATTTTCTTAACCCTTTTTAACTCTACAAATGACTCTACTTTGTTTTTGGATTTTATTCAAATTCTGCCAAATCAATTTGTTTACGCTTACCTTTTTGTCTATAACTTTTTAACAAATTATCATAACAAAATTATTTTTATTACTCCTTGCTTATTTAACTCTCCTTTCAACATAAATCTAATAATAACAACTTTTTTTTAATAATTTTACAAACCCCTATCTTTCAATGTTAACTCATTTCTAACCAAATTTAGACAAGACTGGACAAGTCTATTCCTGTCCGTTCCTGCAAGGTTTTGACTCGATTTTGTCGCTAAAGCATACGTCATAGTCTGCACTTATTCCACTAACACAATTTTAGTTAATTCTTCAAAATTATTAATAAAGACTATTTTCAAATTGGAAACTACTTTTTTAGCTTAATTTTGGGCTTTTTTGACACCCTTTGGCTTTAATCTTTTGTTATAATGACTTTGAATTTATTTTAATTAATGTAATTAATTAACCCTAATTGGATCGGTCGATTGGCCGTTCCAACCCCTTTGTCATAATTTCGACAAGCATTATAACATCAATATACTGGAACAGCAGTAAACGGGTTCAATGATATCAAGTCCAGCTTAGGGAAGAACATAGATGGCCGATGTTTTCAAAACATCAATGTTTTTATGTCGATGATCGATGTTTTATACATCGATGGAAAACAACCGATGTTTTTGCTACATCGATGTTTCTCTCCACCATCGATGTTTTAGTTTACATTATTTTTATGCATTTATTTTGATAAATTGACATACTGAGCCAGAGTTTGACAAAATATTGATAGAATACAGCTTTCAATAAAACTTCCATGATTTGTACTACCAAGTATGAGTACTCTGTACAAGTCTGTATGTATTGTAACAAAGACAGGGACCGCTTCGGTAATTCTCGGCTGTTTCCGCCAACCTACCCTGATCAAGCGATTACATCTGTCTAGTATCTTCTACTTCATTTACTCTGTGTTCTTTCTGGTTGTTGTTGTTTAGTATAGTCTCCTCTAACCTCAATCATAATATATTGTAAGCTTAGCTAGCCTAGTAATAATCTCTTTGTTATTCGTGATCAGTTTTACATTGAGTGTAATTACCTACATAGTTTTAGTGAACCATAAGGAAAAATGCCGCCTAAAAGTATTCTTTGGCAGCATTATTCAAGAAACCCAGACCAATCTGGAACATTTCGACACTGTAGTAAGATTGTAAAAACAAAAGGAAATACGATACTTCAAATTTAAAATGCCACTTACAAAGTAAACATCCTAAAGTTTTTGAGGTTTGCAGTAAGTTTTTTAAAAGAAGACAGTCAGTCACAAAAAACCGGTAAGGGACAGATGAATTTACTTCACCCAATAGCTCAACAGTAGACCTAAATATACAAAATTAAAAACCATCTACATCTAGTGCAACATCTAGTAGCTCAGCTGCAAATAGTTCCAATTCCAAGGGTGTAAGCAAGTCTTTACAACACACAATATCAGGGTCCTTTAAAAAGATAGAATCATTTAAAGAAGGAGGTTCTTCAAACCAAAAAAATAATTCAAGCTATAATTTACATGATTTGCAAAGATTGTCAACCATTGTCAATCGTAGAACATACAGGGTTTTGCAAACTGATTAAAACGTTGGCTCCACATTTGAAGATTCCCAGCAGGTTTACGATTAAAAGAATGATTAGTGACAAATATGATCTGCTTGGAAGTGTAATGGAAAAGAAGTTGGAAGGAAAAAATGTACTCTGACCACTAACGTATGGACAGATGACCCACAAACACGCAGTTTTATAAGTTTGATTACACACTTTTACGATGAAGGACGTGACAATTTTATTTTTAGTGGTACAATATGAGTTTTCATACTAGAAGATAGACACACTGGTGTAAACCTTGCTTCAGAGCTAAAGAAGATTTGTTCAGACTGGGGTATTTTTGACGAACAAGTCGTTGCCGTTGTCACTGATAACGCAGCAAATATTTCTCTTGCCATTGACATTGCTTTTGGATAAAAAAAAACACATCCCTTGTTTTGCTCATACGCTTAACTTAGTGATTGAGAAAACTGTTGAACTATGTAAAGAGGAATGAGAACTTATAAAGAAAGTCAAAACCATAGTAACTTGGTTCAAACATAGTGTGGTGGCTAGTGACGAGTTAAGAAAAAAGACGGACAAAAAACTTATTCAGTCTGTGATCACCAGATGGAATTCAGTGTACTACATGCTGGAAAGATTTTTGGAACTACGACCATTTGTTAATGAAATTGTTAACCAACATGCTAGTGCCCCACCCATGGTAAATGCGGCAGAAATTGAAATACTGACAGATATTGTCAATACAGTACAGCCTATTGAAGCTGCCACTATTGAAATAAGTGGACACCACTACGTTACCGGGAGTATAGCTATTCCAGTTGCAAACGTAACAAAAAGTAAACTAGACGTTGTAAACGCTTCTACCCAAACTGGAAAATTGTTTCTGAAAGAAGTTCATACACAATTTCTGAAAAGATTTGGTAACATTGAACAAGTGAATTTGTTGGCAGTGGCGACAATTATGGACCCTAGATTCAAAAAAATGTATTTCAATAACCATGTGGCTTGTTCTAAAGTAATGAGGTAAATAAAATGGACAAAGAAATTAATGAAAAGAGATTGTCTAGTAATACATCATCTTCGGGCTCAGAACCCGAGCCAAAACAACACAAGGGATTTTTTTCTGATCACAACAAAGATGTACAGAAGAAACGGAAAAGACTAGAGGACAAAAAAGAAAGCGAAACACTAAAAATGCATTCAGAATTGTCATTGTACTTAGGTAAGACATTTTAAATTATTATAACACATTTTCTACTTAAATTTTTTAAGAGTTCTAGTTATAAATTTACTGTTTTTTTTCTGTTGTAGATGCTTCAGCTGAAAAAATAGAGCAAATACCATTTTTGTTCTGGAATGAAATGAGCAACACCTATCCTTTGCTGTCAGAGTTGGCCAAAACTTATCTGGTTACAATGGCAAAACAACTACAATGGCCATCGGAACAACTATTCTCAGAACCCGACATAGCATGACTCTAACAAAGGCCCAGAACAGGCTGGAGGGAAAAATGGTTGGCAAACTGGTATTCCTACATTCTTTAGACGACTCTCTTTGGGAATGAATTTTTCAAATAGAATGTAGCCTAGTGAACATATAATTATTTTAATATTGACATTTTGTATCAATACAAACTCTCTTATAGTTTGATGTTTGTTGTTTTTATCACCTCAGAAAATATTGTCTTAGACGTAAGAAAAGTTTGAACAAACTAAGGTTAAATATATTAGTAAACATTTTTATAAATAATTAATTTTTAGGTGCAAATTTACTATACGGCCCTACGCCAACAGAAATGCAATACAAAAAAAATAGCCTTAAGTTCTTACTTATAGTCTTTTCTTACAGTATGTTCACCCGTATTCAACATTTAACAGTGGAATGTAAAACAAGGTCGTTGTCTGCAAAAATATCAGCCGAAAGTGTTATAGTAAATTTACACCGATTTTTATTTAATAATATAAATTTTAACCATCAACTTTCATTTTCAGAAGTTTACAAATTATAGGTAGGCTAATCTGTTTTTCTGTAGGCCATTCAATATTTGGCGAAACTATAGAATCACACACTATCTATGACCTCAGCTGAGGACATTTTTTATAAAATAAATTAGTGCTACCAATCTAATAATATATTGTAGGGGCTACTATTGAATGTTAAATGTTGGTAAACATAGTTAACATACTGAGACTATGTACTGTAAGTTAAAAGTTCAGGCTATTTTTAAGTTGGCAAGGTACTTCATAACAGCTGGAGTATTATTCTATAGTTTCACCTAATGTTTTATCTCTAAATTAAAACTAGGAGCAATTGCAAAAAAAAAACAATAAACTAAAATAAGATTAACCTACATCGGTTCTAAGTTATACATTTATTTACAGTACCCTAATTTCCCAAACATCGATTTTTACATCATGGAAATATTTTAGTTTATGAATTTTGCCTAATTTTCTTAAACCATGACTTTCGAATATGTACATCGATGTTTTCCGCCTAAATACATCGATGTTTTCGGGTCGATATTATCGTCACATCGATGGTTACCGCCGATATTAACATCGATGTTTTAACTATCTATGCTTATCATTAGTCCAGCTATTTTACTCCATTTAAGTTTTTTTACTGTATTTTTCCTCCAACTCTGTGGATATTTACAGTTGATTTGTCAATTGAAGAATTTAGTTTTATGACCGTTAAATCGGACCTAAAAATATATTTGTACAAATGTTTAGAGAAAAGAGTAACACGTTTGAGTCATAACAAATGCCTTGTTTGACACATTGAACGACTACTCCGTCTTAAGTATATTTCTTCCTCGTTCTTACTGTTAATTTCGCAACACTTCTCGGCTGCAGAAAACGGTAATACGGAGTACAATGGGTCTGTTAGTTTACAAAATATTGCTTAATTCAGATTTATAATATTTAAGGAGTAATTGTTTTTTTGTTTTTTTTTTGTTTTTTTATGAAACTACCGCGATCTTGACTTATTTATCTACGCTTACAGGAATAATATTTTACACTACGGAAATTCGGCTTCGTTTCAAATCACTAAAATGTCTATTGTTCGCGTGAAAGGAAATGACAAGGGAAGCCAGCGGGTTTTCTCCATCACTTCTCTTCAAAAACTCAAGTTTTGTCCATGTATTAATCCAGTACGAATGCTTGACAGATAAAACATTATTCTCAACATTTGGTGTTAACAGTCATCGTGTGCAAGCTGTAAATTTGTAACTTATGCACTTGAATCTCTATGAAAAAATTAGGCACTAAGAAAATTAAATACCGGTACATTAGTTTTTCGCCGTAATGGAAAGGGTTTATAATACAAAGGCCTACCGTACATACAAATATACATCCTTTCTTGAAAGTAAACTTATTTTTAAATTGAATTTCATTAGTGAATTTCACGAAATGTTTAAGTAAAACTTACATCTTCATATCAAGATATAACCAGCACCCTGTAAAAACATTCATCATAGCCTACGATTTTAACACAATGAAGCGATCTAGGCTAGTTAGCTTTTGTAAATAAACACTAGTTCTGTTTGTTAGTCCTCTAACAATGAATATCCTCAGATATTAGTAGATGAATAAAAGCCTAAGAGATTCGTGTATATCATATAAAGTTTTTTTTTAAATCCGTTTTCATTTATCTTTAATTTTTTGACCAGCGTGACTCACAAACTGTAGACACTTTTTCTAAAAACTTGGATGGAAGTGCTTGAGAATCAGTAAAATTTTAACAAAATGGGATACTTAGTTTTACTATAATTCCAATGAACAAAATACAAACTTTTCCTCTTAATAATTCAAAAATAGTGAACACTAGACGTTTCCCAGACCACGTTCGTGTTAATTTAGGCTAGTTAGTGTAATCAAAGCTTCACGATCGACCGAAAGCTGTCAAAATATATAAAAGACTAGCTGCTGTACCCGTGCTCTGCACGCCAACCCCGTTCTTAAAATTTGGATAAATACAGAACTCCCTCGTTTAATAGTATAGAATTATAAATTTGGTTAATTTGGTTGCTATGGTAATGAATATAAACAAACGACATGTTGCTAAACATTTTATACAAACAGCTGATATTTTTATAGATAAAATTGAAGGTTAAAGAAGTTTTCAAAGCCAGTTTGGCGGTACCCTGATGGAATTTCTAAATAAAAATATGCTCATTTTTTAATCTGGGAACCTAAAAATATCCATGAAAAATTTCAGCTCAATAAATCCAGTAGTTTTTACGTGATTGAGTAACATACATACACACACACATACACACACACACACAGACAGACACCATTAGATTTTTATATAATAGTATAGATGTGAAATTATATTATTTAATTTTAAAAAAACTCATCAAGCTTTTTCTGATCAAAAATATGTTTAGTGGGCGTTGAACTGGAACTTATCCTCAGCGTTCCAAATGTTGCCAATAAGTCGAACTATGATTACCTTAGATATTTAAATTACAATAAATACAGAAAAACTGCACATAGTTTATAGAAAATTTTTATCCATATGTATAAACCTTTTGATATGACTTTTATTTATTAGATATAGGCTAATGAGTTTTAATAGTTGGGTTTTTATACCCAGACTCCTTAACATAAAGTGGTATAACTTTGCAACGATTTAGACGGCAACGCTTGATTTGGCCTTGATGAAAATTTGATACAACAAACTTAAGGAGGAAAATTTTAAACCTCCTTTCTTACTAAATAACATTCTTAAAAGCAATAAAATGGGAATAATTTTACAAATATCAAAAACACTTAAATCAGCAAAAAGAGAAATATAAATAAATCACAATACATAAATATATTAATAATAAATAATAATCTAACTTTATAATTAACTGACAAAAACAAAACATGTATGTGATATCCTGGCTCGAGGGTCTTGTACATCCATGGTCCATAACTTTCGGTCTAGGAATGCCTGGTGGATCTCTGGCGAGAAGATGTGTTCCCCAAACATTGCAATATCCTTGAAGCCTACTATCCCATAATCCGTAGCTTTCTCCCACTATTTACTAACAATTTATGTTATTACACTTGCACATACATCACACATGGGCGTACAAAATATAGCTTTTTATTTATTATATATTCCAACAAATTTATTTTTTATCACATGTGTTTTCCTACTAACAGAATTTCCCCATACTATATTTATTACAATATACCATTAAAATGGCAACCGTAACAAGAAATAAAGCAAATTGGACATATTATAATGAAACAGTGGATACTTAAGGTCTACATGGAAACTCCGAGCCCGCCTACAAAATAGGCAACAAGAGGAAAAAAAAAAAAAAAAAAATTTGATGCTTATTTGTTAGCGTTCTTCCTTTGTCCGTCTCGGACGTCTCGGTTTTCTTTGTTTCTAACAGCCGAAGACAGTAGACGTGTTTCTTTAGCTCTTGATGCTAGATTTAAAAAAAATATAATATCAAAAAGGTAAGGTACAATTAGAACGCTTAATATAATTCAAATTAATCAAGTTAATTTTATTTTGTTGATATGGAATTTAAGTTACCTTAAACTTTGTGTTTTAGGCTGTTAAAATTTTCGCCGGTACACGTAGCACCTAACTTATGTACAATAGCGAAAGAAGAATAGGCTTACATTTTGTAATTGTTTTTTTAAAAAGATCATTTTCAGTGAAATCATACATAGGATATCTTCTATTTATTAAGTATTTTAGCAGGTTCATCATTGAACTAAGGTATAGCTAAAGGTGAGGTTTTCAAAATGGCGGCTTCTCTACACAAATATAATAGAGGAGGGGTACTTAGATTTGATTTTTTGTAATAGTATAAGGACCTATGTATTGGAGTATTTTCAACTTTGCAATAAGTTATAATGTGAAATTGTTTCAGAGGGTCTGATTGTGAATTTAGTGGGACAAATATAATTTGCACAATATTTTAAAGGAATTACCCTAGGCTATATTAAATAGGCTAGGCATAGGCCTAGCTTTAATAGTCTGCTTTAATGTAGGCCTAATCAAAAGCAACTTCATGCTTTTTTGGACATGCTCTTGCTCGAATGTGTATGATACATATTTGTGATAGCTTATATTTTTGTTAATTTTATTTTATAGGGTAGCTTTTTAATTATTTTTCGTTTTGTATCTTGAAAATATGTATTTTTTTTATATAGGCCTACTCTATTCAGTTAGATATAATTGAATTTCCTTAACATCCTCACTTTATTCATAGTTCAAATTAAGAACGGTGGGGGGGGGGGAGTGGAGTAACAAATGAAAAACCAACCTCATTAGCCGGAATCAAATCGATGACTGCACAAACCGTAGCTATCGAAACGCTGTTGCTCTACTACTTAAGCTATTGCACTCTTCTTTTAGAATAAATCTTTGCAGCGAACTATTTCAACGAAAGAGATATTACGACCATGTTTGACCATAAGTTCAGAACATTATAATCTAGAACTTTAATAGATTTTTTTTATCTTGAAGGACATTATAGGTGGGGTATATGATATTTAAAAATATGTAATTGATTTCACCCACCTTGAGATTAAAAATACGTTGTCCATGTGCCGCAGTCCAAATTTATAAATAATATTGGGAATGTATTCCACGTCAACACAATAACACACACAACACATACACAAAAACACACAGTACTATGGACAATATTTTACAATTACATACGATGTTTTGCGAAGAACATAATCACTTCGCATCTTCAGGTGAATACACACAAACTAAGTCCTATGTCTAAGCCTCTCAGAGTGCCTAACACTGGTTAAATGAGGGCTTGATTGATGGTCATTGCGAGGAACAACCCCCACCACGTTTACTTTATCAATTTCCTTAATAGGCCTGTCCAAAAGTCTGTTTACTTCGTTTTGAATTAAGGGTAAATACACCGCACTAATAGTTAAACTAGGCTGAGAAATACAGTTTTTTCTTACAGACATAATCACTGTTTCTTTAAATAACCTTTTTCTCCAATTATTTTCTTTAAGTAAAATAGACCCCTTGTCCCAACTAATAGCATGGTTGTTTGCTATTAGGCCTACATGTTCGGCGATCTTCGAGCGATTAACCTCACCAGCAGAAATACATTTCTTATGGTCTGAGACCTGTTTTTAAAAGGACGCGATATTTGTCCCACATTACGACACGCCACACTGGCATGGTAAATTATAAACAATATCTTAACTGTAAGTGTAATTCAAAACAAAGTAAATAGACTTTTGGACAGGCCTATTAAGGAAATTGATAAAGTAAATGTGGTGGGGGTTGTTCCTAGCAATTACCATCAATCAAGCCCTCAGTTAACCAGTGTTAGGCGCTCTAAGAGGCTTAGACATAGGACTTAGTTTGTGTGTATTCACCTGAAGACGCGAAGTGTTTATGTTCTTCGCAAAACGTCATGTTTAATTGTAAAATATCGTCCATAGTACTGTGTGTGTTTTTGTGTTTGGGTTATTGTGTTGACGTGGAATACATTCCCAATATTATTTTTAAATTATGACTATGGCACGTGGACAACATATTTTTAATCTCAAGGTTGGTGAAATCCATTATATATTTTTAAATATTTAATAGATTTTTAGAAAATCATCCTTTGCAAAAACTAAAAGCTTTTGTAGGCCTACGCGCCTTCAGCAAAATGTGTTCTACAATCACTGTGTCTGTTCTAAACGACGTCGAAACACATGAAAATGTATTTGGAAATAATAATTATGATGTTATTACAAGTAATAATAACAATTTTTAAAGAAAAAAGTAACAATATTTTAAGTTTTTTGTTGCGGTGTAGGGGATATGATTTTCTTTTGTAAGTAACTTAGTTTGAGGCAGCTTACATGTCATGTTAAAAACATTTCAGATAGGCCTACAACAAACAATGTTGCGCTCAATGTTACAGTTATATGTAAAAGGTTATTTTTCGCCTAAATTATCCCTCATGCATATCTTTTAAAACAAAACAATATTTTTACTTACCCTGTATTTAACTTAATTAAACTTTTTTAGTTAGAGTAGGCTCTAAGTTATAAACAATTACTCATAGCTACAAATATTATATACGTGTAGAAACTTCACCAATAAATAGTTCATAGACTTAAAGTTTTAGAACAGAGTATTTACTACTATAGTTTAAAACCTAGTTTTAATGTTTTTTAATTTTGACAATTTAAAAAATTGCCACATTAAAAATACTGTAGCTTATTGCAAGAGTAGCTTTGCACATTTAAACTCAGACTGCTGTTGTTGGGCTGAATTATTTGTTAGTTTTGCGTTCTATTTGTTAATTTATTTGTTGCTTTTTACTATTATTTGTTCAGTTATAATGTTGTGTAAGACATTTGGGGTAAAATTTACAACATGCCTCCTCCCCTTATATTGAGGCAGATGTGTCAACCTATGAGCAAGAAAATAAAATGCTCTAGAATATAATCATAATGTTAAATTATATTATTAAACAAATTAAATTTATCAAACTGTAAAAATAAACCTTAAATAAACTTATCTCACGGCATGTTTAATGCATACAGGCAGTCACCGTTATACGAGGTACCGCTTTACAGGATTTTAAAAATTTTCTGATTTTGTTGTGTTTTCTTCAATATATTCAATTAATTTGAATAACAAAACCGTTTGTTTTAATTATTAAAATCCTTTTTAACGTAAGCCTACTTGATCAATATCAATACTATATCAAAGCCCACTGAAGAATACCGTTGCAAGGCGGCCAATAGGATAGGCGCGCAGCGTTGCCACATCTACTAGCCTCGAACACTCCTGGTATTTACCGCTCGAGGCTGGATCGCACACTTTAAAGAATTATAATGCGTTGAGTCAGCCGCTGTCAGTTAGAAGCATGGGGAGGAACATGACAAAGTCGCACTTCGGCGATTGGAGCGTTCAATGTCTCGGTGTACACAAGCCCGTCCCTCAACGGTATTCTTTAGTGGGCTTTGATATAGGGAACGCATCTACTGCGTATAACGGGGACTACCTGTATGAATTAAGTTTAGTTAAGTTTTTACACAACTCTGTAAAATGACACGATTGCCAAACTGCCCAATTCCATTGTGTTTACTGGAATAACAAATAGTCATTTTATATAATATAGTTGTAAATTTATCACAAAAAATGAATTAATTTTTGTATATAAGGATACGTATATAACAAAACACAAAATTTACTTAGTTAGGGAAGAGTAAACGTTAAATATAAATACCATACGTTAAATACTATAGGTATACTATTCATCTATAGGTTAGGTACTATTACCTGTAGATATACTATACAAATTATAGTAACATCATCAACTAAAACTTAATATCTGTTTATTTGTAGTTAAACAAATGATCCAACTATATTACTATGCATGACATACTATTAGTTTCCAGTTCATGAAGCTGCACAAATACGCGTATTTAATAAATACAAATTCTTGCAAACAAAAATATCACCTACCGTAAAATAAAATTAGTATATTTAGGTTGGCAGCACTACTCTCTCCTAAAAAAAAATAGGCACTACCTGCAAAATTATCAACAGGGAGGAGTGTTGTAAACTTACGACGGTGTAAAAAATAGAATGCGAGTTTCATTTAAATTTGTTATGTAAAAAATAAGGTCTATACAAAATGGAAAGCAAAGAATTATAAGATATTAAAAACAACAAATTACATCTGCAGCTACTTAAGCCATTAAAAAACAATAAATTGTAATAACCATTTTTAGCTTTACCTATAATACAGTAGAACCCCTCCTAACCGGCCTCAGATCAACCGGTCCTCGGATTAACAGGCCTATCCCATGGAAGAACAGAGTTTTTTTTTCTTACAGATTATATTACTGTAACTGGCCGAAGTCTCAAACATTGATTGTTTGACGGACATTTCCTGGAAAATAAAGCGGGGTGACGCAATGTTAGGTGTGTTGTGGCAGGCAGAACAGGGGAGGGGTTTCATTTCCCTCTTGCTTCCGCAGCAACTGTATTTGTCTTCTTAGAATCAATTACAAAGCGGCATCCTTTGCTTTAACATCGTCTGTTGCTTTGTTGGAACCTTTACTGAATTTTGTGGGAGCAAATAATGTAATATTTTTAACATATTGAGTAATAAGTTGAGCAGCAAAAAGATTCAAGGGCATTAGACGTGATGAACGTACGAAAATGGAGAGACTTGGGTTTAAAAAAATCTTTGAAAGTTAAAAAATAGAAAAACATACGGTAACTGATTTTTTTAAACAATGATACAGTATATGTAAATTCAGTTTTAAAAGTTTTGTAAGTTTAAAATGTTTAATTTGTTGGTGATTGTTTATGTATGTATGTACATAAAATAAAATGAGTTGGAATAATGTCTTATTTGTTTATTTATGAATTATGTAGTTTATTGTTGAACAAATATCTATTTTTTACGGGAATGTCGGATCAACCGTCCAAGGTCTCGGTCCCGACCGGACCGGTTAAGAGGGGTTCTACTGTGTTGTCAAATAGGCTTTTCTTTTACCTGAGTTTTTAATTAACATTTATTTATTGAAAATGATTAATATTGTTAACCTTACATTAATTGCAATTAGTTTTTGCAACTATTTTGTGAACTTTCCATACGGTATTATTCAACCATAAAACAAGTGTTGTATATTATTTCTTTAGAGTTCAGAAACTTTGCATACAAACTACAAAAATAAAAGTGATTCTTTAGATGGGCCTATATACTACAACTTAGCTTGTAGGCTTATTGATATTAATGAGTTCAAATGATCTAAGATAGGTTTGTTTCACATTAGCTCGGATAACTATTAAGGTTCTTCCAGTATAGTCATCGGCTTCTTGAATGTAACTAAAAAAGGTGTACTAATAATATTCTAATATTTTTTTTAACATATGCTATAGGGAGTCGCTAGATAAAAAAAAGGCAGTTTGTAAAAAAATGTACAGTTAACCGATTGCACCATAACTCAAGGAGTAGTTTGTAGATAAAAATACGACCTTCGGAAACAATGATTTTTTATTGTGGAATTATTGAATCAACAAAACTCCTGGAAAATTTGACTTTTTTGGATTTTCGCTCATATTTTGTAAATCATTAGATGAAACGCTATACTTTCAATGGAAAGCAATTCTTTAAAATGAGACTTTGTAAGTAATAGCGCAATCGGTTTACTGTTAAATTTTTTAACATTAAAAATCTCTAGCGACTGGTCTAGGTTACACTAATATGGGGAGTTGAATGGTACAGAAATAGCCACTACCAATTTAATTATTAAAAATATAAACTCTTTTTATAAATCAGTTTACTATTGTTGAAAAACACAACATTTCAAGACTTATTATTGGTTATATTTTTTCAACGTTTTGATCTGTCACTGTGAAATTGTTCATTTGACCAATTTTTGGTCGACTGTTGCTCTTCAAAGGTTGTGGCTAAAGGAAAATCCTAAAGAATTGAAATGCTGTGAAGCGATGTGTACATTATAACACTCAATAAGTTTGTTCCAACAAGAAATGATGTAAGCTGCACTGACCAAGAGAGTTGGGAAAACCAATGTCTAGCAATACTAATAGAATTTTACACTTTTACATTATGTGAGGGATTATATCAAAATTTTTTATTCAAATTAAAATCTACTTTTATTTGCAGAAATTGTAATGTCTGACCGAGAATCGTTCCCAACTCAGCCTGGGGAATCGCAGCCGAGTGGAGTTGCACCAGTATGCCCGCTCGTCCAATCGAGCATGCAACGGCTGGGCCTGCCTTCCAAGAAGCGGACTAGTCCAAAATACTTGCGCACCCACGTACGACCGAATATGGAAACTTTTATGCAGCAATATATGGAATCTGCAAGACTGCCATCCATTCCGTCGTCTCATCCTAGTATGCTTATTATTGTTATTCAATTATCAGTTATTTTAATAAATAGTTACTTAGGTATAGAACCATTCCTAAGTGGGATATCCGAAAGCTCAGCGGGGAAAACCAAAGAGAGACATAAGACCTAATGACCAACTATCAGTTTTTTTAATAAATAGTTACCAAGCTATAGAACCATTCCTAAGTGGGCTATCCGGAAGGTCAGTGGGGAAAACCAAAAAGAGACATAACACCTAATGACTAACTATCAGTTATTTTAATAAATAGTAACCAAGCTATAGAACCATTCTTAAGTGGACTATCCGAAAGCTCAGTCAGGAAAACCAAAGAGAGACATAACACCTAATGACAACTATCAGTTATTTTAATAAATAGTTACCAAGCTAGAGAACCATTCCTATTCATGGGCGGATCCAGCCGGTTTTCAAGGAGGGGGCTGTCTCCTATCCGGGGGAGGGGGGTAAAGAATATTTTTTTTTTAATACAGTACTTGAAAATGTCTTTTTAGACTATTTCACGATCACCAATTTTGAATAGGGATTAAGGATTATATGCTTTACCCAAAAATAAAGTTTTATTATAACAAATTGTAGATAATAGGCTAAACCATAGAATTGAACTGTATACTTGAAATTTTTAAATAGATTTATTCTAAAAACTTATTTCACTAAATTACAACAGCTAATCAATATTCTCACAAACAAATAGTACCTATATAGTTCCAGCCAGACAGGAAAAGGTAACGGCTAACGCGCCTAGGGCGTTGAAAATGTACATATTTCACAGAAATACCAAATACCCGAATAGTTCGTAACACTAAACCAGGTTTTCCTTATACTAGTAGGCTGGTTCTGTGAACAGTAGACTTCGCTCGTTGAAATAACAAATGTGGTTTTAAGCTCAGGTTAAAAATAGTGTGCCAGTAAGGAAGAAAGCACAAGGTTTAGCCAGTGAAACATTATTTTGCAATTCCCGCGATTCCGGGATTTCTAGTTCTTGTTTTTTTTATTTTCTTGAGCTTTAACTGCTAAAGATTTTCTTTTAGAGGCATTGTGTTTAATATAGGTTAATAATGCGTAAGATAGCTAAAAATATCGCGTTATAGAAGGACAACATAGAATTAAATATTTACATACTTCAATAACTAAAACTTAACAATGTATTTACAGTTCCATAACTTCCATATCATATTCCAATATTAGAAATAATGAAAACAAACGATGTTAAAACGTCGTGATAGTGATCTCAACCCATGTACCAACACTTCCCACGGTGTCCAACGGTCATTTTTTGTATGTCCTTTATCGCCGAGCGGTTTCATTTGTTTCATTTCATTTTGTAATTCAAGTAAAGCTAAGACATATACTTTTATGAAATTTACAATGATAATTTACAAGTATTGGCTACAGTTTAATTTTTTGATTTATTCTCTACACTTTCTTATTATTATATGTAATTTTTGGGCAAAATATATATTCCTAAATTACTATTCATAACAGGCTTAGTTTTGTTTGCAGTAGGTGTTTTAAAAATAAGAAATCTGAAATTGATAAATATTTTTATACAATTCTTTTTATAGCTAAATTACGAAACGTTTTTACATTTATGAAAAAAATTACAATAATTTTTACTACTTTTTATGTAGGCCTAAATTTGAACTTTTCCTTTCGTTACGGAACATGCTTGTTTAGAATCTATCTATATAAAAGCGAAATGGCACTGATTCATTCATTCATTCATTCATCAGCAGAACTAAAAATCTACTGAACCAAATGAGTTCAAATTTGGCATGCATGTTCAGTTGGACCTTTAGACGCGCACTAAAAACGGATTTTGAAAACATCCCAAAGATACGCCCAATATTCGCGTTTTTCTAGCGATTTTTTGCGTTTTCTCAGCTTTTTCGAGAACTATTTGGCAGAAAATGTTGAAATTTGGTACTTAGGTTTGTTTAAAGCCTAAAAGTAGTCTGTTAAAAAATGTTTGAGATTCTCCCAAAATTACGCCAGAAATAGGCGTTTTTGCATTTTTCCTTGCGTTTTCAATGCGTTTTTGATCATCCTCAAATTACGCCTGATATTGACGTTTTTCCAGTTATTCTTTGCGTTTTTGAGGCGTTTTTTCATGTGTTAGCAGAACAACTGAATAGTATACAATAATCTGTTTTAATTTTTGGGTTGGTAAGCAGTGAGCGGAACCCTTCTAATCTATTTATATAAAAGCGAAATACCACTCACTCATCACGATTTCTCAAAAACTACCGAACAGATTGAAATGAATTTTGGTATGTAGCTTCCTCTAGGGCCATAGGTGCTCACTAAGAAAGGGTTTGAAAAAAATCGAAATTTTAGGGGGGGTTTGGGGGATAAAATTTATTAAAAAAGATTTCTTTAAAACTACCGAACGGATTGGAATGAAATTTAGTATGTAGCTTTCTCTAGGGCCATAGGTGCTTACTAAGAAAGGGTTTGAAAAAATTCAAAATTTTAGGGTTGTTTGGGGGGATCAAAGTTATTAAATCACGATTTCTTCAAAACTACCGAACGGATTAGAATTAAATTTGGTATGTAGCTTCCTCTAGGACCATAAGTGTTCACTAAAAAAGGGTTTTAAAAATTGGAAATTTTAGGAGGTTTTGGGGGGGGTAAAAATTACTAAATCACGATTTCTCAAAAATTACCGAACAGATTGGATGGAAATTTGGTATGTAGCTTCCTCTAAGAAAGGGTTTTAAAAAATTCGAAATTTTAGGCGGGTTTGGAGGATCAAAGTTATTAAATCACGATTTCTTCAAAACTACCGAAAGGATTGGAATGAAATATGATATGTAGCTTCCTCTAGGGCCATAGGTGCTCACTAAGAAAGGGTATGAAAAATTTCGAAATTTTAGGAGGGGTTTGGAGGGATCAAAGTTACTAAAATCATAATTTCAGATCGTTTATTATTATGACAATAGTGCTTTTATTATTTAAGATCTATATACATAAAAGCCAAATACCACTCACTAACTGAACACTTCAAAAGATTACAATTACGTTAAAAAGACTGAAAATACTAAAAACCACGGGCAACGCCGTACGGGTCAGCTAGTAAAAGTATAAAAACATGGTTGAAATACAAAAACTTGGAATATTTTTAACAAATTTGAAGTTTACGGCCATTTTGTGAGCTTAGCGTTAGGGATACGGAAAATCATCAAGAATACAATGTTTTTGAAAATCAAATTTGCTACCCGCAAAATATTCTTAGTTTTTAAATTCGACTTACGGTTAAGCCACAAACTAACTGGCTTTGGAATATTTAAAAAAAATCTTACTCTGAGAGAAACGGTCCAGCCGCCATTTTTATTTTATTTAATTGGTTAAAAATGAAAAATGGAAAAAACCGTATACATACATGGTTCGGCCTAGGAACAAAGAACATTCATACAAAAAATCATCAAAATCGGTAAAGGCGTTTGGCCGTAATCGTGAGACAAACAGACACACAGACGAAATGCTGAACGGTCGAGTTAAAACGGAGACCTCGCTTCGCTCGGTCAATTAAACGAAAATATGGAACTTGCACTTCAAATCGATATAAAAATTATTATACGAATACTGCATTAGTTTTCTAATAGATACATCAATTGCAAAATGTGCTTTCTCATTTTTTGAAAACTGTCCAATTGCAAGGGTTTACAGACAAATTCATATCTAAGAAACTATAAGGGTGACGAATGATTAGAAGATCGTGGTAGAAAGTTAAAATCTTGACAACTCCTGTGGTGTCCTTATCTTCTTATCAAAACAAGTCTGTCTAACGATTATGTGCCTTTAAAAAGTGACAAGTTTGAGTCATTCCCTTACGCTTTCTAGCACGGCTATTGATTTAGGCAACTACAATTTTACACCGATGATTACATATGTAAATATACTTTTTAGAAGATATTTGTAAATACAAAAATTGAAGTTTAAACCATGGTTTTTGTTTTATTGAGATTTGATAATATTTAGTGGGTGAAATATTCGATACAAGTTGTGTTGTCTGACACTACTCAATTGAGCAGTCTGCCACTTAGACGGTTTAACAAAAATATAATAATCAAAGGAGGGGGGCTGCAGCCCAAACAGCCCCCCCCTGGATCCGCCAGTGTTCCTATTTGGGCTAACCGAAAGCCCAACGGGGAAAACCAAAGAGAGATATAACTCCTAAAGACCAACTATCAGTTATTTTAATAAATAGTTACCTAGGTCCAAAGTGGGCTATCTGAAAGCTCAATGGGGAAAACCAAAGAGAAACATAACTCCTAATGACCAACTATCAGTTATTTTAATATATAGTTACCTAGCTATAGAACCATTCCTAAGTGGGCTATACGAAAGCTCAATGGTGAAAACCAAAGAGAGAAATAACTCCTAATGACCAACTATCAGTTATTTTAATAAATAGTTACCTAGCTATTGAACCATTCCTAAGTGGGCTATCCGAAAACTCAACGGGGAAAACCAAAGAGAGACATAACTCCTAATGACTAACTATCAGTTATTTTAATAAATAGTTACTTAGCTATAGAACCATTCCTAAGTGGGTTCTCCGAACGCTCAGTGAGGAAATACAAAAGAGAGACATAACACCTAATGACAACTATCAGTTATTTTAATAAATAGTTACCTAGCTATAGAACCATTCCTAAGTGGGCTATCTGAAAGTTTAGTGGAGAAAACCAAAGAGAGACATAACAGCTAATGACCAACTATCAATTATTTTAATAAATAGTTAACACGCTGTAGAACCATTCTTAAGTGGGCTATCCGGAAGCTTAACAGGGAAAATCATAGACATAACCCCCAATGACCAACTATCATTTATTTTAATAAATAGTTACCTAGCTATAGAACCATTCCTAAATGGGCTCTCCGAAAGCTGAACGGAAAAAACCAAATTATAAAATAATTCATGCTAGCCCCATAGGGATTTATAACCTCATAAAGATTCCTAATCCCATATAGATTGTCCTGAAAATTTATGATTGTGAATTTTGAATAGCTATGAATATACTTGTAAGATTTAAAACAAAAAACGTAAGGAGCATGAAATAGATAATTGATGCATGAATAATTCACCAAAGTCACTAACAATTTTATTACACTGCAAATGATATGAACTGTTGTGTTAGTTTTCTCAACATCAGCTACATACTCCCTGCAGGAAACAAATGCATTCAATGGTTTTCAAATTTGATCGTCTAAGAACAGGTGTAATTCAGGAACACAACCTGTTGATAAAATCTGAGCAAGGAGTTGAAACTTTCTATCGAATGGGTGAACAAATCTGTGCTATATTAAGGCTTACTTTCTAAACAAACATTTATAATTTAATATAGTCATCGGCTTCTTGAATGTATCTAAAAAAGGTGTACTAATAATATTCTAATATTTTTTAAACATATGCTATAGGGAGTCATAAGAACAAAAAAAGGCAGTTTTCAAAAAAATGTACAGTTAACCGATTGCAATATGACTCAAGGGGTAGTTTGTAGATAAAAATACGACCTTCGGAAACAATGATTTTTTATTGTGGATATATTAAACAACAAAACACCTGGAAAATTTGAATTTTTTGGATTTTTGCTCATATTTTGTAAATAATTGGATGAAACGCTATACTTTCAATGGAAATCAATTCTTTAAAATGAGACTTTGTAAGTCATAGCACAATCGGTTTGCTGTTAAATTTTTTATCATTAAAAATGTCTAGCGACTGGTCTAGGTTACACTAATATGGGAGTTGAATGATACGGAAATAGCCACTACGCCACACCAATTTAATTATTAAAAATATAAACTCTTTTTATAAATCAGTTTACTATTGTTGGTAACACAACATTTTAAGACTTATTATTGGTTATAATTTTTCAACGTTTTGATCTGTCACTGTGAAATTGTTCATTTGACCAATATTTGTTCGATTGTCGCTCTTCAAAGGTTGTGGCTAGGAGAAAATCCTAAAGACTTGAAATGCTGTGAAGCGATGTGTACATTATAACACTCAATAAGTTTGTTCCAACAAGAAATGATTTAAGCTGGACTGACGAAGAGAGTTGGGAAAACCAATGTCCAGCAATACTAATAGAATTTTACACTTTTACATTATGTGATAGATTATATTAAAATGTTTTATTCAAATTGAAATCTACTTTTATTTGCAGAAACTGTAATGTCTGACAGAGGATCGTTCCCAACTCAGATTGGGCAATCGCAGCCGAGTGGACTTGCACCAGTATGCCGGCTCGTCCAATCCAGCATGCAACGGTTGGGCCTGCCTTCCAAGAAGCGGACTAGTCCAAAATACTTGCGCACCCACGTACGACCGAATATGGAAGCATTTGTGCAGCAATATATGGAATCTGCAAGACTGCCATCCATTCCGTCATCTCATCCTAGTATGCTTATTATTGTTAATAAATTATCAGTTATTTTAATAAATAGTTACTTAGCTATAGAACCATTCCTAAGTGGGCTATCTGAAAGTTCAGTGTGGAAAACCAAAGAGAGACATAACTCCTAATGACCAACTGTCAGTTATTTTAATAAATATTTACTTAGCTATATAACCATTCCTAATTGGGCTATCCGAAAGTTCAGTGGGGAAAACCAAAGAGAAACATAACAGCAAATGACCAACTATCAGTTATTTTAATAAATAGTTACCAAGATATAGAACCATTCTTAAGTGGGCTATCCGAAAGCTCAACAGGGAAAATCAAAGACATAACAACTAATGACCAATTATCAGTTATTTTAATAAATAGTTACCTACCTATAGAACCATTCCTAAAAGGGCTATCCGAAAATTCAACGGGGAAATCCAAAGAGAGACATAACTCCTAGTGACCAACTATCAGTTATTTTAATAAATAGTTACTTAGCTATAGAACCATTCCTAAGTGGGCTATCTGAAAGCTCAGTGGGGAAAACCAAAGAGAGACATAACACCTAATGACAACTATCAGTTATTTTAATAAATAGTTACATAGCTATAGGACCATTCCTAAGTGGCCTATCTGAAAGTTAGTTAAATGGGGAAACCAAAGAGAGACATAACAGCTAATGATTAACTATCAGTTATTTTAATAAATGGATACCAACCTATAGAACCATTCTTAAGTGGGCTATTCGAAAGCTCAACAGGGAAAATCAAAGACATAATCCTCAATGACCAACTATCAGTAATTTTAATAAATAGTTACCTAGCTATAGAACCATTCTTAAGTGGCTATCCAAAAGCTGATTGGAGAAAACCAAATTATAAAATAATTTGTGCTAGCCCCATACGGATTTATAACCTCATAAAGATTAATAATCCCATATAGATTGTACTGAAAATTATTTATGATTGTGAATTTTGTATAGCTATGAATATACTTAGAGATTTAAAACAAAAAACGTAAGGAGCATGAAATAGATA